>BSBN01001483.1:1200000-1800000 GCA_027924645.1 Cunninghamia lanceolata | reverse complement strand
ATCCATCTTTTGAGTAAACTTATGCTGCAGGAACTATAGCACGCCATTGGCACCCCATTGCATATCACTTCATCATCCATCCATTTCATAGTGTGTTGAAGCTCATCTTTATCACACCAAGTATCAGAGCCAACTTCTCCTTGTCATATTGAGGAATCAAAGCAAGGAAGCAAGCTTCCTGAGGGCCATCTTCATCACCACAAGATTAAGAAAGAAAACCTAAACAATGGAAGATGCAAGGTAAAAGGTTGTAAGTATCTTTCTCTACTTTAAATCTCCTTTTATCTTCATATTCCATTGATGTTTGGGTTTTTAGTATTCATTTGATTAATCCCATTTTTACCCTTACATTTCTAGCACCCACTGTGGGGCCCTTGCCCCTAATCTAATCAAAATCTGAGTTTCTTAGTGACAGGTTTTCATACAGGTTTCCGTACAGGCTTCTGATAGGTTCAATCGGCGCATTTAAGCAATCTCATGGCGCATTTACCTCCTGTTACAGTGCATGCAGAAGTCCGGCACATACCTCCTCTAATCCAGTGCATTTACCTCCTGTCCCGGCACATACAGAAGTACGGTGCATACATATCATATTCTGGCACATACATTACCTGTTCCGGCACCTACATCATCCCGGTGCATACACCTCAATACACAACACTTTTATACTATTTCATGACACATTTGTTAAATTAACACATTCACATATTCTTCCTACACTTTTGACACCTGTCTTAGCACATTTGTACAACAACACATATAGACTCTATTTTTGTGCATTCAAACTGTATTGTGGCGCATCTGATCTGTCACTATGGTTTTTAGGTTTTCTTGTGATTTTTTCTAATTAGGCTAACATTTGTCTTGCAGGATTAGAGGCTAGAATAGATCATATAGCTGCATTGATTAATTCACTTAGATTAATTAAGGGAAAAAGTTTTTAAAAAAATGAATGCATACAAATTTCACATAGTCTTTAACTAGGGGGATAGTAACTAAACCACTGATATCTTTCCATATTGCTATCTTCTTAGTTAGGATATTGCTATCTCACAAACGGAATGAACATTGCTATCTTTTAAACACTTCAAAGTTAACAAATGCGTGAGTGCACAAGTAGATAGCCCATTTAATTTTTTTCCTTTTAACTAGGTTTGGATAAATCAGTGTCTTCTGTGATTGTTGAATGAAAATAGGCTTATGCTCTCCCCTTTACTAGGTGACCAGAACGCCAGACTTGTTATTTCCTTTGTATAACCTTTAGAGGGGTCTGCCCTTAGATGCCTACCTGTCCAAGTGGGAACAACCCTGAGTGGTAGCAGGCTAAAGCCAAGCCCTACCAATCCACTTAAAATAAATTGTACTTAAGGTGAAAGCCTCCTACAATGAGTGTTGCTATGTTACACCGACGGCCAACCTCCCCCAAAACCCTCCAAGGCATAACCCTTGGAGGCTGGGAGACTCCATAACATAGAGTAGTGTCACCGCACGTGTAACCACTCGAACGGTTGCCTTGACTACTTAGCCACTTGTTTAGTATACCAAAAATCCCTATTTGTTGACACAAAAGATGGAGTCTTTGAAGCGGCCCCGATTCACGTGATTCTTAGAAGAGGTAGCAGGGACAATCCTAAGGTTCAATGGGAGTACGAGCCTAAGGAAACCCAGATCTGGTATGCATGAGAAGTGAGTGCCGTGGAGGGCCGCCGGTGCTACTAGATCCTAGAGCTACACACTTTGAATATGCACAGCTAGAGGATTCAACAAATACTGTAATATCCAACCTAGGTTGTACTTGTTCTTGAGCCAAAAAGTCCAAAAATATAAAAAAATAACAAAAGATTAAAATCATGAAAACTTCTATGTGCTTGCTATGTCTTTTGCCATAATTAAAACTCAACATTCAAGAAAAGACCAAGTTTTCACCCAAAGATAGAAAAATCTTGAAAAACGTTCCAAAATTCTACAAAACCAAACTGAAAAACTAGAACGGGGCTTTTGCATCGACCTGTGGTGCATTTGCATAGACTTGCAGTGCATTTTCTATCTGTTGCAGTGCATTTGAAACATTACCAGATTGGCACATTTGATCCAACTTATGGCACTTTTGAACTCTGTTGTGGTGCATTTACTGTTGCGCATCCAAAATAGCAAGCTATTTTGTACCTTCCAAAAGAAAAATTTTCAACTTTTCAAAAGCTTATTTCAAACCTGTCTTAGTTTTCCAAAATCTGATTAAAATTGTGCAAATCAACCATTTCTCTCTTCTTCTACACCATAACTACTTTTCATCATCCAAAATCTCACAAAATTCTTCCAAAATTCAACAAGGTTAGAACCAAGCTATTCTTGATCACATCACATCTCAAACAAACCTAGTGAGTCTCCACTATCAAGGATCAGTTATCCTTCTCTATCGGAACTCCACTAGTGGCTTGTGCAAGACTAGTCCACATCAAGTAAATGGATTTCTATCATCCTTGCTTTGACTTTCATTTTGTACACCCAACTTGTTTGACACCAACTTGATCTAAGGAGAACCTTGCTCAAACTTTGTCACATTCTAGCACCTCTTGTTCAAAACTTTCAAACTCATCCCATCCCATCTCTAGTCACCTTGCATGGTCTTAACAAGATTACAAAAATAAAAATAGATTGAAATGGCTGAGAAAACTATCCCAAACTCTCACAAAAGTGATGAGGAAATCTCTATGGAAGAGGTCCTCCAAACACAACAAGACCGAAGATTTCAACGCTTAATGGATAGAGTACTTGCCCAAGATCCTACCAAATTCTTTCTACACTTAGCACATCTAGGAGTCAAGCTCCCTAAAGATTTTGATGTAGAAGCTCTAAAAGAATCTGAGGAAGAAAGACACCCTAGGGGAAGCACACATGAGGAAATACCCACAGACAAAAGCAAAGCAACCACTGATTCTATGGATGCCTTGAGCTTAATGACCCAACAGATCCAAGCTTTACAACAACAATTCATGGACATGCAAATAGGAGCATCAACTAAGAATTACTCCCTAGAGGATATTTCACCATATCCTTTTGATAGAACCTTGATCATGATACCTTTCCCCTCTAAATTTGAGGTGCCAAAATTTGATAAATATCAAGGAAAGGGTGATCCAAGGGACCACATTAGGGAATTCAACGCTACTTGTCTTGAAGTTGCACAGAATGATACTTACCTTATGTGACTATTTCCAAGAAGCTTGGGAGGACAAGCCATGGAGTGGTTTTCTAGACTACCACCTGGCATTAGAACATTTAACGAACTGGTGGACAAATTTGTTACACAGTTCTCCTATAACATTGAGTACGACACCTCAATCTTAGATCTTTGTAACACCAAGCAAAAAGGTGGAGAATCTTTCACCGCCTTCCTACAAAGATGGAGACAATTGGAAAGCAAGTGCCCACACCAAATGCCTAAAAAACAAATTCTGGAGATGTTTGTCCATAACTTGCAAACCGACCTAAGCTATCAAATACAAGTCCAATGTCCTACTTCATTTAGCAAGGTCATTGAGATGGGTCTAATCATCGAAAAAGCTTTAATTGCCAAAGGTCAAATAAATCTCTATAAAGACACTCCTAGTACCAACACTAACGTAGATAAACCAAGATTCTAGACAAAGAGCAAAAACATTGTGAATGATGGGGTCGTAGATACCAAGAATGTGGCACCAAAGCAACCAATCTTCAACTTATCGACTCCTCAAAACAAACCCCCACAAAACAAACCAAGAAACACTGAATCACGGTTTACAAATTTCCAACCTAGGAGAAAATTCACACCTTTACGAGAATCATTGGAAACCGCCCTATGAAAATTAGTCACAAGTAAGATCATAGTGCTTCCAACTACGCAGGAATATGAACCAAAAGTCAAACCTCATTGGTGGAATGACAATGACTTCTGTGAGTTCCACCGAAACAGGGGATACAAAACCAACGACTGCATTGTGCTCAAACACGCTATCCAAGACTTGATTGAACAAAACAAAGTGTCACTTGACGGACATACCTCTAATAGTGATCATCAGGCATTCAAGGATCCTCTTCCCAACTATAAGTAGGGAGGACCTTCCAACCAAAACAATAGTGGATCTAACAACGTAAATTACACAAACGTCAGCTTTGACTATGTTGTTAACCATATCTCGGAAGGTGATTCACGCATCAATGTGATCACTATAAACAAAGATCTGGATTGCAATGTTACCACTCGTAGTAATAGAGTCACTCTTAGAGGAGCCTCCACCCCTCTGGCTAATCAGTACAATATCTTAGATCAGCTACATAAGACACCTGCACATATCTCCATTCTGGAACTTCTGTGTCTATCCTCATCTCATAAGGCCATACTTGACAAAGCTTTAGCGGAAGCCTCCATCCCAACAAACCTCACCAAAGAATAGTTTCAAACCATGGTAGGTCACATTACCTCACCTCGCTCCCTATCATTCACTGAAAAGGATGATATGTCAATCACCTAACCCCATAACACCTCTCTTCATATTGAAGCCTTCATACACAAACACAAGATTAAAAGAGTCCTAATTAATGGAGGAGCTAGTTTGAATATTTGCACCTTGAAGCTAATCCTTACATTGGGGTTTTCAGAGAAAGCTATAGATCCAAAAAAGAAAATCACTATAAAAGCCTATGATGAGGAGGAGAGAACTTCCAAGGGAATTGTTACTTTACCAATTAGAGTGGGACCTATAGTAAAAGATGTGGCTTGCCAAGTCCTCGACATGGAGCTATCATATAACATTCTTCTTGGGAGACCATGGATACATGCTCTGAAAGTAGTGCCCTCAACATACCATCAGTGTAACAAGTTCCCTTATGAAGGTCAAGAGATCACCATCCAAGGTGACCCCAACCCATTTCAGTATTGTAACTCCATTCATCCTAAACCTGAAGTGGTGATTCCCAACAACCGTGCCTCTGCTTCATCTTCATCTCAAGTTGACCCAGCTTCACTTGCTTCCACATTAAAAGCTTCTCAACCAGACCTCAAACTCAAAGATAAGAGCTTGGGTAAATACACCATTTCCCAATCCCTCTATTTGGCACAACTCCCCCTATCTCCAAGATCATATGGAAAACCTATTCTGAGAAAATCTAAAGCAAACACAACTACCAAAGGTCTGTTTATCAAATGGGGAAGCCTCGAAGATGATAGTGATGAAAATGATATACTACAATGGATATACAAGGATGAAGATAGTTCATCCACACAACAAGACCATCACACTATACAAACTGAACAATATGGTCAAGGATTCCAAATGCTACAAAGAATGGGGTATGAAGGACATGGTCCACTCAGTTCAAGAAAAGATGGTATCACTAAACCCATCCAACCTCATACCTTGACAGCCTGAGACACTACAGGGCTAGGATACACTGGCATATCAAGAACCAACAAAGAAAATAAGAATAAAGGCAAACAACCAGAAACATCCACTAGTAATCTGGTTGATCAAATTTAGCAACTGCAATTGGGGAATGAAACTGATTCCAATGAGTATCAGTGGGATAGCCTCTCTGAGAAATCTTGCAATGAAAAAGGCATCGATGTTGTCCACGAGTATGACCCAACCCACACAAATGAGAGACAAGGTCCAACGAATAGACCACTAGAGTGTGACTCGCATAATAACGATAGTGAAAATCATGAGGAAAGAGTGATACCCCCTTGATGGATCTGCTAATAGAGAGTACCATCACAAACTTTGTCCATGCTTTTAACAAATCTATCTTAACCATCAACACCATCAAAATGAACCAACCTAACGATCCCTTACCTTTGGTGCACCCCGAACTCATAGATTGGGGCTTACAAGGCTCTACCTCTGAGCTTGATACCTTTGAGAATGATGAAACCATCATAGACTATCTTGAGCTTAGAGATCATATACCCGCAAGGGACCACAGAGCTGGCTATGCTATAAAACTCAACGAGAAGGCCTATTTTGGAGAGAGTGCCAAGCCTTTCAGTCTCAAAAATGTCAAAATGAAAGAAAGATCTAATGGTAAAAACTATTCTGCAGCAGTGTTAGATCATGAAAAAAGTAAAAATATAGACGTATCCAATGGTGAAAACCTCTCTAAGGCACCGAAGGATGGAAGGCTTGACCCTCTACCCAATCTTACACATTAGGAGAGATCTTCAATCTTGATAAAACTAGTAGAGCCAATTAATGGCAGCACAGGTGATAATCCCAGAATGATACACATGGCAAAGTCTTTAATAGAACAAGAAATGCCAACATTTACTAACTCTTCGAAAGGAAACAAATCAACTTTTCTTGGACATATGCAGACATGCTAGGGCTAGATCCGAATCTCATAATGCATCACTTATCTTCAGCTCCAGGAGCTAAACAGTAAAGCAAAAACTTAGAAAGATGCACCCACATGTAGCCCTCGTGGTGAAAGAAGAGCTAAAGAAACTGTTAGATGTCAGATTCATCAGACCAATAGACTATCCTGAGTGGGTTTCGAACATAGTACCAGTTGCCAAACCAAATGGCAGAGTCTGAATATGTAATGACTTTAGGGACCTGAACAAAGCTTGTACTAAAGATGATTTCCCCCTGCCAAACATTGACATGATTGTAGATCTCACAGTAGGACACACCATGCTATCACTAATGGATGGTTTTTCTGGGTATAACCAGATAAAAATTACACCTGAAGACCAACACAAGACTGCATTCACATGTCCTTGGGGCACCTATTGTTGGTGTGTCATGCCACTTGGTTTGAAAAATACCAGTGCAACATACCAGAGAGCTATGACCACAATCTTCCACGACATGATGCACACTATAATGGAAGACTATGTTGATGACATTCTGGCAAAATCACTCACAAGAGAAGGACACCTAGTAGTACTAGAAAAAATCTTCAAAAGACTGGAACAGTTTAATGTGTGCCTCAATCCAAAAAAGTGTGTTTGGGGTTACCTTAGGTAAGCTACTTAGATACATAGTGTCCGCCAATGGAAACGAAGTCAACCCAACTAAAGTAAAGGCCGTCATGGAAATGCCACCTCCTAAGAATCTCACTCAACTAAGGTCTCTACAGGGAAAACTACAATCTATCAGAAGATTCATTTCTTAATTGGCAGAGAAGTACCACCCATTTTCTCACCTCCTACATAAGAATGTCCCTTTCAAATGGAATGATTCATGTGAGCAGGCATTTCAGAAGTTAAAATAGTATCTCATGAAGCCACCGGTATTGATTCCACCAATCTAGGGTAAACCATTGCTACTGTATATCTCGGCCACACCAACAGTGCTAGGATCTCTCCTCGCACAACAAAATTATGACGGGAAAGAACAAGCAATCTACTATGTCATTCGAACACTTGTTGGATATGAACTACAATACACCCCAATTGAAAGAGCATGTCTTGATGTAGTCTTTGCCTCACAAAAGTAGAGACATTACATGTTGTCACATTCTGTCAAACTGGTAGCAAAAATTGATCCACTCAAGTATTTAATCAACAAAGCAGCCTTAACAGGTAGATTGTCCAAATGGGTCATGCTTCTCAGCAAGTTCAATATCGAATATGTAGACAGGAAAGCAATAAAAGGCCAAGTACTTGCAGATCAACTAGCAGATGCACCTCTAATAGATAACTGCCCTTTGAGCTTTGAATTTCTAGATGAATCTATCTTTCACATAAACATAGTAGCCTGGAAAATGTATTTTGATGGATCATACACTCAGCCTGCATCAGGAGCCGATATCTTGTTGATCACACCTAGTGGCGACACCATTCCTAAACCATATAGATTACTCTTTCCCTGCACTAACAACTCAGAAGAGTATGAAGCCCTAGTCATTGGCATCAAGTTAGCAGTTGAATGGAATATCCAAGAACTTCAGGTATATGGTAACTCATAGCTGGTCATAAATCAAGTAAATGACGACTACAAGATAAAAGATGAGAAATTAATCCCTTACAAATGAATGGTAGATGACTTCAAAGAATACTTCATCAAGATCTCTTTTGAGCAGATACCAAGGATTGAGAACAAAGCTATAGATGCCATGGCCATGATTGCATCTCTTCTCGATATTCCAAATAATCAATCACGTTACGAGTTCTTGGTAGAGCCAGTGTCCTGTCTTGCATATGACACTCCTGAATCCCATATCATTTGCCACATTGTTGGAGCTGATTCCCCCCTCTATGGAAAAGTATTTACCTATCTTGAAGAGAATACCCTCCCACCTGATCCCTCTAGTAACCAAAAATGAACCTTCATCTTTCAGGCATCCCGGTATACCATTGTCACCAATACCCTATATCGCAGAGGTCTCAATGGTACTCTCCTTAGATATATCGATAGTGAGGAATATCAAACCACCCTGAGCGAAGTGCACGATGCTATATGCGGGACCCACTCTAGTGGCCCTACCCTAGCCAAGAAACTCATACGCATGGGATACTACTAGCCAACTATGGAACAAGATTCCTATCATTTTGTAAAGAAGTGCAAAAAGTGCCTAATCCATGGGAACCTAATACATGCACCAGCATAGGAGCTGCAGCCATTAACGACGCCTTGGCCTTTCTGTCAGTGGGGACTTGACTTAGTGGGCAAGATTCACCCTCCCTCATCCAGCGGCCATAAATTCATAATCACTGCCACTGAGTACTTTACGAAGTGGATTGAAGTCATGCCCTTAGTCAATATCACAGGCAAGCATATTGCCTCCTTTATCTTGAACTATATCATTTGCCGCTATGGTATCCCTTCGTCCATTGTCATGGATAATGGACGACCCTTAAAAAATAAAGATGTCAAGGAACTATGTGACAAATTCCATATCTAGCACCGCTTTTCAACCCCCTATTACCCCCAAGGCAATGGCCAGGTAGAGGCATCAAATAAAACTATCTTAAAAATCCTAAAAAAGACTGTCAATGACGCTGGCCGCGATTGGCATGTCCAATTAAATCCCACACTATGGGTCTATCGTACAAGCATCTGCACACCCATAGGTGCAACACCGTACTCCCTGGTCTACGGATCTGAAGCCATCTTACCCATTGAAGTCGAGATCCCATCCTTGTGAGTTTCACTAAAAGGCCTCATATCTTATGAAGAATATAGAGTATCTAGACTTCAAGAGTTAGAGCTACTCAAAGAGAGAAGGAAATAGGCCTTTAACCACCTAAAAGCTTATCAACAAGGGATGTCCAGAAGCTACAACCACAGAGTGAAACCTGAGTATTCCAAGTGGGTGACCTATTCCTCAGAGAAAATCCTAGAAATCAACAAGATCGAGAGAAGAAAGGCAAGTTCAAACCTAACTGGCTAGGTCCCTATGTCGTCATTATAGCCTATGGGTCAGGGGCATATCAATTGGCTACATCTGAAGGTGAACTATTTGATGATCTATCAACAACATGCATCTTCGCAAGTTCTATACCTAAACCCCAATGCAAGGGAGTAAAAAATAACAAAAAAATTGGAAAACTGATAATAAAAAAACAAAAAAATCAAAATAACAAAAAAAATCATCCTCTGGTGAAAACTTGGCAAACAGGCACCTTGGATAGGTACCATGATGAAAACCTGGAAAATAGGCATCATGTGTACTTTTAGCTTTCGTGCAAATAAAAGCAAGTGGTGAAAATCTAGTAAATAGGCGCTATCTACGACAAACCACTTCCTCCATCTGTTATAACCCCATATCTCTTGTGTCCATCATATCATTCATCTTGAACCAATCCTTTGAATTGTTATTGAACTATGTCACCTCTGAGCTATCACGTAGGCAAGGCCATTCTCAATGCGCCCCCGAGGCTCCGCTCCACTCCACCCCCTTCTTTTCTATCCATCCTATCCAGTGTCATCCGTCCTATTGTCCATACAATTTCTGCATCTTTGCCATCACCTAGGTCTTATGTCCATCAGATTCACCCTGAACTACGTTGCCTCTGCGTGGTCACGTAGGCAAGGCCATTTAGCAATGAACCCCCGAGGCACTAGGTCAGTCCCTTAGGGTCCGTCCCTCCATGTCAATTTGTCGTCTCACCCATAATAAGTCAATCCTTGTCTAAACTAGGGGCAACTCCTTGACCTGGTTGCAGATTGGATTCTTGAATGCCAGTTTTTCTAAGAGGATACCAATAAAGGATTGTGATACCCTTTACTAGACAAACAAACGCAGTAAAAACAAGCTTCTAAAACAAAAAATCTTGACGCAAAAACATCAACCTGTCCAAAGCAGAGTACCATACCGAAACACTCAAACTGACTCTATCAATTATGGAAAAAAGACATATCTAATGCAAGAATGTTTTGTGAACAGGTTAACTTACAAAGTCTTGGATTTTTGTCATTATGTCTTCCTATGCTACTCAAGGATGCCAAAAGCTCGAGATGCTATGATGGGGGCATAATCTTTTTCTGTCTATTGTTTGTAGATTAAACTTTAGTAATGTGACGACTTTTGTCTAACGACATGATCAGCAAAAGATCCTCAAGGACTTCAGAGGTTTGAACATGAAAAAGGGCAATCCTTGTCTGTTGAAACGCAAGAAGTACTCAGGTCATCTAGATTCAAGTTTGACTAGATGCTTGTATCAACTTGCTATATCAAAATCCATGTAAGAAATGCTCAGGTCATCTCAGTCTAATTATACCTAGATGCTTGTATTTTCTTACAACATTTCAAAAAGAAAAAAGAAACAAAAAATGCCCAATGATGAAAGCAAAAGACTTACAAAATATCAAGATGACAATCCATATCCATCCCGTATCCAACAATCCATATCAACCATGCAATAAGGAACCTTGCAGTATATCAAATGAAAGCCTGTATTTCTTCATTTCTTCTCTTCCACCTATCTATATCATCACTATGCCGATTGAGTACATTTGGACATATCAAAAACATAGCATAAATAGCATATCATATCACATGAGATAGTCATTTACATGATTAAATCATTCCCATACATAATAAGTGCATTAGGTCATCCACATACATTTTGCATCCATATATCTTATCAAAAACCAAAAAAAATAAACAAAATACATATAGATTTGCATAAACATATCAATAACATGCTACATCTGCATTGCATATCAAATCATCCCAAATCCATCTAAATATGCATCACATACACAAAGCATCATCAGATAGATTGCATACATAGCATATAAGCATAGAACATCTGCATATAGAACATCCATAACTGCATCATCATATAAAGCATAAAAACGTGTCCAAATGTACATATCAAAATATATGTCCATCTCTTAGAGTCATATCATAAAAATGTATACAAAGTGCAACAAGATGGTAATACATGTCTCGGGGCAAAATAGTACATATACAGGCTAGCTTAGCCATAAAAAATGTGTAGATCAACTCAAAAATTGGTACAAGTATCTAGGTTTGGCTAACCCTACTGCCGTCGAGCACTGCTCCCTGTGCTGCCCTCTCCTCTCTCTCCCCCTCACTGTTGGGGGCCCCTCACTGATCCTACTGATTGAGACCCACCTACCCTCTAAGATGCCATAGACTAGATCCTGAAGCTGGACGCATGTTGATCCGGTGACACTACCCCATGATATAAACCTCTGTAATATTGAGCCTGAGCCTATGCTATAGCAAGCTCACTCTGTACCTGGGCTAGCTGTGTCTGTGCCAGCTGCACCTGTGATACCAAAAAGCTAGAAGTACCATCTGTACCCATAGCTGCCATGGTTGCATCTCTCTATGCTCTCATTGCCCTCATGCTAGCCAAGGCTGCGTCTCTCTCTCTGGATATCTCTGATATCCATCCTACATCCGCATCTCTCTGCGACTCCACTACTCTCATATGGGCCCTTAGCTACCTAATCTGACCCTATAATGTCACAATAGTCTGTTGTTGTAAGTTAGGCTACAAAGCCTGCCCTACCTGTCCCTATCCCAGTGCCACCTGTTGTGTTGGCACCTACACCTGCTGCAGTGGCGACATCTATCTCTGTGGTGCCACCTATTTTGCTAGTATCTGCACCTGACCTACAGCCTGCGACTGTGCAACTGCCTGCTAAACCGAAGGTCCCTCCCCAGACCTCCTCCTCTGTCTAGGTTTGCCACCTCCTCCTCCATCTCCTCCATCATCCCCCTGATCTCCTCTCCCCCTCCTCTATCCTCCCCTCCTCCTACCAGCCCCACCCTCATCATCTGAATCTGCCTCGTCTATACAAGGAGCCAGCTCTCCAAGTCCTGAATATCGGGGAAAGGGATGGGCGGCTAACCACTCCTCATAGTTGGTTGTCATACTTGCATCTACTATGTCCCTCCTCATGGACCAAGCCGCATGGGGAATCTGCTAAAAGTCTACCAAGGCCTCCTCGTATGATGCCACAGGACCCCACCTGAATCTCTCTGCATGGGTCCTCGCAAATCATGCCTGGCCCTATGGTCTACCTTGCACTCTACCAAACAATCTCTGCACTCTGCTCAAAATCTACCTCTCTAATATGTACCTGGTCTTGCCAATGAGCCACCGAGTCTGGAAATAGTATGGCATCTCATCAGCATCATCATCCCATACCTCTCAGTCTATGTATGGACGCCACACAACCCAATCCACATTGTCTAGCGCATGTCTCCAATACTCCAGCTTTCCCAGCTTGTGCTGGGAAACCACACCTACATAGTCATAACTGTAGGGCTCATCCCTCTACTTATGAAATACACATATCGGTCATGTGATACCTATGTGCTCCCATAACCAAAACTACAACAGAGACACGCCTACTGACAAACTAGCTCCTCTATGATACACCACCTAGTGCATATCTCTGTATAAGTGTGCTAGCACACACATGCCCCAGGCATACCAAGTCCCATTAGTGATCATGCTCTCCAGCACCCTCCCCCAACCAGTCGGGAACCCGTGAGACCTCCTATCGGGGCATACTACGCCACTGATCAGTCCAGCCACTATACCCGGGAAGTAGTCATAGCAGTCATGAATGTCCTGCCACGAAATCACCTGTCTAACTAGCTCCGGGTCATCAAACACGCATCTGCACTCAGCCAATCTAGCATCATGCTGCGCCTCATACTCTACCAACTCTCCCTGAATAGGGAGGTGCAGAATCCTATACACGTCCTGCAGAGTGATCGCCATCTCCCCCGTCGAAAGATGGAATGTCCCATCCTCGCTGTGGAATTGCTCCATAGTTGCAGTCAACAACCCTCAGTTTGCACGAACCTCAGGCATGAAGCAAATATAATGAAGCCCCATAGCACCAAGCACCTCGCAGTCAATCTCTGTCAACATGTACCTCTGTAACAACGGCAAAGGGAACTGCTCTCATGACATCAGCGTATCCCGGATATCCTCCTGCAACCAAGCAAAGCATAGTGTCAAAAAAATCCATATCCAAGCAAACCTACTCAAAGCAATCAAGCTATCTTATCATTGACTTAACATATCAAATTAATCAAAATAGCATATCATCTCTTGACTAGATTCTCAGTAATCTCAGAGATTGCTTATCAATTGACGTATCAATCAAGGTGCCAATTGGGTTAATTTTGTTAAGTCAACTGATTTTCCCAGTGCAAATGTGCTAATCCAAGTAGCAAATGCATCGATCCATATTGTATGCACCTCTTCACCGTGAATGTGCTAATCCTTGATGTGTATGCTTCGTTTCGGCATATGCGCCACTTATTGTGTCAAATGTGTCATTCCCCAATGAATGCGCCAACTCATAGCCTGTATGCGCCAAACTATCATATGTGCCATAAGGTATCTCATATGCGTCACTTAGCAACATATGTGCCATTTTAGAGCATATATGCGTCGAATGGCAGTTTGGCGCATCTGTCTTTACTTTTTTCCCTAAGCATTTATTACCCTAATAAATGACTTTTAGCGAGTTTTGACGAACTACATACCAGCGGTCCTGCCTCAGTTGGCCAATCAAACTGTCGGACTCTCTCAAACTAGTGCTCCTCACGTAGAATATCCATCTCTCTGTCGACTACTCTAGCTACCATACTCTCCTGAGCTCTCAAAGACAAATCAACTAAGGACAAATGTGCAAATGAATAGAACTTGTGGACCCAGCTCCTATATATAGCAAGTGAACCACAGTTGATTGTATGACAACTATGACTACTTCCCATGTCCGTTCCTCTGAATCATGTCCTATTTTTCTCCATCCTAACCTATTCTTCCACCTTCTTTGTGAGATTGTCTGTCTCACGCTTTCTACCGTCTTCCCGTCCAATCTCCTGAGGGGGCATTCTGTCGTTAAACTTATACTAGGGGCAAACTGGGGCATGTATCACTATCAAAAATTATTATTCTTTGAAACAACGTGATAAAACAGATTGCATCAAAGAGGGGCAAAATGTATACACCTAAAAATGACATGACTCTACTTAAATAAATATTTTAAATATTTATTTTGTCTTCATATTCCTCTATCAATAAATAAATAAATTTATTTATTTAATTTCATCTATATCAACTTTATTCTTCTAAATAATTAAATAATTTTAATTATTTAATTAAATCTTTCATTCTTCCAAATTTAAATAAAATGCAAATTTATTTAAATTAAAATCTCTAAAAATAAAATATATTAAATATTTTATTTATTCTTCCAAAATTATCCACAAGTGATTAAATAAATTTATTTATTTAATTATGCTTTCTTATCTTCTAAAAAATCTTCAAATCTTCCAAAAATAAATTCTTCTTGTCACACCAAAGCAAAAGCTTAGTTAAAGCAACTTTGTTTTTAAATTAGAAAAATATATTCTAATTTAAGAAAAACAAAAACTCATCCTCATCAAGAAAGCAGTTAACTCAACAAAGCTTCCTTTTGAACGACACGTGTCCTTCTTCTATTTGTGCACGTTCTCTCAAACATCCTCCTCTGTTGATCTTCTCATTTCTTCTCCACCATTGATCCTTTCTCACGCAACTCTATAAATACAACCCTCTTCTTCTTCATTTGATATCCATCTTTTGAGTAAACTTATGCTGCAGGAACTATAGCGCGCCATTGGCACCCCATTGCATATCACTTCATCATCCATCCATTTCATAGTGTGTTGAAGCTCATCTTTATCACACCAAGTATCAGAGCCAACTTCTCCTTGTCAACTTGAGGAATTGAAGCAAGGAAGCAAGCTTCCTAAGGGCCATCTTCATCACCACAAGATCAAGAAAGAAAAGCCGAACAATGGAAGACGCAAGGTAAAAGGTTGTAAGTATCTTTTTCTACTATAAATCTCCTTTTATCTTCATATTCCATTGATGTTTGGGTTTTTAGTATTCATTTGATTAATCCCATTTTTACCCTTATAAGAACAATACACAGGATTTCCCTTTTCTTTTTAGTAGGTGGCATGCTAGGAGTTTGTGATTAGGTGATTCAAATCAAAGGTAAAAACATAAACTAAATGCATAACAAAACAAAGAGTTTATACCTAGACAAGAAGACCCAATCTCATCAAAGGGAGAAGAGCTTTGCACCCAAGAGCTCCTAGATTAGATAAACCCTAGTTGATGAATATAATGTGAAATGCTCTTATTCTAATTACAACTCACAAGAACTAGCTCATTAGATATTTTGGCATGATAACACTACTTGAAGATTGGATCCCCAAATGGCTTGGGAGAGGTTCTATTTATAGATTTTTTTTGAAGAGATTTTGATCCAAGGGTGGAGATTATTTTGGAAGATCAATGGTGGAGGATGAAAGTGATGTGAAGGGCCTAGATTTCATCTTGGAGGATGGAGGGCTAGGAATAAAAGTGAATCTTTTATTCATTTTTGGGAAAAGGGTGAATTAAATGAGGTTGGGTGAGATGGAATATGTATGAATTAAAAATTCATATGGGGAATGGTAAATCAATTAAAAATTCATTTGGGGATAAGTGGAGATAAATGAGGCATGGCATGGGTAAGGGGTTGTAAGAGGAATTAATTGTGATGTGGGATATATTTTAATAAAAAATTGACTTATGTGGATATATTCTAATTTTTTATTTGGAGGATGTGGGGAAGGGTGTTAAGCTGAATTTGACCATCTTAATGAGAGGTTTAAGATTAATTAAATAAGGTTGTATTTAATTAATCCTAAGGCTAGGATGAGGTAGTTTAGGGTAGGCAATTAAATAATAGCTATTCAATTACCTAGGGTAGGGATAGGTCAATTAATAGGCTGAATTAATTAGTTAAACATGATCTAGCTAATTAATTGGGTTTAGTGAGGAGGGGGAAATTGGCCAAATAAATATTGCATATTTATTTAATCAATTGGCTAAGGTTTGAACTATTGAATTAATAGAATTAATTCAATTATTAGGGATAAAATGATGTAAAATTAGGTGATGAAGGGATAATTAATTAAATAAAAATTTAATTAATTGGTTAGAAGAGAAATTGGTATGTTTAGGGATGTTGGGAGTCGGTTTGATGGTAAAAGACATTTTTAGGTGTCTACATTTGCCCCTCTTTGACGTGGCATCAGGTCAAAAAAAGAATTTGCCCTAGCTGCCGGGAAGGAATAAGATGGGTGAGGGATGCCCCTCGAGAGGTCACCCAAAAAAAAAAAATTCAGGCGAGCTCTTGAAAGGACGTGACGGGAGTGAAGGTTGGATAGAGGATGGGAAAAGAAGATGACAGGAAGAAAAACGGAGGAAAAAGGTTGGGATCTGCACCTTGGAGGGGAAAAAGAGTGGATGGGGGGATGACATGGCATGCTATATTAGGACAAGTGGGCCCTAAGAGTGCCACATTTGCACACATTGACTTGGTGAGAAGGAGCAGAGGAGAGATGGCAGAGCGCAACCCCCAATTCCCGCGACTTCGACACATTTCTGAACAGTTCTGATCATTTGGCCAGGCACTGGAGGCTGGACCCCAGGTAGGGCCTAACCCTGGCTTTGTTATTTTAATTTTGTCACATTTTTTTGGGTTCAGGAATTGGGTTTTGCAATGGGTGGCGCTATCGCAAGGTCACGCAGCGCCAAAAGAACGCGGATTAGCGCCATCCTCTGGATTGGCGCTATCCACGAGGGTAGACTAGAGGCGGATTGTCTCCATGTG
This sequence comes from Cunninghamia lanceolata, assembly GCA_027924645.1. NCBI lineage: Eukaryota > Viridiplantae > Streptophyta > Pinopsida > Cupressales > Cupressaceae > Cunninghamia > Cunninghamia lanceolata. The sequence goes on along the minus strand of BSBN01001483.1, from coordinate 1,782,862 downwards.
CTTGGCATTTTAGCACTATCATTTATAGTAGCGCAATGTTTGAAAGTGGTTAGGGTTTGGCATTTTAGCACCAAATGGGTGTTATAGTAGAGCTATGTGCTAGACTGGCACTATTTTTTATAGTAGCGCTATATTTTGTTTCAGCGCTATGTAGAGTATCAGCGCAATATGTAATATATGTGCTATTGGGAGAATTGGCGCTATTCCTTAGATTAGCGCTAAGTATCCTACGTAGTAGCGCTATGTGTGAAAGTGATGCAAAGTGTCTTGCGCAGTGGCGCTATTATTTGTAATAGTGCCAAGAGAAGAAGTATAGCACTATTTTTAAAATGGCGCAAAGCATGGTCTGTTTTGGCGCTAGATGATTCCGGCTTTTCAACATTAGAAGAAAGGGGTTGATTCAGAGAAAGATAGGTAGATCACTAACCAGAAAGTTATGGATGCAGGATCCGGGTTCATTTATATTGTACTCGCAGGAGCGACGCGTGCCATCTGTGATGGCACTATTTGATCAGTTTGATGATGCCACCTGGGCTCGACTGGCTAGGTTAGGACTTCTGACAGTTGCGTTGATGCTAGTGTTGTGAGCTCATAGAGCTCTAATTACCGTGGTTGTAGAGTGGTATCGGTCGAAGACTTGCACATTTTTGTTACCTACTGGGGAGATTACTATCACTCTTGAGGATGTTTATCGCATCCTCAAGTTACCTATTCACGGCCATCGGGTGACATATGACATGAGGAGGTGACGGAGGGCATTGATCAGAGTATTTGGCGCTGATCACATTGTATTATTGATAGATGGGAGGGAGATGAGTTATGAGGGGACTCTGGCGGCAGGTGCAGATCCCTTTGCCTTATTCCTGTGCGCATTGATTGGTGGTGTGGTGATGCCCGATAGGAGGGGCAGGGAATTTCTAGTTGGATGGGGAGGGGTGATTGAGGGGATGGTCAGGCATGAGACCATGTATGTCTAGGGACTAGCAATGTTGGGGCAGCTGTATCATGAGATGTATACAGTTGTCTATCTTTATGATTCAGTGTTATCAGTCGGAGTTACTTTGTTGCAGCTGTGGATTTGGGAGCATATTGCTGTCACACGGCGGTGACGTGGGTATTATCATTGTCCGTTTGAGCCCTTCATGTTCTGGTATCAAGATGCAGAGTACACATACACTGGTCAAGTTTGGTACTGGAGGCGGGTGCTGGATGATGTTATTCGGGTGACATGGCGACCTTACATCAGAGTAGAGGCGTGGCCAGACGATGTTGTGCACATTTCATTTACTTATTAGTAGTGCTATTTGATGCGTCATGGAGACCACATGATAGACATGTATCTACCATCGTAAGTTATGCAGTAGTTTAGGTTGCGGCAAGATACTCCACAATAGATGGTCATTTTTGCACGAACCCGTCAGGATGTGCGTTATTGGCCCGCAGCCATATAACCACAGGTTGCTCTAGAGGACTTTGTGGCTTTGCATCTGTTGCAGTGGGATTAGCAAAGCATGGTCAAGGATGTAGACACTACTCCTGCATATGATATATGGTGGTAGATGTGGCGACCAACTCGATTCACTGATTCAGCTGAGGAGGTAGTCCCTGTGGAGGAGGCAGCGAGATCAGGAGATGATGATTCAGAGGATGATAGAGATGATGATTCTGATGGGGATGATTTCTTAGAGGAGGGTGAGGAGATCATTGCAGACTACATCATGGAGGTTGGAGGGGATGGAGAGGAGAGGGTGGTTGGAGGGATGGGCAGCTGATGGATGTTTTAGCAACAGCGGCAACTGGACAGGTGCCCCAATAGCAGGTGAGATAGTAGGCACTTGTACAGCAGGTACCTGTCAAGCAGGTTCAGATTGGAGTGGGGCGATAGCATGGAGGACCTTGGCGGCATGGGGGACAGCCAAGGGTGGATAGGGGTGTTCTACCCCTACCACAGGGTTTGTCGCAGCATCAGCAAAGGCAGGCCCTTCAAGGGCAGGTCGAGAGGTAGAGGTTAAGAGGTCGGCATCCCGTCGGTGGGCTCGGGGTGAGGAGGAGGAGGTTGAGACTCTGCGAGTGTAGGTAGCTAGCCTGCAGGAGGCATTAGAGAGTTGTGAGGTAGAGTTGGTGTAGTTGCAGGGGGCAGTGGCGTTATTGGATGGCTCAGATGGACAGGTGGCTGCATTGCAGGCACAGTTAGCCCAAGCTCAGGGGGATATAGTGATTTTGATCAGAGAGTGGGATGCAGCACTTGCGAGGGCATAGGAGGTAGAGACTACGGTGGGTAGCTTGCAGGCTTCAGGTGCTGGTATGGCCCTAGTTTTGACTTTGATGCAGACACAAGTGTCTCAGGCACAGACATAGTTATATCAGGTACAGGGACAGTTGTCTCAGGTACAGGAGCAGTTGTCTTAGGCACAGGGGGAGATGGTAGAGGCCAGAGGGTGGATGGATTATTACCGGGGCCTCTATTACGTGGAAGTGCCGATAGAGCAGCGTACACCGAGTTATAGCCAGGTTAGTGGATCGAGGGCGTCTAGGTCACATAGATCTAGATCAGTTCAGTTAGTTCAGCAGGCGATGGGTCCCCCATCTCATGTGCCCTAGCAAGTTCCACAGGTATAGGTACAGCCGCAGCCACCGCCTCAGCCACAAGCAGGACCACAGCCACCACTAGAGTCAGGATCCCCGACTGGGTCAGAGAGAGGGTCCTCTATGTGACAATTATGTCATTTTGACCCTTAGAGGCATTGTATCAGGACATTATATTTTTTGATGTGTATATATGAGCGATGTATTTTTGGCGATGATGATATATGATATGATGTTGTTTGATGGCCTACTTGTTTATTTATGATTCTCTTATATGATTATGATGATGCTTATGTTGATGGATGCAGTATGCTTTGTGGATTTATTGCTATGGATGTGTTGTGTTTATGGAATTGATGTTATGGATGTACTTATTGATGTATCATGATGGATGTAATGATGGTTTACTTGTTTTGATATATGCATGATTTGTGATTTATGGATTATGATGTATAATGCAAATAAATGTTTAGATTAATAATCATTTATTATGGATGTAAAATGCAATGCAATGGAAATGTATGTTTATCTTAATAGACACATGTTATGTATGAAAATATGCTAATGTAGTTAACTGATTATGATTGTGATCTATGCAATGTAGTTAAATGATTATGCTATGTGAGCAAATGTAACTAAATGATTATGAAATGAAATATGGAATGCAATTGAAGGATTATAAAATGCACCTAAGTGTTTACAACCTAAAATGATTATGATATGCAATGTTAAATGATATATATAATGTGCAACTAAATGATTCTAAAATGGACCTAAATGAAATGCAGATTAAATGATTATGATATGGACTCTAAATGACTCTAAAATGCACTTAATGAAATACAAATTAAATGATTATGATATGGAAACTAAATGACTCTAAAATGCACTTAATGAAATGCAAATTAAATGATTATGATATGGAGTCTAAATGACTCTAAAATGCACCTAATGAAATGCAAATTAAATGATTGTGATATGGATACTAAATGACTTTGAAATGCACTTAATGAAATACAAAGTTAAATGATTATGATAACTGAATGGTATATGGGATGCAAAACTAGGTGATAAGTGAGATGCAAACTACGTGATGTGTGAGATGTAAACTAGTTGGTGTGTGAGATGCAAACTGGGTGATAGGTGAGATGCAAACTAGTTGGTAGGTGAGATGATTAAGTCTTGATACACATGATATTCTTTGTTGGACCCTGGGTGTGGGGCTATGCGGCAGGGGAAGGGGGGGGGGTGGTTGTAAGGGTGAATGGATGGAGTATGGATAGGATTGGAAGTGGCTAGATTGGGGGAGGGGGGGTGTTTGAGTTAATTGTTAGGTCATAAGACAAGATGTCATTGAGGGGGGATTTGGTTTGGTTTGGGATGTGTTTAGTGAGAGTAAGTTGGAGGAGTGGGATTAGTGAGGGGATTTGGGAAGGGGGGGAATAGGCTAGGTGATTATGAAATCTAGGCCCAGATGGTTAGGATGATGATTTGAGCTAGTAACAGTAGTTGCATAACATTAATTGAGAGCATTTCTTAGTTTGCTATAGCAATATAGGATACAGTTCACAAAGGTATGAGATGACCTAGGTGATGATATATATCCCATGATTGCATGGACTAGACTCACAAACAATAGGTTGATTTCCTGCGTGCCCAAGGTAGTATAACCTTGCCTAGCCTAGGAAGGGGACTCATAGCGATGAGTGCAAATAGTACATATAAGGGTTTGATGCCTGTATATGTAAATAAGGCACATTATGCTAGAACTGACCCAGGATGCAAGATATGAATACTATTCTTGGAGTAATGAAACCAACCCACAAGCACAGCACACAGAAATAATGACCATGTCTACTCGAGGTGTTGTCCGCCACTTCCCATGATATAATGAGATCAAGGTAGCTTTGGAGATGACCTAGAGTGAGACAAAAGATAAAAATTAATAATCAAAAAGACCAACAAAAAGATACAAATAGTTAGGATTAGTGAGGGTATTTGGGAAGGTGGGGGGGAATAGGCTAGGTGATTACGAAATCTAGGCCCAGATGGTTAGGATGATGATTTGAGCTAGTAACAGTAGTTGCATAACATTAATTGAGAGCATTTCTTAGTTTGCTATAGCAATATAGGATACAGTTCACAAAGGTATGAGATGACCTAGGTGATGATTAGTGAGAGTAAGTTGGAGGAGACAAAAGATAGCTTTGGAGATGACCTAGAGTGAGACAAAAGATAAAAATCAATAATCAAAAAGACTAAGGTAGCTTTGGAGATGACCTAGAGTGAGACAAAAGATAAAAATCAATAATCAAAAAGACCAACAGAAAGATACAAATAGCCTTTGTGTATTCTTGCCAAGATACATGTTGATAGAATGACAGATTCTTGTCCATTGTACGAACGATACATCCTAGGATGCAAATCAGTTGGATTTTGTTGGATAATTTTTGAAAGGTGGGCAAAAGGATAGTCAGGCTATGCGTGGGATTATAGTTGGTGTGTTGATTGATGATTTTTGCGTTAGGGGACATGCTTCAAGTGTACTTTAGCGTGTGTCTCATTTATTAGATCTAGAAAGCTCAAATTGTATGGGGACCATCCAAACGGGGTGGATGGGTGCATCTTAGGTACCTGAGTACTAGAAACTTCCTTCGTATTCCAAACTGCCTACGTACCCTATGTCCATGGGATCAAGGTACTTTCAAGATGTGGTTGAGATGAATATGTAGTTCTGGCATGACTTGATGATGTGGGAATGGTTTGGGATGGGTGTGATGGTGAGGATTGATGTGTGTTTTGATGATTGCGAGTTGTAGCGAGATTGATGTATGGGGTGATTTACAGTGAATTGTGTTGTTTTTGGGATTTTTTGATTTTGTGATGTAAAAAAGAATCTTACAAGGATCCTTGTTCGATGGGTTAGCCTTGGTTGGGATAGTGCAGGATGGGCGATAGGATTCGATGTCTCATAATTCCAAGCCATGGGATGTGTGCGATATGGAGTGTTGTGATGGAAAGAGGACTTATTAGATGGTAGAACCAACCACTACACATGGTGCTTGAAATAGGTTTTCACCATGGTACCAATCCAAGGTGTCACTAAAGTGATTTTCACCATTAGAAGTTTTTATTGCACTAGGGTTTTTTCTTGATTTTTTTTTTGATTTTTTTTTTCATTTCTTTGATTTTCTAATTGGCATACCGGATGGGTTATGCATAGAATTTTTTTAGATATAGGATGTTCATAGGCTCATCCAGAGGCTACCCCTCAGGTGTTGCAAGCTGGTATGCTCCTGATCCATAGTCGGCTGTGATGATGTAAGGTCCTAGCCAATTGGGCTCGAACTTTCCTTTCTTAGGATGCTCCTGCAAGTTCTTCTAATTTTCTGTAAGGACAAGATCACCTACTTCAAATTTTAGTTTCTAATCCTCTTGTTGTAGCTTCTTCTGAGGTGATTTTGATAGGCCTGCAGGTGGTTCAACACATTCAGGCATTTCTCATCCAGTAATTCTAGCTGATGCAACCATGCGACTTAGTATTCCTCATCATTGATTATGTTTTGCAAGGATACTCATAGGGATGGGAGCTTGACCTCAATAGGTAAAATGGCTTTAGATCTAAATACTAAGGAAAATGGAGTGGCTCATGTGGGGGTGCGGACGCTTGTTCGATAGGCCCATAGGGTGAGGTTAAGTTGGAGGTGCCAGTCATGGCTAGCTTCATTAACCATCTTCTTTAGGATGCGCATGATGGTTTTATTTGAAGCTTTGGCTTGACCATTTCCTTGAGGGTAATATGGTGTGGAGAAATGGTGTTGGATTTGGAATTTTTCGCACAAAGTGCAAACTTCTTGGTTCTTGAATGGTTTTCCATTGTCGATGATAATGGAATGAGGGATACCATAGCGACATATGATATAATGGAGGATGAATTTGGATATCTGGGTTCCAGTGGTGAAGGTGAGTGGTATTGCTTCCACCCACTTAGTGAAGTACTCGGTAGCAGTGATTATGAACTTATGGCCATTGGAGGATGGGGGATGTATTTTGCCTACGAGGTCGAGTCCCCACTATGAGAAAGGCCACAGCGTCATGATTGGTTGCAATTCTTGTGCTGGTGCGTGGATGAGATCTCCATGCTGTTGACATGGTAGACATTTTTTGATAAACCAGTAGGCATCTCGGTCCATGGTTGGCCAATAGTATCTGGTCCTCAGGATCTTTTTAGATAGAGCGGGTCCACTTGAATGTGCCCCACAGATGCCTGTGTGTACCTCTTGCAAGGCCACCTCAACTTCCCTACAGTCTAAACATCATAGAAGCATGCCATCAAGACTCCTTTTGTATAGGGTATCTCCTACAAGGATGAAGTGGGAGGCTCAGCAGATGAAAGATTTTCATTGTGAGGTGGATAGGTTAGGGGGGATGATATTATCATGGAGGTATAGGTAGGTTTGTTGATACCATGGGGATAGGGGACCAATGACTTCGCACACTAGTTCCAATTGAGGAACATCATATGCTGGGATAGGGAGTTCTTCTATCAGGAACTCACACTTCTTGTTGTCTTTCTTCATGTCGACTAGGGATCCGATGGTGGCCATGGCATCTACCACTTTGTTGTTGAGCCTTGGGATTTTCTCGAAGTGGATATCATCAAAGTAGTCCTTGAAGTCATCGACCATCTTTTTATAAGGTAGGCGTTTATCGTCCTTGGTCTTGTACTCATTATTTACCTGTCAGATGACCAGTTGAGAGTCTCCATACATAGTCAACTTCTCAATTCTCCATTTGATTGCCATTCGGAGACCTATGATAAGGGCCCCATACTCTACGACATTGTTGGTACATGGGAATATGATTTTGAATTACTTGGGGATTGTGTCCCCTTGAGAGGTAACAAACAGGATGCCTACTCCAGAGCCTCTGTGTGTGTATGATCCATCGAAGTACCTTCTCCATGTTTATGTTGCCAGTGTTATATTCAAGATGGCTTTGTTAGGGAATTCTACCAGTGTAGGATGTTCTACAGGAATGGGTGCTTCAGCCATCTGATCAGCGATAACCTATCCTTTAATGGCTTTTCTTTTAGTATATTCAATGTCAAATTTAGTGAGAATCATGACCCATTTTGCCATTCTCCTAGTAAGAGCAACTCTATTTAGCAGATATTTCAATGGATCGATCTTGGCAATGAGCTTGGTCTCATGATTGAGCATGTAGTGTCTTAATTTTTGTGAAGTAAAGACTAGGGCCAGACATGCTCATTCAATTGGTGTATAGTTTAGCTCATATAAGATCAGGGTGTGGCTGATGTAATAGATGTCTCTTTCCTTCCCTTGTTCATCATGTTGTGCTAGTAAGGCTCTGATAGCTGTCTCTATTGCTGAGATATATAACAGGAGGGGTTCTCCTTACCTCGGTGGAGGTAGAACAGGGGGATTAGCCAGGTATTCTTTTAGCTAGTCAAAGGTAGCCTAACAATGAGTGTTCCAGACAAAAGTTGTGTCTTTTCTGAGTAGATGTTGGAATGGTTGACATTTATCAGCCAGTTGAGCAATGAACTGACGAATGGACTGGACTTTGCCTTGTAGACTTCTTAGTTGTTTTAAGGTTTTCAGAGGAGGCATTTTAGTGATGGCCTTGACTTTTGTGGGATCTACCTCAATTCCTCTTCTGGAGACTATGTATCCCAAAAGTTTTTCGGAGGTGACCCCGAAGACACATTTCTTTGGATTCAGGAAACATTGTATTGCTCTAATCGGTCAAAGATCTTTGCCTATACATCTAGTGTTCCTCCCTTATCTTTGATTTTCCTAGCAAGTCATCCACATAATCTTCCATGATGTGGTGGAAAAGGTCATGGAAGATGACTGTCATAGCTCGTTGATACGTGGCTCCAACATTCTTTAGGCCAAACAGCATTACCACCTAGCAGTACATCCCCCATGGGCATATGAAGGCTATCTTATGCTGATCCTCTTCGGTGATTCTGATTTGGTTATACCCTAAAAAACCATCCATGAGGGATAACATCTCATGTCCTGCCGTAAGATCCACTATCATGTCAAGGTTAGGTAACGGGAAGTCATCCTTTGGGTAAGCTTTGTTAAGGTCTCAGAAGTCGGTGCAGCAGTAGATTCAGCCATCTGGTTTGCCTACTAGTACTAGGTTGGAAACCCATTCAGGATAATCAATTGGGTGAATGAACCCAACATCCAGTAGTTTCTTTAGCTCTTCTTTGACTAGGAGAGCCACCTGAAGGTTCATTTTACTGAGCTTCTATTTTACTGGTTTTACATTAGGCCGTACTGCAAGGTGATGGACAACCAAAGCGGGATCTAGCCCTGTCATGTCTGCATAAGTCCATGCAAAATTATGATGCGTTTAAAGAAGGCCAAGAAGTTTTCCTGCTCTATGGCGCTGAGAGATTCTACCCTGAAAGTGATTTTTAGCTCTTCTTCCATCCCAAGATTCATCTCTTGAGCTGGCTCCACTAGGACGAATAATCTGTCAGGATATACTTTGTCTATCTTGGGAAGGCCCATGCTTCCATCTCCTGGTGCCTCGTGGAGGTTTTCACCAGGGGATACATCTTTTATTTTTACTTTTTTGGGATCTAACACTGCCATGGAATGGTTTTCACCATCAGATCCATGTTTGATTTTTATATTTTTATGACTGGAAGCAAGGGTTGTCTCTCCAAAATAAGCAGCCATATCAAGTTCGATGATGTATCCTACTCTATGATCTCCCAAGGGGAAGTGATCTCTAACCCCCATCATTTCAGCGATTGCCTCATCATTTGGTGCTACGTCGAAGACAAGAGGTCCCTGTTGGTCCCAGTCTATGAGGTTCGGGTATATAAGGGGCACGTCATTGGATGAAGAGGCTAGGGTGGTGACTATGTAGATGGTACATATGGATGAGTTGAAGAAATTAGAAAAATCACTAAAGGAATCTTGATGGCCCATTTCGTTGACATTATCGACTTCAAGGGAGACTGTAGCGACCTCGGCTAAGATACATTCATCGGTAGTGAGGATACATTGCCTTTGACCATATCCCAATCCTTAGGTATAAGGATTTCTTGTCGCTTGGACTGGTTCCACGATCCCCTGCTCATGAAGGCCGATACCGCCTTGTCCTTTATAGCCCATGTTTTTGACAATTTCTAACCCTTTACCATAGATTTCTGTTGGTATGGTGGGGGCTTCTTGCTCAGTCTCTTCATCCTTATACAGCTAGGATGATATGTCTTCGAGCACATCTTGATCCAGGAGATGTTTCTTCTCAAAGATGGGTGATGGTTTACACTTGATGACGACTGTGTTGTCTATTTCTATCTTTGGGATGCCAAACATTTTAGGATTGGGTAATGTGCCCATGCAAAAGGTACCATGTAGGTCATATTCCCCACATCCCATGTCACTGAGCTTGATCTTGACCTCGGGCAGTGGTGGTGTTTGGGATGAAGTGGTGGCAATGTTGGCAGGGTTGATGTATGAGGTGGAAGTTGTAGGATTGGTTTTGGTAATGGCTTTGTTATATGGACAGAAGGTGTGGTCATGGCCCTCCAAGAAACTGTAATATTGGAAGGGGCGGGGATCGGCATAGATAGTTACTTCCATGTCATTGTGGGGGAACTTGAGGCATTGATGGAATGTAGAGGGGACCGCTTGCATGGCATGGATCCATGGTCAGCTGAGAAGAGTGTTGTAGGGTAGGTCAAGATCAAGGACCTGACATTTTGTTTCCATTATCTTCTATCCTACTTGAATAGGGAGCTTGATGGGTCCTTCAGATAGTCGTTCAGTGTTATCATACCCTTTGATTGTGATGCACTCACTGGTGTCTACAACCACATCTGAGTATCCCAAGTGTTTTAGTAATTTAAGAGTGCATATGTTTAGGCCAGAGCCACCATCTATTAAGAATCTTTTGATGGTATGCTTTTGGCTACAGACTTCGATGTGTAAGGTGTCATTATGTAAGTGTTCTCGACCAGGAAGATCCTTTTCTAAAAATGTGAGATGATGTGGCATGGCGATATGTCCTACCATGGCTTGGAATTGAGTCACATTCAAGTTGGCAGGAACTTAGGTTTCCAAGAGTGCTTTGTCAAGGATGTCTTTGTGGAGAGGTGATGTGTGGAGTAGCTCAAGTATGGATATTTGTGCGGGGGTCTTTCCTAGATGTTCTAGAAGGTTGTACTAATTGGTAGGTGATGGATGTGTGGTTGGACGAGAGGGTAGAGATTTTGATGTGGATGCAGGCATTTGATCAGTGGTAGGGGTTGTACGGATGGATACGCGACCACGACGAGTTGCGATGGTGTAATCAGGTGCTTGGTCCTGAATGGTGATTGTGTTGACACAGTTAGATGATGGTTCTATCTGCCCTACGATAGAGTCATAGGATGCGGGAGGTGGGGTGACATTGTAGGCTTGATTGGATGAGGAGGCTTTGTTATGATTGGGCATTGGATCCTTGTAAGCTCTAAGATTAGTGTTTGGCGATGGTTGGGTGCTCTGATCAAGGCTGACTTGATTTTGATCGATGAGGTCTTGCATGCAATGTTTCAATTTCATGCAGTCAACAGTTTTGTGGCCCACAATGCGGTGGTAGTCACAATAATCATTTTCATTGTACCACATGGCTTTGAGCTCATTCTCTTGACTGGGTTTAACAAGTGGGAGCATTATCAAACTTTTCTTGAGACATATGTTGAGGATATCCTCGATGGGTTCCCCTAAGGGTGTGAATTGCCTTCGAGGTTTGTTTTGTTTAGTTTGCCCCCTTGGGTTATTTACATTGGTGGTATATGTATGTGCGGCTAGTTGATTCTATACATGTTGGACAGCTTTCACATCTATGACACCATCATTCAAGGTGTTCTCATTCTTCCCCCAATAGCATGGTTTGTCGTTTGATTGTGTGTTGGCGTTGTTGTTTATATTGGGGGTGTTGATATGGAGTTTGTTGTTGTTGTTGTTGTTGGACTTGTAGTCATATAATTTGATAGAGCCCTTGGCGATGAGGGCCCATTCGATGGTTGTACCTTTGTCGATGACTTCTTCAAAGGTAGACGCACCAAGGATTTTTAAATGGAACCCTATTTCCTGATTGAGTTTAGTCACAAACATGGTGACGATTTGTTTTTCAGGAATTGGAAAAGGGAGTTTGCTTGCTAAGCTTCTCCACCTCTGCAAGAAGGAAGCAAAGGATTCTCTGCTTTTTTGTTTTGTGTTGCAAAGGTCTATCATAGATATTTCATGCTCAAAGTTATAGGAGAAATGTTTTACAAATTTTTCCACAAGCTCAGGGAAAGACCTAATGCCTGGGGGAAGATGTACGAACCACTCAATGGCTTGTCCACCAAGGCTTCTTGGAAATAGTCTCATTAGATATGTATCATTGTTTGAGACTTCTAAGCAAGCGAGGTAAAACTCCCTAAGGTGATCCCTAGGGTCTCCCTTTCCCTTGTATTTGTCAAATTTTGGCATTTCAAAATTCTTGGGGAAAGGGGGCATGTACAATGTCTGATCAAATGGATAGGGACAAATATCCTTAAAGGAATAGTGCTTGCGCTTGCCCCCAGTTTGCATATCATCTATCTTTTGGATCAAGGCATGTACAACAGTTGTGAGATCCAGTCTTGATTGTGGTTGGGGTGTTTGATTTTGCTGATGGATGAGGTGTTGGAGATTAGGTGTGGTTTGATGTTGGAGGTTTTGGGAGGTTGTGTTTTGGTACTATGGGGTGGTGTTTTGTGTGAGTTGTTGTTGATAGGTGTGGATTTGTTGGAGAATATGGGGAGGTATTTGAGGGTTGGGATTATGATGTGTTGATGATGCTAGGGGGTTTTGTAGATATGTGAGATGGGAAGGATTAACACTAGATGGGTTGACGTTGGATGGGTTGACATGAGATGGATTGATGTTGGATGGGTTGGACATGTTTAAAGGTGGTTGCAAAAATAATTGTCGCATGTATGCTATGGTTTGAGGGTTAAGTGGAGGGACACTTGTGGAAGCACTTGCGTGCGTGAGGTTCCCTTGTATGCCCAAGGTGATTTGTGGAACGGAAGAGTTTATGGTAGTTGTGGTAGTGGATGTGATGATGGGTTGGGAGGTGGTAGGATTAGAGACAATTGCAGGGATTGTAGATGTGGTGACATTAGAGCTTGTGGTGGCATTAGATACGGTGGGAGTTGAGGTTTGTGAGATGATAGGTTGGGTGTGTGATGTAGATGGTTGGGTGTTTGATGTAGATGGTTGGGAGGATGTGGTAGGATTGATGTTAGAGGCGGATGGTTGGGACGATATCATTTTGTGGGGTGGTTGAGCACCAGTTTTGAGGAGATAATCAAGATATCTATTGGATCTGACGTTAGGATTTTGTCAAGGAGGTCCATGCTATTGATGTCTTGTGTAAACCTCAAGACATCTAGATCATCTTGGGACATGGTAGGGATGTTTTGTGGTGGTGGTGGTTGTAAGAAATGGAAGGGATTTTCATTTGGATTATATGTCAGGATTTGAAAGATCGTAGGTAGATTGTGTGTTTGGTTGATTGGTATGTTATTGTTGTTGGTATTAGGCATTCCAAAATCTGCCATTGCTTGATTCTTCTTGTGTTGTGATCTAGTTATGGGCATGCAAGTGTATGGATTTGATTTTGAGAAGGATGAAAGGGGGATGGATACCTTAGAGAATTTAGATTAAATTGTTGGACCCAAAGATGGATGTGGTGAAGGGATGATTGTAGTGTGATGAATGATCGATAGGTGTTAATCTAAGGATGATAAGAATGGATGGTATTGACTTTTCGCACAAATTTGGACCAAAGGGTAGATGATGGATGATGTTTTCTTGAGGATGGTTTGATGGAAGAGATTTTGATGTTTTGATTTTGATGTTCAATATGAGAGATTAGGATGATGTTTTTCGAAAGGATTTGATGGTCGACAAATTAAGCTTGGGTAAGATCTAGATTTGTGTTGCACAAATGGATGTTTCTCTTTGTTTGGGGTAGACTAATGACCTTACACAAAGAAGGATGATTATATCACTTGAAAGGTTGACTAATGACTTTCCAAGCAAAATATGATGTGAAAGATGAAATCTAGCTCTAGCTTTAGCTCAAAGGGATGACAAGTTTTTGGTTGATGATTTTTCGATAGGTGTTTTGATTTGGAAGATTTTGGTTATGTTTTTGGATTTTGGAATGATTTCTTGTAGCAAGGATTTTTTTGTTTTTGGTCCAAAAAGGTATGCAAAGGTCAATGAGGATGAATGGACGTGAAATTGAGTGGATTATGGTATTAGCAAAGGGTCCAATGATTGATTCTCTAAGGTAAAAATGAAGGTCAAAATTTGAGTAGAAAATGGATGGGGTACTGACAGATTTTTGGAAGGTGACTATGGATTATGGCAAAGCAGGTGCTAAAGATCACAATGGAATTAGTCTCAGTTTCAAACAAGTCAATCTACAAATAGCACCAATCCACAGGTAAATGGCACCAAAAGCAGACAAAGATGGCACTAAAACAGGGCAGTGTTAGTCGAGGCTCTGAAAAAGTTGGATTTTGATATCAAATTTGGATTTGCTTTGATATGAAGTTTGATCAAATGATTTTTCTTATCTCTTGGTAAGTTTCTTAAAAAGCACAATAACACACAATAACTGAGATTTTGTTTGTGAAAATACATGTGATTTTCTTAAACAAGCACTTTGCACAACCTAAGGCAAAGATATGATAGTATTTGTTGAATCTCCTAGCTGCACCTATTCAAAGCGGGTAGGTCCAGGATCTTGGTACCACCAGCTCCTCCTTACAATTGCACACACTTCTCAAGCATACCAAAGTCTGGGTTTCCACGAAGGCTTGTCCCTCACCAAACCTTAGGATTATCCCTGCTACCTCGACTAAGAACCGCATGAATTGGGGCCGCTTCAAAGGTTTCCCTTCTGCGTCAACAAATAGAAGGTTTTTGGCTTGCTAAACAAAGGTTCATAGTAAGTGCATTTGTTCAGGTGGCCATTTGTGCGGTAGCACTACTCTCTATTATGGAGTCTCCTAGCCTCCAAGGGTTATGCCTTGGAGGGTTTTGGGGGAGGTTGGCTGTCAGTATGACACAACAATACCTGTTTCTTGTGACTTTCTTCCCAAACACATTAATTTATATAGCGGCTCAAAAGAGCTTGGCTTTAGCTTGTTGCCGCTTGGGTTGTTCCTACCTTTCGAAGCGGGGTGGCAGGGTCTCTAAAGGATTAACAAAAGCAACACAACCACAAAAAATACTTTTGATCCCCAAGTTCATACAAAGATGCAAGGGGAGAGCATACGTATTCTTTGTGCTTGCATCACACTAAACATGGTTCATTTTAGTTCTTTGGATTATGTTGGGGGTGATTTATGCAAGTGTTGTGAAAAGCTTTTGATTCCCAAGGTCACCAATGGTGCGAGGGAAGAGCATACACTTTTCACACTACAAACATAATCACAAAAACACTTCACACAAATTTGATTTGTTTTCTTGTTTATATGAGTGAAGAATGCAGATTGTTGTTCTTTTTAATCCAATGAGTTTATTGATGTACTTTGTGGTTCTTTTTAAAGCCCAAAATTGAAATGTTTTGTAGAGTTGTTGGCAAACACTTGTGAATTTTAGAGCACCAAATTCAAATGTTGTTCTAAGCTAAGGCACACACAAAGATTTGTTTGCTGGTTGTTGATCAATTTTTATTGCACCAAATTGAAATGTTGTTTAAGATAACATGCAAGGGTTCTTTTTAATTCCCAAAAGAAGTGTTCGCTAAACTAAAGATAAACACCCTACAAAAACTTGTTAGTGTCTGCAAAATGAGGGTGATGACCTATAAACAACTTGTCAGTCCCTACACAGAATGCAAAGTTAGTCTCTAAAATTGTGCTAAAACAGAGACCTAATGGCACCACTGCAGACTGTAATGGTGCTACTGACAGAAATGCCCCTAGAAACCTGACACCTAGACAAATAGCGCTAATGTATAGACAGATAGCACTAATTTACAAAATGGCATTGAAACATAATACAGAATGCGCTAGTAGACAGGATAGTGCTACACTTATATATAGAAGGCGCTGAGACATACAATAGCGCTAATATGACATACATAAAGCACTAAAATAGATAATAGCGCTAATATGACTCTAATAATGTGCCACTGTGTGTGCAGTGGAAGGGTCTGGTCACAATTGCGAATAGTGCCAATCTAGGTTCTGATAGCGCCTATACGAGCCTAACATGTTAGTCCTGTAAAACAAAGGTTTTCCTGACCAAAATAGAGCGTCAGACTGCAAATAGAAGAGGTCCTATTAGTCTTGTTAGTCTACCGAATGGAAAGAAAGACAAAATAAAAGCCAAAATACATTTTTGGTCTTTTGGAAAATTTCAGCATAACCTCCCCCTCTTCGTCCAATATTCTTGCAAAAACAAAGTGCAAATGAAATAGAAAATAGTAGGAAGATAAAGAAGATTGGACGGACTTGTGAGTGAAAATTAGAAGAGAAAATGCTCTGCAAAATGGTGCTAAAATAGTAGATAGCGCCAAAACGCGCCAAAGATAGCGCTACTGTGCGAGGTAGATAGCGCTACACCTACAAAAGTACATCTCAAAACATAAAACTCACAAAAATTTGATTAGATATGGACCTTGTGGGTCCCACCGGGCATGCCAATGTGATTAGGTGATTCAAATCAAAGGTAAAAACATAAACTAAATGCATAACAAAACAAAGAGTTTATACCTAGACAAGAAGACCCAATCTCATCAAAGGAAGAAGAGCTTTGCACCCAAGAGATCCTAGATTAGATAAACCCTAGTTGATGAATATAATATGAAATTCTCTTATTCTAATTACAACTCACAAGAACTAGCTCATTAGATATTTTGGCATGATAACACTACTTGAAGATTGGATCCCCAAATGGCTTGGGAGAGGTTCTATTTATAGATTTTTTTGGAGAGATTTTGATCCAAGGGTGGAGATTGTTTTGGAAGATCAATGGTGGAGGATGAAAGTGATGTGGAGGGCCTAGATTTCATCTTGGAGGATGGAGGGCTAGGAATAAAAGTGAATCTTTTATTCATTTTTGGGAAAAGGGTGAATTAAATGAGGTTGGGTGAGATGGAATATGTATGAATTAAAAATTCATATGGGGAATGGTAAATGAATTAAAAATTTATTTGGGGATAAGTGGAGATAAATGAGGCATGGCATGGGTAAGGGGTTGTAAGAGGAATTAATTGTGATGTGGGATATATTTTAATAAAAAATTGACTTATGTGGATATATTCCAATTTTTTATTTGGAGGATGTGGGGAAGGGTGTTAAGCTGGATTTGACCATCTTAATGAGAGGTTTAAGATTAATTAAATAAGGTTGTATCTAATTAATCATAAGGTTAGGATGAGGTAGTTTAGGGTAGGCAATTAAATAATAGCTATTCAATTACGTAGGGTAGGGATAGGTCAATTAATAGGCTGAATTAATTAGTTAAACATGATTTAGCTACTTAATTGGGTTTAGTGAGGAGGGGGAAATTGGCCAAATAAATATTGCATATTTATTTAATCAATTGGCTAAGGTTTGAACTATTGAATTAATAGAATTAGGGATAAAATGATGTAAAATTAGGTGATGAAGGGATAATTAATTAAATAAAAATTTAATTAATTGGTTAGAAGGGAAATTGGTATATTTAGGGATGTTGGGAGTCGGTTTGATGGTAAAAGACATTTTTAGGTGTCTACAGAGTTCACCCCAGGGTTCGACCACAAGCACATATCTCTAACGGGCTATATAAAGGGGCAAAAATTAAAAGGTGAGCTCAATCCACTTGTACCATAGGGTGTGGGCCTTGTGGTCCTGGGTGATTCTGGATGCAGGTTAGAGATTTCAGTCTCCCATTGCTACTATGTCATGGTGTTCTTACGAGTTCCCTCACTACGAACCTTTGTTGTAGAGGCCTAAGACTTGTTTGGCCACACCCACTTGGCTAATATTATTCAATTTTCAAAGTTAAACTTGATATTGTGTCTTGTGTGTGTGACTCATGCATGTACATGTGATATCTTTTGTTTGAAATTGCCAAAGTCAAGCTATCAACATAAACACATAAACACATCATTCTAAACATCCTTGTCATCACATCCATTTTAAGCCAAGTCATCCTAATCATATTCTAATCATTCCACATCATCCAATCACCATAATCCTAGTCACTTATTCAATCATCCAATCTCATTCATCCATATATCCTAGTCATCATTCCTCTATCCTAATCATCCTAATCACCCTCCTTAGCCACCTCACCCCTAAGCATTTTAAGTTTTCACCATACCTTAATCATTCCACATCATCATTCTAGTCCATCACTTGTCAAAATGGTGGTGATCATTAACAAGCCTAAGTCAAGTCCAAAACCTAAACTCATACTTCGATGGGACCCTGCTCTTAGATCGAATGACCATGAGAACCTTGTAGACCCTAATGCATACCTTGAGGAACAAGCCGAAATACAAATATGTAAGCACATGTGTAACTCCATGCCAACACTAGAGAATAAGATCCTAGCACCACAACTAGAATCCATCATCCAAACACTTCACCAAATGCCACAACCCCTAGACCAACAAACCATACAACAACTACAAGACATCATCCAACCACTTAAACAAAACCAATCACCACAAATACAAAAATTCCTAGTCAAAATCCAACAATTCATATCCATTCACCAATCTGAAATTCAACAATCACAACCTCAACATCAACAAATGCCACCTCAATCCTATTTGTCACCTTGATCATCATACCAACCTAGTCCATCTACATATCATGTCAATTCTACATCAAATTATCCCACTTCTTTCCAACATCCATATCAATTCACTTCACAACAAGAACATGCAAGCCTAAACTACCCTTTGCAACAAGATAAGTGCCTTTGAGTCCTTATGGTACTTTTGATAAGGGAGACACAAACCTAGCTTATGCAAGCCCTACATTATCCTTCCCATCCTCTAATCCTCCACCAACATCTGATTCTCAATGAGATGCAAAACTTCAAAAAATAGAACATGATAATGAGAAATGGCCTCCCCTTGTTAAAGCACAAATTCAAAAACAATATGGTCATCTCCCTATAGTACGTTTTCTCTCAACATCCCAATCTCATGAATCACCCCCATCATCATGCCAACCTAGTCCCTCCACATGAACTAATCTCATGAATATTCAACAATATCCATCTCAAAATCCTTCACATCATGAACATGCTAGTACTAGTCACTCCTCACACCAAGATCAAGAATCCTTAAGCCATCTTAATGCTACCTTTGACAAGGAAAATACCACCTCATGTTTGGAATCATACACCAATCCATCTACTAGTCCCCCTCATCCATCCATCCCTATGGAGTGTCCATTATATAATCCTTACAACCTTCCAAATCCTAATCCATTAAGTCAATCCCCAATGCACTTAAAGTCTAAACCATCAAATCTTCCACCTAAGTCCAATCCTATTATCCATCCACCTAAGCCCAATCCAAGTCTTGATCCTATCATCCCTCCACCTAATCCAAATCCCAATCCTGTTATATCCAATCTTCTTGTCCATAACCCCAATTCTAATTCTACTCCTATCACACCTAATCCCAATCATAATCCTACAAATTCCACCTTCATTATCCATCCATTATATTTTGCATCCACCCATATACTAATGAAGGATGTGATACATTGGATACTAACAAGGAATCAACCACCACCCTCATGCCATCAAATCCCTATACTTGAAACTATCCAAGAACCTTCAAATGTCATGCCTATTTCTCCAATCCCATCTTGTAGTCCACAAACTATCCAAGAACCTTCAAATGTTCTTTAAGAACCACCTACCATAAGGTCAACTCATTCCCCACCATACATAGAACCTATCCAAGAAACCTCCATTCCTATTCAAACTCAAGATTTATATCAAGAGTCAAATCCAAAGCATGATCAACCTTGCTCCTCCCCACTTCAAGATCAAATTATCCACACTCCTCCAAACCAAATTACCCAAGATCAAGAGCTTGTCACCCCTTCCACTCATGGTCCCAATATTATCCATGACCAAGAAACCTCCACCACTCCTATCCATTCTCCACCTAGTCCTATCCATCATCACACAACATCCACTTCCCTTGATGAGATGCTTGGTCCCCACAAGCACATAGATGATCAAACAAATACATTGGATCTTAATAAGCATAATGATAATCAAGATCCTATTGTTCTTTCACCATATCATATTGATCCCATTTCAAATCCATCAACCTATCCACATGGTCTTACTTCCTTCATTCATGAATGTTCTTCCCTAAGAGAGCAATAACCATTGTCTACCACCACACCTTCTCCATCTAATAATGAGCTCAAGTCTAGTGTCCAAAACACACATAGTCCCATTGTCCATTGCATACTCCAAAACATGAACTATCAAGGTAAAGGCTTAAGCCTTCATGAACAAGGTATTTTGGAGCCCATCCATGTCAAGATCCCTAAACGATCATATAGCCTTGGATATATACCCCAAGTGATGCAGGAGCATCCGGAAGAATTCAAGATAGCTGAGACAGTTGACAGTGAATTGGGAGATACTGCATTTTACTACATTTGAGTATGAGAGACTGCGGATTTGGAATTAACATCTAGACATAGTCAATTACAACATATCAAGAATTCAAATCATTTGGCTTTGATTCCAGAGAGATATCATTATCAGAAGATTGATTATTTTTGTATAACAAAGCTAACTATGTTTAATGGAGCCTTGTAAAGGGTAGAATTTGGATTGTTTAATGTTTTATGTTTTAGTTGTTTGAATCCTCCTTTCACCCAAATACATTCAAGGATCCTCAGATCAAGTGGTAGAGCACTATCAAGTCCTTGGTCACTTACGAATGTAGGGAAGCTTGGATTAGGGTATTTGATTATCAATTTTTCTTCTCTTATCTCCAATTAACCATCAAAACCCTAATTATGCAAATACAGAAGCAAACTAATGAATTATGGAAAATTCTCTTGTAAAGAAATGTAAAATAATAAATCACAAAGTACCTATTTTCAAGGTTCTAAGGTGGAAAAGTCAGGGACAAAGGAGCGGGTGCCCAAGTCCAAGGCCCTGCTTTTTGCCGAGATCTAGAAACAAGATCTATAACCTATATCTGTTGTACTAGAGATTTTCCCGTCACGGAACTTTGAGGACTGAGTGGGCGCCCAAGTCCAGGGTGCTCTTTTTCCTTCTGTTCTACAATTCTGACACTCCAAGATGTCTTCCTGCAACTTCACTTTATCTAGCTCCTTAACCAGTAACCTGCAACCATGAAAACTTTGGGAAGGGGTTGTGGTGTTTAGAGGCTTGCCTCAATCAAGCCTTGGAGGACACTTAAGTCTCTGAACACCGTTATCAGATAGAGAGTGCATGCCCTTGTGAGGCAGAGGCAAAATCCAAATGAAATAATGATTGAAAACACAATATGATGTCACCTTGTAGTGAAGTTCTCACGGGAAGAAGATGCTCTTCATTCCATGAGGAAATGGATGCTCAAATCTACAAACACAAACACATAGACAACACAAATCTGCTCTTGCAACACAATGAAAGTCTTGAATCACCTTAGGAATGCATCAAGTTCACAATTGCCATCTAGTTTCTAAATGAATGCCTAAAAATACTTTTATATGCAACTACAAGCACTCCCACCAAGATTTCATAAATTCAAACTTAATGTGTCGACCTATGGACCAAATAACGGTCATAAATCGACACTTAAAATTTGGGCCTGACCCAAAATAGGGCAGGACTAGGGTGCAGGCGCACAAGTCCTCCCCCCTATTTTGGGCAAGGTTGAGCTCAAGGGGTCCCCCTACGTCCAATTTGTCATGATACCTAGGGTTTATTCCATCAGGATGCCAAATTATGATGTAAGATGTTCTAAATGCATGCAAAAGACAGCTGAGATAGGATGCAGGAGCATCCAGAAGAATTCAAGACAGCTGAGATAGTTGACAATGAATTGGGAGATACCACATTCTATCACATTTGAGTATGAGAGGCTAAGGAGTTGGAATTAACATATAGACATATTCAGTTACAACATATAAAGAATTTAGATCATTTGTCTTTGATTCCAGAGAGATTGTTATCAGAAGATTGACAATTTTTGCATAACATAGCCGACTATGTTCAATGGAGTCTAAATCAGCATGCGGAGCAAATCCATGACTTGCGGAGAAAAAAGGAGCATTGTTTGATGAAGTTTAGGACCTGGCTGACCTTCAGTGAGATTCGCACGAATTTCTATGCATATATGGAGTAGTGCCTTATGTTTAGGCCCAACCTATTTTGTGTACAAGTTTCTTACTAGTCGTTGCAATTAGGTTGACCTGATGATGATTCGAAGGCTTACAGAGGATATAAATGAAGGATAATGATTCATTACAAAGTAGAGGGGAGTGACGAAATGAATGATTATGCGAAGACATGAAGCAATTTCATAAGTGTTTGATCTGAAGAAGAAGCAGAAGTGAAGTAGAGTGCAGAGCAAAGAATGGAATAAGTTGCAAAGCGGAGGATCGAGGAGAAGGAATCATGAAGTAATGTTGTTGTATGAATTATTTGTAATCCCTAGGCTATGGCCTAGCATTTGTAAAGCCCTTGAGGCATGTGTAATTCAATTTAAAGTTATAATACATGAAGGATGAGTTTTGAAGGCTGGGATTTTCCCTGTTAGGATTTTCCTAAGATATATCTTGTGTTATGTATTCGTGAATATATTTTATCTTTCTATTTTTTAGCTATTAGTTTCTATTGCATATCCATTATGATCATGGTGTTAGTTGACTAGGCTGCAAGGTTGGACAGTCCCTCACTGGACCTTCCTACCTTGACTGCATCAAGTGGTATCAGAGATAAGTTTTGAATCTGTTAGGCTAGTTGTGAATCTGTTGGAAGAAGTGCAAAACCCTAGACTGAAGAAGAATCGTTGCAAAAGAAAGATCAAGGAAAGAAAGATACAGGTAAGCTTTTGTTTTCAGTTGCTTTTGTCTAACTTGTTTTGATGGGGAAAGTTGGAAAAAGGATGAAGAAAGAAAATGACACCCTAATATGTGAAAAAGATATTTTGGAAGAGGAATTGTGCAAAATCAAGAAGTATAATGCAAAATTGTTGGAGAAGATGAAAGATCTAGGAGAGGACAAGTTTGATGCCCTTAAAGAAGAATTGAAAGATGTAAAGAGTAGAAATAAAGACCTAAAAGTAGAGTTGAAATTGTTTGAGGATGTTGAAAAGAAACTTGCAGAACTAGAAGAAGGATTTAAGTTGTTTTATAAGGTTGAACAGAGGAACAGAGATCTAGAAGACATTTTGAAAGAATTGAAGAAGGAGAATAGTTTGCAGAAAGGTGAAATATCAAAATTAATAGAGTAGAAATATTAGTTAGAGCAGTCACTTGTAGCATGGAAAGAAGAGAATGAAAGTTTGAGATCTAAACCTGAATTTTGTGATGTTTCCTGTGATATTAATGATTTGTGTGACATTGCAGAAGTTACTTTAGAAGGTGCAGATGAAAGTAGCAGTGTGACTAAACCTAGAATTGTTGGTGATGGTATCAGTTTCAAGATTATGCAGAGAATGGGGTATGAAGGAAAAGGATTGGGAAAGTAGTAGCAAGGAATTATAGAACCTATTGAACCAGTAATCAGATCAAGAAGTGAAGGGATTGGATATGACAGAGCTAAGGATGTTATGGCAAACTTTAACAAATCAAGTCAAAGTAGAAAAGGTATGTATTGTTTACATTATAATAGGCACTGTGGACATGAAAAGGAATCTTGTTGGGATATATACCCTTGTGGAATCTGTGGATTGAGGAACCATTCTGAAAAGTTGTGTTGGAACAAGATGAAGAGGAGAAAGCCTATGGCAGGTTGCATTTAGAAAGATTATGGATGGATTGATGGATAGGAATGGAGTTCAATGTTATTGGTATGTTCAGAGGGAGATATAGACTGAAGTATTCATATGTTGGATTAGGATGCAGGGAAAGAAGACCTTATGCGGAGCAGAACAAGGATAGTAATTCAAACTACAGAGGGAGAAGTGATAGGAGTCATAATTTTTATCACAGTAAAAGACACCAAGGGAATGTAAAAGGATTTGCAAGAAGAACCTATTTTAAGGTTTGGAGGAGAAAAGAATCAAGCAAGGAAAGTCATTAAGAACCTGTAACCAAAGAAACTAATAAAGGAGAAGCAGTAAGTAATTCAGAGATAGTTTGTGCAAAGGATGAAAAGCCTATTGATACAGAGATGATTTGTACAGAAGAAGAAGAACCCTTGGAATCACTAAGTTTGACAGAAGAATCAGAAGAGAATGATAGAGAGTTAGTTTATGTAGAGGAAGAAGAACCTTTTGAATCATTGAGTATAATAGAGAAACTGAAAGAAGGAGAAGCATTAATCTTAAGAGGAATCGTATTATAGACTAATCAACAAAGAAATAATGCAAGAGAAAGTTGTGTGAACAAGTGTAAAGCATAGAAGAGAAAAGAGTGTTGGAAACAAGGTAGATAACTAAGAGGGGGGGTTGAATTAGTTATCTCAAATATCTTAACTTTCTTTTTTCCTTTAATAATTAGTGCAGTATCAAAACATATAAGCATATATGATCATAAGAATAGAAATAAAATCATCACACAAAACACAAAGTTTTTTATGTGAAAAACCCTAATAAGGGAAAAACCACGGGGTGACTAACCCAAGATTGTATTCTCTATTAAAAGAATAAGTACAAAATGGCACTTGCCAATTAGGGCTCACTGCCCGAGCACACTACTCACAAGAGGCACATTGCCTACAAGAGACTCACTGTCTATAGAACTTACAGAAGGTAATCAGGTGTTTGAACTGATAAGAGGCATCTACAAATGATAGATTTCAGTTCCGGTTAGGCACAATATACTGATCTGATGCACTTCATTCTTCCTTTGCTCTAGTGTTGTTGCTCTGTCACATACCAGCCTTGTATTGCTACTTCCACACTTGACTCTACTTTTCTTCACACTTTATTTCATCACATCTATACACACACTCCTACATACTGGAATCCATCTAGTATATATATCTGCATCAAGTATTTCAACAACTTTCTAGTCGGCAACTAGAATAATCAAGATATTTACAAATTACTGATCTGTCGACTACATCCATGCTTGATTTGTGATGCATATCAAAAACATAGGCATTAAAGACATCAATCATGTTGGCCAACAATGTATGATCCCTCAAATTACTTTATCAACATCAATTATTCATTTGGATTGAAGTCTGATACTCTGTCAGTCAGTTCTTTCTCTGTCTACTCTGCCTGTCTGAAATCCAAAACTCAAATGCTCATATCTTTTTCATGTTTTATTAGTAGAGGATAAATCTCTAGATTATAGTAGTCATGATACTCCTCTTGACTTGTCCAAGTCCACAACTTGTTGAGTTACACCATCTGAGAGATCTAGACCTGATTGTCAGACCTTGTTGCATACTTTGTTCTTGTTCACTGGACCAAAACAATCTTCAATCTGACTTCCGGTATAGGCATACTATGTACTGCAGATGTGTGGGATAGACTTTGTTGCCTTCAATGACAACACTCATGAAGCCACATAGTGTCTCTTGCCAACAATCTCCCCCTTTGGCATTGATGGCAACACTTAGTGAAAAATGACTAAGTGTCACAGCAAACGCCCCCTTGGCTAATGCTTTGTTTTACTGGAGCTCCCCCTTAGCTAGATTCCACATTTTTCACTACTCCTCACTCCCCCTTTGACATCAATGTCAAAGGGTGGAATTTGCACACCAAAATTTGCAAAAATTAAGCTATACATGGCCGCATAAGTATATATACATGTTATACTTACATATACTTGAGTATATCTGCAAAAGTGGCCTTCAACTGTACAAACTTTGTGGCCTAGCTCTACTTCATCCTGTCCAAAATGGAGATGTGACCACTCAACAAAAATACATATGCTTCTGCCCATCTTAGATCTACCAGATCACTGGTCCGGGCTATGGTCTGAGCATTTGTTAAGGCCTCATGCATTGCCTCTAACTTAGGGATAATTATCCCTCTGAGTTCACTCATTCTGTTTACTATATGCTTCTTTTCTTTGTTCAACCTCTTTATTTCATTTATGATGACAATGGCCTAGTATTCTTGACTCATTAAAGATGTAGTGAGGGGATCAAAATTCTAGATAAACTTGACAGTTTACCTTCTTGTTCTTTCACCTTCTTTTCAATATCCTCTGTCACTTTGGGCCAAGATAGACAAAATTTGCACATGTCCCCACCATCTTTTAGAGCATTTTCAAGGCTCTTTATTCCAATGTCTAGGGTCCTCCTATCATTAGCAATGAGTCCCTGTACTTTAGTGAATCTTTTTCCCAAAAAATCCTTCCAGACCTTTGCTTCTGTCGATTTCTCTAAAGATTCAAAATGAGTGCTAACAGAGTTTACCAGAGATTTCAAGTTACGAGATGGAGAGGCCGAAGGATCCTTTTGAAATGATGGCATGATCTTCTCCAGCATCCCAGATGCAATCTCTAAAAGCTCATAGTCTTCCATGTGAGATTTCAGAAATTTTTCTTTTGCTTTGGCTTGAGAAAAAGATGCTATTTTCATTATCTGGACCAAAGAGAGTCAAAATTTAGTGGTCCTTGAAATAGTTCAAGTTCATCTATCTCCATCATTTCTTTGTTCAAGAAGTTCTTCACTACCTCTGCAGTGTCTCTTGCCAGTGACTGAATCTTTTTTTCTTTTAGGATCTCAGAACTGTCATCATAGATCTTCTTTGTTTGTTCTTCTTCCTTTCCTTTTACCTCCTCTTCTTGACTCACTTTCTCCTCTTTTCTTCCTTCTCCTTCAGCTCCTGAATCTAGAATGTCTGCAGTGGGATCTGGAGGAGAGATGTTAACTGTTTCATGAACTTCCTCTTCCAAAATAGAGGAACCCAAGTCCTTAGACTTCTCTTCATCTATATCTTTTGACCCTTCTACATTTTTGTCAGAAGATTCTTCATTGGTTGCATTTAATCCTTCAACATCCATGGTAGAATGTTCTTCATCTATTTCCTCTATAATAGGAAGATTGAATCTTTTGAAGGCATTCTGGAGGATGTCTTTTGTTTCTCTTTCTACTTGATCAGTTTCTCCAAGCATAAGTTTGTTCATTCTTGCTTTGCTCTGGAATCCATCCTTACAGTCTTTAAAGATCATGTCCATTTGCTTTGGAGTAATAGAAGGATAGAGCTAAATTGCAATCTATTCTCAGATCTCTAAGTCTTTTGCCTTTGTATTCTCTTTTCTAAGTTCAAGTACCTTATCTAAACTTTTGGGAATTAATGAAATAATTTCAATGAATGCTTTATTGTAAATATTTAGGTACCTAACTATAGCTTCTTCCAAGATCCTCTTATCAGTATCACTATATTCATCATAGAATTCTGTTACTGGTTATAGATTCCCATCACAGTAACTACCTTAATGATATCATCAATGGAAAGAGTGGACTTTTCAACAAATTCTTCTGCTTTTTCTTCTTCTTTTTGCTAGCAGAGAATTCCCTGGATGTTTTCTTCTTCTTCTTCATTTTCTTAATTTCCTCATCAGACTCTGTTTCTTCATCATCTTTGAGACCTATGTATGACCTTGTGGCTTTTGTTTTCATTCTCTTTTCTCCTTTTCTGGATGTCTTGACTTCCGGTTTGGTGGCTCTTGAGCTCTTAGGAGTGGTAGGTGCAGAGCTCTTTAAGGATCTAGTCCAAGAGGGGGCTTGTACCGGAACACTTCCTTTCTCTACTTCTTGTTTCTCTTTCTCAGCTCTTTCAATTTTCTCTCTGTTTGCATCTACTACCTCTTTTGATATGCCATATCTTTTGGCAATTTCCTCGAATTCCCTTCTAACTTTCCTCTTTATCTCTGGTTGTCTTAGCTCAACATGTATTTTTACACTTAGTTCTTGAAAGGTTCCAAACCTTTCTGCCTTAGGGTCCTTAGGCTGGCTCAATAGGTGTTGAATATGTAGCTCCAAGATTTTCTCATCAACCTTGTATCCCATTGGCATTATCCAAAATAGTTCTGGGCTCAACTGCCTCCATTAGGCATTGATCAGTATCTACCATGAAACACAATGTATCCTTGTATTTCTCAACTATGGATTGAGGTATCCTCTCTCTGGCTTGTATCATGCTTTGGAAGTTCTTAAAGTAACCCCAGAGTGATGTGCTTTGAGCTTTAGCATCACCAAGTCCATACATATAGTCTCTAATTTGTATTGCAACCGGTTTGTCATTTTGCCAAAGCCAACCACTTGATCCAGGCAGCTCATTCATGTAGTAGAAGAATAGACACGGTATTAAACAACCGTACTTGAAGGAGTTCTTCTTATCCTTCTTGATCTTCTATAGTTTTTCTAACAGTTGGTTTAAAATAAGATCACATAGGTCATAATCTGCATTTTCCCTCAACATCTGATATGTTGCATATATTGTAGTCCCAGACACAGAATTCTCCCTGCTAGAATGATAGATCTTATACCCAATTATCATTGAGGCAAATTTGACATCTAGATCTGTGATGTCATCTATGGTCATTGCTCTCTTGTCAAACTTAGATCTGGTAGCTTCAGTTACTGTCTGGTTCTTGATAGATTTGAGTGCAGGTAACCCACCGGATGAGTGCAGTCCAGTTACTACCCTAATAGCATCTTTTGTTATCTTGAAGGGCCTCATTAACCACATGAAACTATCATGCATTGTGCTAACAACATATCAGACCTAATCATCTTCTGTAAAATAGGGAAAGTGGATGCAATGTCTGAAGTGTTTATCCCGGAGGGCCTTATATTGAGGTTTGAGTTCAAAACTTTCATCTATTAACTATTTACGATAGATGTCCATCAACTTAGAGTCTCCAATTCCTCAATGTTGGCGTGGACATAGACCCTAACATCTTCTATGTGCAATACACCATGTGGAATGCTAGAAAAAGTGCCTAAAGGATCAACTTCTAGGGATTTATAGGGGTGTTTTTTGAATTTTGGGCGCGGCCTATCAGTGATCTTAACAACCATCGGAGTAGCTATTTTGCAAAAGATTCAGAGAGATTTTTCAGAATACAAGTACCTTTTTATGCTTTAGGGTTTGAAATAAGAGCCGAAACAAATCGCTGGTTGAATTGGATTTTGTAGTTGATCTTTGAGAGAGTTGTAGAAACTTGATGCAGAGCTCTTCTTTTCTTCTTCTTGAATGTAAATGTGCAAATGATGAGTGAAAGAAACCTTTTATTCTTGTGCAAACCCTAATTTCCTTTTGCAATAAATGTACAACTTAAGTTATCCGGTTGCCTAGTTCTGAGAGAGATCTTTTCGAATCATTGTGTTGCACTTAGAATCATTTTCAGTGAGGATTGACAATGTATCTTTTTTTCTCCAATCATGCCATGGATCCATAGATCAAGGTATTTCAATTTTGAATCATACCAGATCTGTCTATGAAAATCCTGCTTTATCGGATGACTGTCAAACCGGATCAATCTTGGATGATTAAACTCTTGCAAAACTCCATGCGGATCTTTCATATTTTTACCGAGGGTTATCTACATATTTTTCTGAGAACCCTTTAATCTGCAGCATTCCATGTGCCAAATTTAGGCACCAATTGACTGGCTAGGGGAATTTTTTTTTGGGACTCCCCCTAAGCTAGGGCTTATCTGTTTAGTTTCTGGAAGGAATATCAGCACCAGATTCTGGTACGGATCCATCCCCAACAATTTATGTACTCTTCTTCACCCAAATCTTGCTCATCTCCCTTTGAACTCCATTCACATTCACTTTGCCTTTTCCCTTATCTTATTTTTGATTATGATGCACCAGACCCTTTTTACTCTAATTTTTACTTCTGCAAAATTTGGCAATATGACCAGATCTATTGCAATTGCAACAAACAACATTTCTTTGTATATTTGATTGATATCCTCTTAACCTGCATTGATTAGCCATATGTCCCATTCTATTGCATGCAAAGCATCTACCATTGAATGAATTGTTTATTTACATATTTTTGCATTCATGAGATTTGTGACCATACCTTTTACAGTTGAAACATTATCCAGAGAAGGATGGGTTAGTCTGATTCATTCTCCTTCTACACTAAATTGCTTTATGACTGAAGTTGTTGCAATTGAAGCAATATCCATTGAAGGATGGATATCTTTGAGCATTCGGTTGCCTTACCGGAGGTCTTCTAGGCTTGTTTCTTTGATTTTTTGATCCAAAATTCTTCTGACCAGATCTAGAGCTTTCATCTTTCTCATATCCCAAACCACACTTATCATCTACCCTCTTTTGGCTTTCAAGAAGAACTTCAAGTTGGGCTGAGCTTATCTTGAATTTCTCTTTGTATTCATTTGTTGTTTGAAGATCTTGTTTAAGAGTGTCTATCTGATTCTCAAGTTGTTCTTCATTATCTCTAGCTTCTTCAAGATCAGATTCAAGATACCTGATTATTCTATCCATTTTGTGGCAATACTCTGTCTTCTCCTTGAGGGATTGTTTTAGATTATCTTCAATTTTCCTTTTCTCTTCAATTTCTTGGGTGAATCTCATAACCCCTGATTCCATCTCATGCCTTACCATAATGACCTCTTTTGACAGCTTCTCAGATATCTTGTTTTTTTCATCCAGATCTTCATTAGTATCATTGGCTTCATTCTAACTTGCTAATTTTTGAAGTAATTCCTTTCTCTTTTTCACAGAGATACTTAGTTTTTCTTTTAGCTCATTTATGAAATCATCAACTTGTTTGACTCTTTCTCTCAAGTTATTGACTTCAGAGTGGGATTGTTCAAGATCATCTAGGGAAGACTGAAGTTGTTCCTTCATACCATACATATCCATTAACATTCCCAGATCTTCCTCAAGCTGTTAGGCTCTGTTAAGAGGAACTTAGCTCTGATAGCAACTGTTGGAAACAAGGCAGATAACTAAGAGGGGAGGTGAATCAGTTATCTCAAATATCTTAACTTTCTTTTCCCCTTTAATAATTAGTGCAGCATCAAAACATATAAGCATATATGATCATAAGAACAGAAATAAAATCATCACACATAACACAAGAATTTTTACATGGAAAACCTTGTTAAGGAAAAAACCATAGGGTGACTAACCTAAGATTGTATTCTCTGTTAAAATAATAAGTACAAAATGACACTTTCCAATTAGGGCTCACTGCATGAGCACACTGCTCATAAGAGGCACATTGCCTACAAGAGACTCACTATCTATAGTCTTACAAAACGTAATCAGGTGTTTGAACTGATGAGAGGCACCTACAAATGCTAGAGTTCAGTTCTGGTTAGGCATAATAGACTAATCTGATGCACTTCATTCTTCCTCTACTCTAGTGTTGTTGCTCTGTCACATACTGGACTTGTATTGTTGCTTCCACACTTGTCTCTGCTTTTATTCACACTTTATTTCATCACATCTATACACACTCCTACATACTAGAATCCATCTGATATATATATCCGCATCAAGGATTTCAACAACTTTCTAGTCGGCAACTAGAATACTCAAGATATTTACAAATTACTGATCTGTCGACTGAATCCATGCTTGATTTGTGATGTGTATCAAAAACATAGGCATTGAAGTCATCAATCATGTCGGCCAACAATGTATGATCCCTCAAATTGCTTTATCAACATCAATTATTCATTTGGATTGAAGTCTGATACTCTGTTAGTTAGTTCTTTCTTTGTCTGCTCTGCTTGTCTGAAATCCAACACTCAGATGCTCATATCTTTTTCATGTTTTATCACTGGAGGCTAAATCTCTAGATTATAGTAGTCATGATACTCCTCTTGACTTGTCCAATTCTACAACTTACTGAGTTACACCATCTGAGAGATCCGGACCTAATTTTTAGACCTTGTTGCATACTCTGTTCTTGTTCACTGGACCAAAAAAATCTTCAATCTGACTTCCGGTATAGGCATACTATGTATTGCGGATGTGTGGGATAGACTTTGTTGCCATCAATGACAACACTCATGAAGCCACATAGTGTCTCTTGCCAACAAAGAGTTCATGTGACAAGAGGGAATGACAGGATATCATACCAAAGGAGGAGGATTGTCTACCAGATTGAAGTGATTATTGTAAGGGAAACAAAGTGAAGTACAAAAGAAATATATGTAGAGTGGAAGCTGTAAGATTTTGATGAGTGTGGAGGAAATTGTGTTAAGAACTAGAGAGTAGACAGTGTTGCAGAGAAATTAAAAAGGTGTATTGACTGAATCAGAAAGTAACTTGATTGTTTTAGAGGATGCATGTAGGTACTCTTGAGTGATTGAAACAGATCTTGAGGCAACTTGCGTGTTGATAACTGAGAGGGGGGGTGAATCAGTTATCTTACTTAATTTAACTCTATGTTCTTCTTTAACAACTATTGCAGCATTAAAGAAAATAAGCAACCATAAGCATGAAAGTAGAAGCAAGGTCAATACACATAACACAATGATTTTGACATGGAAAACCCTGTTA
The DNA here is from genome assembly GCA_027924645.1 of Cunninghamia lanceolata. Classification (NCBI taxonomy): domain Eukaryota; kingdom Viridiplantae; phylum Streptophyta; class Pinopsida; order Cupressales; family Cupressaceae; genus Cunninghamia; species Cunninghamia lanceolata. The sequence continues at coordinate 1,750,571 of BSBN01001483.1, read as the reverse complement.
AGGGAGAAAACCACAGGGTGACTAACCCAAAAATGTATTCTCTGTTAGAAGAATAAAAGTACAAAAATGGCACTAGCCAATTAGGGCTCACTGCCTGAGCACACTGCTCACAAGAGGCTCACTGCCTACAAGAGACTCACTGTCTATAGGTTATAAAGAAAGTAACAAGATACTTGAACTGATGAGAAGCATCCACACATGCTGGTGTTCAGTTCCAGTTAGGCTCAGTATATTGATTTACTACACTTCATCCTTTCTCTTCTTTTATGTTGTTATCCTTTCACATACCGGACCTTCCTTATTGCTTTCCCTCTGCTCTTCTGCTTTTCTTCACACTTAACACCACACAACACACACCTTCTCATCAAAATCCATTTGGTATATATATATCCGTACAAAGGATTTCATCCTCTTTCTAGTTGGCATCCGGAATAGTCAATATTTTCCCAAACACTAGTCTGTCGGCTGAATCCTTGCTTACCAAGTGATGTGAACCAAGGAGATACTTATAGAATTCATCTAACATGTCGGCCAATCATGTAAGATACCTTAAGAACCTTGATCATCATCAATATCTGATCCAGAATAATTCTGATGCTCTGCCGGTCAGTTCTTCCTCTATCTACTCTGCCAAACTGGACCCCAAAACTTAGATGCTCATATCTCTTCACTCTTTCACCACCGGAGGCTCAATCCTTGAAATCTATCAGTCTAGGTACACCTCTTGACTTCCCCAACTCTGCACTTTACAAAGATACTTCCTCTGAGAGATCTGGACCTAACTGTCGGACCTTGCCACATGCTCTGTTCTTGCTTACCGGACCACAACACTCTTTAATCTAACTTCCGGTACAGACACACCATCTCCTGCAGATATGTGGGATGAACTTTGTTGCCATTAATGACAACAATAATGAAGCTACAATGTGTCTCTTGCCAACAATCTTTCCCTTTGGCATTGATGGCAACACTTAGTGAAAAATGACTGTGTTATAAGATACTCCCCCTTGGCTAATGCTCTGTTCTAAAGTACACTTTACCAAAGCTCCCCCTTAGCTGGATTCCACATTTTTCACTGTTCCTCACTCCCCCTTTGACATCAGTGGCAAAGGGTAGGGTCCACACACCAAAATTCCTAAAAATTCAACTATACTTAACTGCATAAGTATATATACAGGTTATACTTACATATACTATAGTATATCTACAAAATTTGTCTTCAACTAGACAAGTTTTGTTGCCCAACTTTGCTTCATCCTGTCCAAAATTGAGATGTGACCACTCAACAGGAATGCAAAGGCTTCTGCCCTCTTAGGTCTGTCAGATCACTGGTCTGGGCTATGGTCTAGGCATCTGTTAGGACCTCATGCATGGCCTCTAATTTGGGGATAATCATCCCTCTAAGCTCACCCATCTAATTTATTATGTTCTTCCTCTCCTTTTCAAGCTTCTTAATCTCATTCATGACTACAATAGTCTGACACTCTTGATTTATTATAGAAGAGGTGAGGGGATCAAAATTCTAAGATATACTTGAAAGTTTTCCCTCTTGTTCTTTCACTTTCTTCTCAATATTCATCATCACTTTAGACTAGGGAAGACAATTTATATAAATTTCTGCCGTCTTTAAGAGCATTTTCTAAGCTCTTTATTCCAATATCCATATTTCTCCTATCATTACTTATAAGACCTTATAACTCAGAAAATCTTTTATCCAAAAACTCCTTCTAGACCTTTTCTTCTACTGACTTCTCCAAGGAATCAAAATGTATATGAACAGAATTTACAAGAGACTTTAGATTACCAGATGTGGAGGCTGAAGAATCCTTTTGGAAGGATGGCATAATCTTCTCTAAAACACCGGATGCAACTTCTATGAGCTCACAGTCTTCCATGTGAGACTTCAGAAGTTTTTCTTTTGCCTTTGCTTGGGTGAAGGATGCTAGCTTCATGGTTTGCACCGAAGAGAGGGAATCAAAATTGAATAGTCCTTGAAGCAGTTCTGGTTCATCAAAATCCATCATCTCTTTGGTTAAGAAATCCTTGACTACTTCTATTGTGTCTCTTACTAGAGACAGAGTTTTCTCCCCTTCTGCACTCTTACCACTATCATCTTTGGCCTTCTCAGTTGGAGTTTTCTTTCCTTCTGTAGCCTTACTATTGTCATCTTCTTTTTCTTTCTCCTCTACTTCTTGACTGATCTTCTCTTTTACTCTTTCTTTTTCTTTGGATCCAGAGTCTGCAGGGGAAACCAGAGGAGAGATGTTTGCTTGATCATGGACCTCCTCTTCTGGAGCAGAGGAATCTAAGTCCTTACCTTTTTCTTCACCTGTCTCCTTTACCTCTTCTGCCACTATCTCAGTAGATTCTTCTTCAACATCTGTAGCTGAGGGTTCATCACCTAAGTCCTCTATAATGGGAATGTTGAATCTTTTGTAAGCATTCTGGAGAATCTCTTTTGTCTCTTTTCCTATTTTGTCAGTTTCACCGAGCATGAGTTGATTCATTCTAGCTTTGCTCCAGAACTCATCCTTGCAATCTTTGAAGATCATATTCATTTGCTTCAAAGTGATTGAAGGAAAGAGCTGAATGGCTATCTGTTCTCGGATCTCAAGATCCTTTGCCCTAGCATTATTCTTTCTTATCTCTAATTCCTTCTCTAGGCTTTTGGGAATGAGAGATATGATTTCAATAAAAGCCTTATTGTATATATTCAAATACTTAATAGTGGCTTCCTCCAGAATCATTTTATCTGCATCATTGTATGCATCATAGAATTTTGTTATTGGTTGTAGGCTCCCATACATAGTGACTGCTTTAACTACATCATCTAAGGACAGAGTGGGTCTTTCAACAAACTCTTTTGCCTCTGCCTCCTTATCTTCACTGGATACTTTCTTCTTCTTCTTCATCTTCTTGATCTCTTCATCAGATTCTGTCTCTTCTTCATCCTTCTGACTGATATAAGACCTTGTGGCCTTTGTCTTAGTTCTTTTCTCTATTTTACCTGATGATTTTGCTTCCAGTTTTGATGTCTATGAGCTCTTGTCAGTGGTAGGTGCAGATCTCTTGGAGGATCTAGTCCGGGAGGGGACTTCCACCGGAGCACCTTCTTTCTCTGCTTTTGCTTTTTCTTTCTCTTCCCTTTCTTTCTTTTCTCTGTTTGTATCAAGTGCTTCCTTGGATATTCCAAATTTCTTAGCGACTTCTTCAACTTCCCTTCTCACTTTCCTCTTTATCTCTGGTTGTCTAAGTTCCACATGAATCTTTACACTCAACTCTTCAAAGGTTCCAAACCTTTCTGCCTTGGGATCCTTGGTTTGACTAAGCATATGTTGAACATGTAGCTCTATAATTTTCTCATCTACTTCATACCCCATTGGCATGATCCAGACTATCCTTGGCTCCACAATCTCCATTAGGCACTGATCAGTTTCTACCATAAAGCAAACTATATCCTTATACTTTTCAACTAGAGATTTGGGAATTCTCTCCCTTGCTTGCATCATACTCTGAAAGTTCTTGAAATAACCCCATAGAGTTGTATTTCTTGCCTTAGTATTCCCAAGCCCATGCAGGTAGTCTCTGATTTGAATGGCAACAGGTCTGTCATTCTACCATACCCAACCACTGGATCCAGATAGCTCATTCATAAAGTAGAAAAACAAACACAATATCAGTCCACCATACTTAAAAGAGTTTTTCTTGTCCTTCTTGATCTTTTGTAAGTTTTCCATCAGTTGGCTTAGAAAGATTTCACAAAGATCATAATCTGCATTCTTTCTCAACATTTCATAAGCAGTATACACAGCAGTTTTAGGTACTGAGTTCTCCCTGCTTGAGTGATATATCTTATAACCAATTATCATAGATGCAAACTTGATATCCAAATCAGAGATATCTTCTATGGTCATTTCTCTCTTATCAAATTTTGATTCGGTAGCCTCACTCATAGTTTCATTTTTGACAGATTTGAGAACTGGTATCCCTCCAGAAGAGTACAAACTAGTTATTGCCCTAATCGCATCCTTAGTGATCTTAAATGGTCTATTCAACCATAAGAAGTTATCATGTACTCTACTCAACACATACCGGACCCATTCATCCTCTTCAAAAAAGGGGAAATGAATGCACTGACCAAAATGTTTATCCCAGATGGCCCGGTACTATGGTTTGAGTTCAAAAGCATCATCTATTAACTAATTGTGATAGATATCTGCCAGCTTGGATTCCCCAATATCTTCAATGTTCACATGAATGTAAACCCTAACATCTTCTACATGCAAAATACCATGCAGAATGCTAGAAAATGCACCTGAGGGATCCACTTCTAGAGATTTGTATGGGTGCTTCTTAAATTTAGGGCATGGCCTATCAAAAATCTTCACCACATTCAGAGAAGCCATCTTTCAAAGATATATAGAGAGATATTCAAGAACAGAGAATAGCTTTTACGCTTCTAGGTTTCACGAAGTGAGCCAGATCGATTGCTGAATGAATCAACTTCTGCAGATGATCTTTGATGGGCTTAAGGAGATTTGTTGCAGAGCTCTTTATCACTTCTTCTTGAATGTAGAATGAACAAGTGTTTGATAAGAAAACCCTTATATTATTCCACAAACCCTAATACCAAGTTGCAATAAATGCTCAACTTAAGTCATTCCAGTTTGCCTTGTTTTTCTTATTCGGATGACTTTGATGAACTTGATCAATCTTGTTCTAAACATCCTGCGGATCTTCCATATCTTAAACATAGTTTATTTAGATGTTTCTCTATGAACCCTTTAATCCGCAACTCCCCTTGTGCCAATTCTGGCACCAATTAACTGGCTAGGGGGGAAATGTTTTTCCTTGTGTCTCCCCTTGAGCCAGAGCTCATTTTTTAATTTCTGGAAGGAATATCAATACCAGATTCTGGTGCGGATCCATCCCCTACATTTTTTGTACTTCTCTTCACCCAAATCTTGTTCATCTCACTTTGAACTTCATCCACAATCACTTTTCCTTTTCCCTTGTCTTGATTCTGATTGTGATGTACCGGACCTCTTTTGTCCTGATTCTTGTTTCTACAGAATTTGGCAATATGACTAGATCTATTGCAATTGTCGCAAACAACATTTCTTTGCATATTTGATTGATATCCTCTTGATCTGTATTGATTAGCCATATGACCCATTCTATTGCATGCAAAGCATCTACCATTGAAAGAATTGTTCATTTGCATATTTTTGTATTCATGAGATTTGTGACCATACCTTTTGTAGTTAAAACACTGTCCAGAGAAGGATGTATTAGTCTGATTCATACTCTTCCTGCACTGATTAGCTTTTTGACCAAAGTTATTGTAGTTGTGGTAGTATCCATTGAAGGATGGATATCTTTGAGCATTAGATTGCCTCACTGGAGGTCTTCTAGGCCTGTTTCTTGGATTTTCTGATTCAAACTTCTTCTAATCAGATTTGGAGCTCTCACCTTTCTCATATCCCAAGCCACAGTTGTCATCTACCCTCTTTTGGCTTTCAAGAAGAACTTCAAGTTGAGCAAAATTTATTTTGAATTTCTCTTTGTATTCATTTGTTGTTTGAAGATCCCTTTTAAGAGAGACAATTTGATCTTCTAGTTTTTCTTCATTATCTTTAGCATCTTCAAGATCAGATTCAAGATGTCTGATTATTCTATCCATCTTGTGGCAGTCTTCTGATTTCTCCTTGAGAGATTGTTTTAGATCATCTTCAGTTTTTCCTTTCTCTTCAATTTCTTGGGTAAATTTCATGACTCCTGATTCCATTTCATGTCTTACCATGATGATCTCTTTTGATATTTTTTCACATAACTTGGTTTTCTCCTTAAGATCTCCATTTGTATCATTTGCTTCACCTTGACTTGCCAATTGCTGAAGTAGATCCTTTCTCTTTTTCATAGAGAGACTTAGTTTCCCTTTTAGTTTATTTATGAAATCATCAGCCTGTTTGAGTCTTTCCTTCAATTCACTGACTTCAGAATTAGATTGCTCAAGATCATCTAGGGCAGACTGAAGTTGCTCCCTCATACCATACACATCCATCTTAATTCCTAGATCTTCCTCAAGTTGTTAGGCTCTGTTTGGAGGAACTTAGCTCTGATACCAATTGTTGATAACTAAGAGGGGGGTGAATAAGTTATCTTACTTAATTTAACTTTTTGTTCTTCTTTAACAACTAGTGCAGCATTAAAGCAAATAAGCAACCATAAGCATGAAAGTAGAAGCAAGGTCAATACACATAACATAATGATTTTGACGTGGAAAACCCTGTTAAGGGAAAAAACCACGGGATGACTAACCCAAAAATGTATTCTCCGTTAGAAGAATAGAAGTACAAAAATGGCACTTGCCAATTAGGGCTCACTACCTACAAGAGACTCACTATCTATAGGTTATAAAGAAAGTAACATGATACTTGAACTAATGAGAAGCATCCACACATGCTGGTGTTCAGTTCCAGTTAGGCTCAATATATTGATTTACTGCACTTCATCCTTTCTCTTCTTTTATGCTATTGTCCTTTCACATACCAGACCTTCCTTACTGCTTTCCCTTTGCTCTTCTGCTTTTCTTGACACTTAACACCACATAACACACACCTTTTCATCAAAATCCATTTGGTATATATATCCGTACAAAGGATTTCATCCTCTTTCTAGTCAGCATCCGGAATAGTCAATATTTTCCCAAACACTAGTCTGTTAGCTGAATCCTTGCTTACTAAGTGATACAAACCAAGGAGATACTTATAGAATTCATCTAACATGTCAGCCAATCATGTAATATACCTTAAGAACCTTGATCATCATCAATATCTAATCCAGAATAATTCTGATGCTCTGCCAGTCAGTTCTTCCTCTGTCTACTCTACCAAACCGGACCCCAAAACTTAGATGCTCATATTTCTTCACTCTTTCATCACCAGAGGCTCAATCCTTGAAATCTATTAGTCAAGGTACACCTCTTGACTTCCCCAAGTCTGCACTTTACAAAGATACTTCTTCTGAGAGATCTGGACCTAACTGTCGGACCTTGCCACATGCTCTATTCTTGCTTACTGGACCACAACACTCTTCAATCTGACTTCTGGTATAGGCACACCATGTCCTACAGATATGTGGGATGAAATTTGTTGCCATCAATGACAACAATAATGAAGCTACAATGTGTCTCTTGCCAACATTATGGAGAAGACTTGCTCAGACCACCGATCATTGAGGCAGTGTAAGGCTTGCAAGTAGACTGTTGAACCTAGACCATGATAAGGTGATGAACTTGAGGTAGTTTTGCAGGGTGGACTTGAACAAATCTTTGACTTAGAGGCAGTTGCAAGTACTTGAAAATAGATCACCGAATCTAGATTACTTTTTAGGTAGTTTTGTAGGGTGGACTTGGATAGACCGCCAACCTTGAGGTAGTTGCAAGTACCTGAAGACAGATTGCCAAACCTATTTGATTTTGGCATAATACAGATCCAAGTGATGAGGCTCACTTTTCAAATAACCCCAAGAGTCTGATGCAGGAGCATCTAGAAGAATTTAAGACAGCTGAAATAGTTGACAATGAATTGGGAGATACTGTATTTTACCACATTTGAGTATGAGAGACTGTGAAGCTAGAATTAACATCTATACATAGTTAGTTACAACATATCAAGAATGCATATCATTTGGCTATTCCAGAGAGATATCACTATCGGAAGATTGAATATTTTGGTAGAACGGAGTAGACTGTGTTTAGTGGAGTCTAAATCAGCTTGCAGAGCAAATCCATGACTTGCGGAGGAAAAAGGAGCATTGTTCGATGAAGTTTAGGACTTGGCCAACCTTCAGTGAGATCCACACAAAGTTTTGTGCATTTGTGGAGTAGTGCCTTATGTTTAGCCCTAACCTATTTTGTGTACACATTTCTTACTAGCCGTTGCAATTAGGCTGACTTGATGATGATTCGAAGGCTTGCAGAGGATATAAATGAAGGATAATGATTCATTACAAAGCAAAGGGGAGTGACGAAATGAATGATTATGCAAAGACATGAAGCAATTTCATAAGTGTTTGATCTGAAGGAGAAGCAAAAGTGAAGTAGAGTGCAGAGTAGAGAATGGAATAAGTTATAGAGCAGAGGATTGAGGAGAAGGAATCATTAAGTAATGTTGTATGAATTATTTTTAATCCCTGGGCTATGGCCTAGCATCTATAAAGTCCTTGAGGCATGTGTAATTTGATTTAAAGTTATAACACATAAAGGATGAGCTTTGAAGGCTGGGTTTTTCCCTATTAGGGTTTTCCCAGGATATATCTTGTGTTATGTGTTTGTGAATATCTTTTATCTTTCTATTTTTTATTTGTTAGCTTTCATTACATATCCATTATGATCATGGTGTTAGTTGACTAGGCTGCAAGGTTGGACAATCCCCCACCGGACCCTCCTAACTTGACTGCATCACCAAGGAAAACAATCTCAAGATGTTGGTAATACCTCCATGCCTCCTAAATCCACATCCTTCAACCCCAAATCCCATGCATCCTATCACACTCCCAAAACATATGTTTTCATCCATCCATCATCCTAAAAACCTAAAATGCATGTGACCATCCATCTCCCTCCATCCACTTCTTCCAACTCCTAACATCCCTCCATTCACTTTAACTCCACTCCTTCCAACTCCTAATATTCCCATCCTCAAGTCCCATTATCACTTTAGACACAAATCCATTAATCCCTCCTTCCATACATCTCATTCCTTTAAATCCCCTACAATTCCTAATCATGATCAACAAATGAACTCATCGAATAAACATGAAGCTATCACAAACACCCCCATGGGATTAAAAAATAAAAATTTGGATTCCTCCACCCATAAAGCAAAACATCATAATGATCTTCATGCCATAGGACACCCATGCAAATAATCAAAGCAAAATCAAAACTCAATAAGGCTACCCAAGTCCACATCTTAAAAAGACAATTTTAAAATCAAAATAGTTTGGGTCCCTAAGAAAAAAGCACCTAATTCAAATGAAGCATCCACAATCTTAAAACCTCAAACATCCCACTCCCCATCACAAAATATTAAAAATCATAAGTCCATTTGGGTCCCTAAAGTCCTAAATAGACAATCCCCCAAGAGAACATATCCATTATTCCCAAATCCCCCTTCCATTATTAAGCTTCAAAATCCAATTCGGTGTGTGCAAATGTTTGTCTTGGTTCCCTTCCACTCCACAATATTCCCACATACCTCCATCTCCCCATCTTCTATCTACTATCCCACTTATTTCTTCCATCATATTCCTATGGTCCATGCTTTTGCATAAGTCCTTCTATCTATCTCTTTATCTCCATCTTAATCCACTATCCTTCCATACTAATCCCCGTCATAATCCACTATCCATGATCCATACCTAATCCACTCTCCATCCATCCATAATATACTATCTCCTTACTCTATTTCCCTCTCATGTAATCCTCTACCAACATCAATGAGTTTAATACCACTTTAAATGGTCTATGAGTGACTTCTGTCAATCATGGGACATTACCATCTTGCTATGGGAACAAAATCTTGAGTCCCTACGTATTCCATCCAACTATCACCTACAAAAAAAAATCAAAATAGTAAAGAGAAATCCTTCGTCCAATGGTGAAAACCATTTTTATGGCACCTTGGATAAGTACCATGATGAAAACTTGGCAAACAGGTGTCATGTGTAGGTTGATCTTCTATGTCATTTACACTTGGGGGCATGATGTCTCATCTATCCCATCTCATATCCTATCCTATCATTTTCCATCCTATCTGGCAATCCCTACCCATCATATCTATCATACCTTCCTCATTATACCATCTTCCCTTCCTCCTTTTAGATCTTGATGAGTGTAGGGAAAAAATGTTGAAAATGTTTTTGACACCTCTTGTCATACTCCAAATTCCATCCATCCATTTCTAATAATATCCTCCATCCATCTACTACTAAGTCCATTCATCCCTTCCAAGCATTATCCTCATCATCCCCAAATCCTAAGGCATAATATCTAGAGCGGGGGCAGGTTATTCCTATGCAACGTAGTCCTTGGAGATCACATCCTAGGCTCCCTCCATCCATCTATCATATATCTCCCATCCATTATCCTTCAATCGCCAATCCTTGTATCCATCCATACTCCTACCTTTATCCTATCGCCAATCCTTGTATCCATCCGTACTCCTACCTTTATCCTATTGTCCATCCTTTTTATCCATCCATCCAATCCTACCTTTATCTTATCACCAATCCTTTTATCCATCCCATCCATTATTGCTCATCCTTGCATCCTCTCTTCATCCTTGCCTTTTGGCTTGGTTTTCCCTTGTCATTGGTATCTATCCAAAGGCTATCGAAGCGCAATCCAATGCTAAACATCTAAAACAAATCAAAATATTCCCAAGAATCGAAACAATAAATCTAAACACAAGTCACCCTTAATCTATACAAATCTTGTCAACCAATCTAGCCAAATTATCCAATCACATCCGTGGTCTTGTTCCTAGCCTTGTTGTAATCTTGATCAATCAATCAATCATCATCATCATCATCAATGGGATATATCATTCCCAATCCTAGTGTTGTTCTCGGGATATATCATTCCCATATAAACAACACAATCCTCGCGTTGTTCTTGGGATAAATCATCCCCACATCAATAATGTTATCAATCATATCAATTGTCTTATACATGATGTTGCACTCTCGAAACCAGACTAGGCATCTTATACAAGGTGTCTAATTCATGAAACTAGGCATTATCAATCAATCAATTATCATCAATCATATCATTTGTCTTATGCAAGTGGTTGCATCGTTGAAACCAAACCAGGCGTCTTATACGACATGTTTCCTTCCCTGAAACTAGATATCATCCTCATCATCATTAATCTAATCATTGATTTTCATCTTGACTAGGGGCAATATCTTGTTTATCTTTGTATCATGTATGCATGCTTGCTTGCTTTGCTTATGTGTGTGTTATCATTGTTGTCTTACATTTGTATATGTCCTTGCAACATACCTGCCACTTTGTCATCATGGTCTTTCATATCATGGTGGCTTAGGCATATGTTTTCTACTGACTTTCTATCCTTTCTACATTTGACACATCGTCATCCTGGTCTTTATACCTTGGTGCATAATGTCTGATGCTATATCAAACATTAGGTTGCTCAAAAAACTGAATCGTCATAACTCTATCTCCTTCCCACCATTTCCTTTTTCAAGAGCATATCCATCTCCTTCCTGCATATCCTCTTTAGGAGGCATCATCTATCAATCCTTCATTTTTATGAACCCCATCAATCCAATCAAACACATTTTGCCCAATCTTTTATCTTTCCAACCTATGTTTTAATCTTCTTTGAAGCGACATTGCATTGCAAGAGGGGCAAAATATAGACATCTTAAATTGACCAAATCCCTAATTATCCCTGATTATCCCTAATTATCCTTAATTCATCCTTAATTATCATAAATATCAATCCTCCCCTCACATAAGATTTAATTAATTAAATGTAATCCCCTCTCGTAAATAATAAATTAAATTTAACAAACTTAATTTATTATTTACCTAAGCCTAAACCTATGCATAAAAATTAAAACTAACTAAAACATGTTCAAACTGCCTTATACCTACCTTTTACCATTCAACTACTCTAAAACCGCTTTTACCAAACAATATAAAAATCAACTTATCCCAATTACCAATTTTAGCACATGGATAACAATTTACCCGAGAGATTACCGAGTTATGTTGGAAAAATAATGAGCAACCATAGTTCAATACATTCAGTAACATTTATTTGGTTGCTATAGTTATATCTTTAATTTTTTTCGTGGTGCATTTGATATAAATTTTAGGGTTTTGCAATAGTTTCAAATCTTTTCAATGAAATTTCTATTTCATGCATATAGAGTCTTGATTTGATGGTGTTTTCCACATATTCTCCTTGCAATGCACAATGTCATTAAACACATTCTTACTATGTAATACTTAATATTCATGTAAGCACCAGAAGTGCAACACATCTTGATTTCATCATGTCTTCATCTTAATGGATGAGCATAATCCCACCTACACAGGTCCTCAAATTATCCATGAAATACATATCAAGCTTCTTGTGCCAAGCTAGGCAATCATTCAGATGCTGCACACAAATTACCTATACTACACCATGCTTACCACCTCTACGTAGTCATTTCTATCACACACTTCTTATTGCTTCCCTATTCATTCTACAGTGTGCAAAACATCTCTTTATTGGTAGCATAGGTCATTTGACTTGGTTTCAGGATGGATTGAATACTTGATTACAGGGATAGATTCATGTATTTGTGGTTTTACACATCGCTCTTACCACTCGCTTACACAATACCTCCTCCATGCCATACCCCCCTTTATTTCATGGGCTACTTTATTACATGGAATATTATAATTTCTATAAGTGCTATGATCTAACTTGGTAGGGGTATGACAGTCTGCCCTGCCCAAGATTGCTTGTTCTCAAGCAATCACAACTAAGATGCCCCTAGAGTTACCAGGATCCCAAATCAACCTTTGATATTTGTAATTCCTAGACATTGATTGTCCTAGAAGAATTATTGTCAGTATACTTGCCTCAATCCAACTGCCAACATAGTCCTTTAAGATCATAAGGTTGATAACACTCTCTAAAGTATGAGGACAATTTATTGTCCAATATTCTTTTGGTTCATGTACTTGTATTCCCCAATTATCTCAACAACAAAACTAAGAGTTGGTAATTGGCAAGGTCCATAATTTATGACCAATTTTCTCTCATCCTTGGAGGGAAGAAACAAGAAAAACATCTTGTGATAGCATAGTTTGATTTACCAAGTAAAGGAAGCATCAATCTGAAAATTAATCTCTTTTGGCATCAACTACATCTTCAAAGAACCAATTGGGTTGGCCCAACCTTCACACATGGATATTACTTTGAGTCAAAGCAATAAAAAGTGAGATTCCCATATATTAAGATGAGGATTTGAAGCATGACACACATCTATGACCTTGTTCATTACTTGACTTAATAAATGATATGATCTATGGATTTTCACAACACTTTGAGACCAATAGGTTGAATATATCTTTGTGATAAGTACATTTCCTAAGGTTTTAGATTGTTGTGATGTTCCAATATTTGTCACTAGTACATCATGCCTCATGATTTAGAAAAAAAAAATTGTTGTATTTATGTATTGTTGATTGGTTTGTTTCATTGAGCATTTGATTGGGTGTAGTATTACTGAAATTCATAGAGGGAATTAGACAATTGTTTTGGACTAGTGTGTTGACATTTATAGATTATGGCATCTACTTGGAGATTTTGTGCATCTAGTTGATGATAATATGGTGACTTGTAAACATTTATTATGAGTATCTATCGATCTAAGTTTGCTATAGATTGGAAACTAAGGATTTGACTCTGTTGTTGATACTGGTTAAGTCACTAAATACTTTACATTGATGTAAACATGTTCACTTGTACAACTGATGGATTTTGTACTCGTTAATTTGACAATTCGATGATCTGCATTGGGGTTGTATGTTCTTTTATTGACATGTGACTTTGGTCATGTATATATTCCAGATGTTTATACTTGGATATATCTTAACATTTCATAAATTTCTATGGGTTTTGGGTTGTCCTAGTTGGTGATATCTAGAGATTACTCTTATCAAAATTGTTACTGTACGAAGAGAGGATGAAAAACTCTTGGTTAGGGTTTTGTGAACTAGTTTAATTTCTATGGCTGCAGATGTGGAAGACATGCCTTGGGTTGGATTCGTTATCCTTTTGATAGGCAATTTTGGGGAGAGATGCAGATGCTCTCCAATCTATGTGTTAATTCTATCTTCCAAATTTTCAATTGACAAAATACTTCTATTCATCTTATTTTAATGAGTGTATGCCTAAAGTTGTAGATCGACTAAAGAGTATAGATTACATCTGGAAGATATTATATATTACAAATACAATGATTATTATTGAGAAATAGATTCAATGGGATTATTCCTACAGTTGAGACTCAGAGATCTTGGATTAATAAGGTTTGACAATTGGAATAAGAATTTGTCAAACAATGATTTTTGATGAGGTTGAAGTAGTCTTTGTTAATTCATAATCATTTAATTTTATCAATTCGGAGGTGTCTAGAGTGCTCTGCGATAAGACTCTTAGGTTTGGGGGTTTGGTTGGATGGTTTGTGGACAAGATTCAATTTAATTATCTTGCTAAAATGAAAGTTCATGCGGAAATGGAAATCTCTCTACTTGCTTGGAAATGAACAAACATACTTTGAAAGGAAACTATTCTAACTGCTGAAAAATAAACACTCATGAATTGAAAGAAACTATTCTATTTTCTAGAAAGTAAACACACATACTCCAAATGAAACTATTCTATCTACTAGAAAAGTAAATGAAAGTAAATTGCATCCATTGTTAAACCACAGCAATGAGACACTCTGAATATAAAAATGTTGCTAAATAACAAATATGTTTTTGGTATTTTTAGAATTTATAAGACGAACTTGCATGTGACAACTAACTAAATAGTTATACAGAAAAGAGTGGACACATCACAAAATTAACATACACAAATGATAATAATAAATATAGAGACAAAACAAAATTGCATAAAATATCGAGTGATCTCCTCCAGTTTGGGGAAGCGGGCCCTACTTTCCCAGCTAGAGATGATCCTCTAAGCTTGAACAAACTTTCACAAGAATTCCCCCTTCATTTGCAATTAATCAAAATCTAAAAATGGACATGGATATGGAACTTGAAAACAAGGAGTTTTCCTCCAACTGAAAATACAAATGGACTAACAACAACTTGCTATCAAAATCTAGAACTAACTTAAAGACATGACCTGCCCCTATTTATATGGTCGGGCTTTATTAAAAAGAAATATCTATCAGTGAACCTAACTATAGTGAACTAGAATTAAAGCTAGTTACTTATTTATTACATTAATGATTCCACTACGGGTTACTGAAGATCAGAGATTTGTATCAACTTGGTTGTTGGCAAACTAAAGTAATTTCCTGGAATGGCATGGTAGTTGGTGGCAGTGACTTTAGTTGGAACTGACGCCAATTAACATCTATCTCAGTTAGTCACTAAAATGGAGTGATGTGGAGACTTAGATCATAATGGTTGCTTTAATTGAGGTGTGGGTCATGTTTGCATTGTTAGACCTTTTGGGTAGCCCTAGGATCAGCCAGTAATAGTCATCAACTTGAGGAGAGGATAGCCTTATTAGAGGGTATGGCATCTAGAGCCATCTGGAGTTTAGGCTCTTCACATGAAAAGGGGCTCCGGAGGGATCCGAAGACCACTGGGAGTCTCACCACCATAATCCTCATGTAAACACAAACCACTTATACCACAATTCATGAGATATGCACTTTGAAAATGTAATTCAAGTAAATAAGTTAAGAGATTGCATCAAAAGGAAATGAATACTAAACATGTGCATAATCCATCCAAGAGACAAATATAATTATAATAATATATATGTATATGCCATAATGTTTTATAAAAGTCTTTTGAAATAGAAAATATAAAGAAATAAATGAGTCATGGATTTGACTCATCATCTCCCCCCAACTGAAACTATGTCATGTCCTCATGGCTTTCCTACACCATTTACTTCATCAAGTATATTCTTTCCTTCAATGATAGTACTGCAATTGTAGTCCTCATCCTTGTACTAAAATAGTTGTCTACCCTTTGGTTGGAATACATCATTTTCCTGCAACTTGCTGAACCATTTGTTGAATTTGTCTTCTCTCATTGGGTTTCCTAGAGGGTGATTGAGGTGAGGAGTTGGCATCAGAATCAATGGTGGCTTCAACCTCATTCCAATCTAGTTTTGTTGTCTCTGTTGAATCAGGGGTATCATTTTTCTTACTTTGTCAGTCATCCACTTGATGTTTACAGGGGACACAGGTTCCCTTCTCTTGAAAATATTAGGCAAGTCCTCAAATCTAAATATGTAACTTAAGACTACTGCATTTGGAAGATAACCTGTTATTGCAAAGAAATCAGCAATACAAGAATTTAAATTTCTCACATATTGATCTGTGATGTCATGCTTGTAACCATTTGCTTTGAAGGTGTTGGTGAACCATGTGGTCTTAGGGCACTCATGTCTCTTTAATAAACCTATGGATCCTATTGTTGCATTATATTCTTCCATCCTTTCCTCCCATAGCCTATTATTTCTAAGTATAGACAAATAGCTCCAGATTTGGAGTTCTCCCACATATAAATTAAGCATTGAAGTATTGACATGTCCTATAATGTGGCCATGTTGGAAGAACTCACACAAGAGATTTTGTTGGTCCTTTGGATTTTGCAAATAGCACTCAACAAAATCTCTATCATTATCAAAATCAAACGGATGATTGCAACTGATCCTAAGTAATTTCCATCTCAAAAATTGCTCTTTGAGGAATAGAGCATACACACCTGATGGCGGACGTTGAGCTAACAGGGTCTCCCCTACTTCACAAGCTAAGCCAATTTCTTCTCTACCGCCACCTTCTCTTCTCTAAGGGCCTCCAGATCTCTCCAAATCTTTATGATCTCACCTTTGAGCTATATGTTGTCCAATGTTAGCTGTAAATTTTGTGCATAGACATTTAGTAATGTAGGCGTAGGGGTCTATTGAGCAGCCTTTTGCCAAAGTTACGTGATCTGAGTGTCTTTTTGGGCCATCATGACCTTGTGATTATCTACCTCCTTTTTAAAAAATAGAAATTTCTTTTTCCTTTTCTTCTCTCTCTAATGCAGCCTTTGCCTTCAGCTTCTCAAGTTCCTCTTCCTTGGCTTTTAATTGTTGAGCCATGGCTTCTAATTGTGCCCTGCATTGCCTCAAATCAAACTCAAATTGTGATAAAGCCAGGGCATGTTGAGTTGCCTGGGCTATTGTATCCTCAGAACTTCCCATGAGGGGTTCTTTCCCTTTCCTATGGCTACACTTCAAGATATCTTCTTCTGCTTCTTTGGGGGTGTCTTCTTCACCAACTTCCTCTAGAGTTTCACCACCGCTAGTCTCTTCAGTCTTCTTGTCTTCATGAGTTTCTTCTCCTTGCTATGTAGCAGGTGATGAATGTTCACCTAAAATGGTGGTACGGCCTTGCTCTACCCCTCCAATGTCCTCCTCATCTGAAGAAATGACTAATGTGTGATGGTGGTGTATTGTAGCAAGGGTGGAAGCTACTACTTCCCCTGCTTGACTATGTTGTTATGTCCCCCTCTGGAGTCTTCTAAACCAAACTTCAAGGGGTTTGGAAGACATTGCAATAGGGTCTCTTGAAACAGAGACAATGGAAGTGTGTTTTTTCTTCTTCTTCTTTCTGGGTTGTAAGGCAAGAAAATCCTCCCATTTTTGTTGGCCATCTTCCTACTACAGGAAGTGGTGCTTCATGATCAAATGTATTAAGCAGGGGTGGCTAATTTTCCCTTCATTATTCCTTCTTTTTGTCATCATGTTGACCAGGTTTGCATGCAAGAAGACGGGCAAATTTATCAAATATCTTGGGTTATTGGCTCCATGCCTTAGGTGAGTAATTAATCTCATTCCTAGTCTTGAAACTATGCCATACTAACCATCACATGTAAAGAATTTCATGATCTATAGAACAATAGTCTTCCATGGGTCCGGAAGACTGGTCCTCTCAATTCCTTTGGTTGCTCCTTTACTTACAACATATCGAGGTAAGGGCTCTGGAGCTACATGAAAATTTTGAACTAGCTCCTCATATGATGGTTTGCTTGAAAAAAAATCAACACCTACTGTTGGTATGCCAAAAATTGACTAATTACAGTAGGGTTTATTTGTATCCTTACCCCTTTAACTATGGTGAAGGTCCTATGGAAGTTTGTGATGAACTCGTTGACCAATTCTACTTCAAACCCCTCAAACTTATGTAGGAACTCCAACCATCCAACCTGCTGGAAAATTTGTGTACTGGTGTCGTCAAAAGTGACATTCTCTGGCTCAGCTTTCCTTTTGTTACCCATCTGCTTAGTTGATTTTGTATGAATTTGTAGAAAAAATGTCACAATGGATCTCTAGTTTTTTCTTTTGCTCTTTGTTTCTCAGAACGAGAAGTAATGTGAATTTTGAGTTGTTGATGGTAGTTTTAAGTGAGGAAATCACCGCATGCAAGATGGACAAGTTGGTAATTACCTTGCCTGTCTTCTCAGCATTCCTGGTGTGTATTTCAAAGATTCAAATCAGAGTGGCAGCATGCGAAGTGGAAATTCATAGCAACCACCTTAATTGTTTTTCCATGCTCATTCGAAGCTAACGCTAGCAACCATAGCTCTCACATCTTTTCAAATGCATTTTCATTTTATGGTCATAATTATTCATCATCATTACTCCTTAAGCGAATACATATTTCTTTTTATGGTATTTATTGAAAATTTCGTTATCATCATGACTAAGTACTCGTAACTTATTGTAAGGTACACAAGATGTGCGGACGATCCTACTATTGCCACCTGTCTAACTACCTTGATTCATGCAACTACCTTGGCGTGTGTGAAAAATAAGGACTGTATGCGGGTCATTTTGGGAAACACATGGCATATATACATATATTAAAATAATTATACAAGTTTCAAGGTAAGAATATACCTTCGTATAGTACGCATCCCTAAGATGGTTTCACCTTAACTTTTATCGAATCACTTTTCACGATGCAACATAACCTAGCATGGGCAACGATACTTTGGAAAGCAAGCATCCATCAATATTCATCTAGAGCCATCCGTAGCCATTTGGAGCTATCGGTAGCTATCTAGAGCTCTTCAAAAAATTTCAACACAAAGACATATAGAACTGCAAAAAGGAATTTTATTGAAGGAAATGGGGAATTTGAAGGAAAGACCACCATTGCTGGTTTTCAATCTTCCCTCTAGACAAAGCCGCCATTTCTGGTTTTCAACTTTGCTTTTTTATTTTTTGACAGAAAAGCCTGCCATTTCTGGTTTTCAACCTTTACTGCTTTATTCATTCCAAAATCATCATTTAGAACATGAGTCCCATGGAAGAGAGATCCTCCATGGTAAAATGCTCTATCTAAGACTTCAATCTATGTCCATTTACCAGAAGAATTCTATGATCTCCATCAATGGGAACTAGTTGAACATCCCCAAAGGTTTCCTGGATTTCATAGGGCCCCAACCATCTGGTGTGCATTTTCCCTTTTAGATCTTGATACTTGGAATTGTACAACATGGCCCAATCTCCTTGTTTGAACTGCTTGCTGATAATGTGCTTATCGTGTCATTCTTTTATCTACTATTGAGTTAACTCTGTGTGTTGCAATACTTGCATCTGCATCTCTTCCAATCTATTTAGTTGCATCATCCTATTTTGTTGTGCTTCAGTTAAGTCAATACCACCTTCAAGTGTTGTTCTCAATGTTTCCACCTCATATTATATGGGCAACACTAGGTGTTTCCCATAGACTAATTCATATGGTGTGAAATTAGTGGTGGTCCTCCATGTGGTGGTCCTCCATGTGGTGTTGTAGGCCCAAACATCTTCTGTCACTTTGTCAGCCCAATCTGTTCTCTTACCTAAAATGGTTTTTGTGAGGATGTTCTCCATTTCTCTATTTGTTACTTCTACTTGACCATTGCTCTGAGGATGATATGGAGATGACTTCTTGTGACATATTTGATATCTTTCCAAGAATTCTTTGATCATAGTAGACATGAACTGTGGTCCTTAATCAGAAACAAGCACTTTGGGTCCTTCAAATCTATGCAAAATATGCTTATATAGAAAATCTGCAACCGTCTCCTCTTTTGCTACTGGTAGTGCTTTTGCTTTGACCCATTTAGTGGCATAGTCAATGCAGACTAGAATGTAGTGATTTCCTCTGGAAGGTGGATCTATTGGCCCCACAAAATCTCTTCCCCATTTTTCAAATGGTTCAAGAACCACTTGAGGATGGAGCGGCATCTCTGTTGTAGGAGTTGGTCATCCCATTCGCTGGCATTGGTCACATTGCATGACATAATGTTGGATATCCTTCGTCATTGTTGGCCAAAAATACCCTACTCCCAAAATCTTATGTCCCGTCTGGAGGGCTGAGAAATGTCTGGTAGAAGGTTCATCATGGCATGCTCAGATTATGTTATAAATTTTAGTTTCCTGCACACACCTTCACAATACATGGTCAGGGCAATTTTTAAATAAGATACCATTTACCCATTTGTATATGGAGCTATCTCGAATCAATCGCCTGATTTCCTTCTTATTGAAATATGGTAGGCATCTTCCTAAAACCAAATAGTTAGCTAAATCTGCAAACCATGGCGATTGTATGGAAATGGCAAAGAGATGTTCATTTGGAAATGTGTCATCCACTAGTTCGTTACTCCCCTTCATAGTCAATTTGGATAAGAAATCAGTAACAACATTATCTTTTCCAGGTTTATCAATAAAGGTTATATCAAATTCCTACAGCAATAACAACCACCTAATAATTCTACCACCTACTACAGCTTTATTCATTAGATACTTAATAGTTACATGATCAGTATGGATAAAAATTTTGTAGCTTGTGATGTAGTAGCAGAACTTATTGATTGCATAAACTACTGCTAAGAATTCCTTTTCTATAGTGGTATAGTTTTTTTCTGTAGGGTTTAAGTTTTTGCTAACATAATAAATTGCATGTATCCCTCCAGATTTGTTAGCCTATCCTAAGATTGCTCCAATGGCCCAATTGGAAGCAACAGTGTGAATATGGAATGTCTCACTCGAATTCGGTCCTTTGATGATTGATGCTGTCATGAGGGCACTTTTGATGGCTTTAAAGGATTCTTGACATTGTGGTGTCCAATTAAATTCAGAATCCTTTTTAAGCAAGGTAAACAAAGGATCAACTTTTCTACTAAAGTTTTCAATAAACTTCGATAATACCTAGCATGTCCTAGGAAACTTCTCACTTCTGTTTGAGTTTGAGGAGGGGGGATTTGAACTATAATTTCAACCTTTTTGGTGTCCACTTTCATTCCTCTTGTAAGATGTGGTGACCTAGGACTATCCCTTCAGTCATCATACGAAGGCATTTCTCATGATTTAGGGATAACTGATGTTCTTTGCACCTTTCAAGCACTTTATTCAAATTGTTCAAGGCTTCATCAAAAGTTTTTCCATGTACCATGAAATCATCCATATAAACCTCCACACATGTATTGGCTAAGTCAGCAAAGATTACCAACACAGCTCATTGAAATATGGAAGGTGCATTGCATAATCTGAATGGTAAAACTATGTAAGCAAATGTCCCCCATGGACACCTGAAAGTAGTCTTATCTTGATCCTCTAGTGCTACCAAGATTTGGTTGTAGACATTGAATCCATCTAGAAAGGAGAAATAGCGACTACCAGCCATATTATCCAGCACTTGGTCGATTAAGGGAAGTAGGAAATAGTCTTTCTTTGTAGCTTTGTTTAATTCTCTATAGTCAATGCAGACTCACCACTTGCCATTTTTATTTGGTACTATAACCAATGGCGATACCCACTAGCTGTCAGAAATGGGGTAGATGAATCCTACCTGTAGCAGTTTCTCTATTTCCTCCTTCACTATATCCCTCAAGGCTAGATTAATTCTCCTCTGTAGTTGTCTAACATGATGGACATCTTCAGTGTAGATATGATGTGTGCATACACTGGGGTGGATTCCTCTCATGTCTTTGTATTCCCATGTGAAAACCTGGGTATGATTTTGCAATAGTTTTGTCAATCAAATTCTTCTATCTCTATTAACCAACTACTAATAGAGAGTTGTTTGTTGGTTTGGGTAGTGATTTGTTTCATTCCATTATGAATAGAAAGAAGGTTTTTGTAAGGACTTAATAGAGTATTTAGCGGGCAAAGGTGAGGCACAATCTAGTGTAATGTTTTTGCTTATTGATAATTTAAGTGAGAAGCAATATGTTTAGAATATGGATAGTGGAATGCCTTGAAAGATCCCTTTGGATCTCTTCAGAGCCATCCAGAGACCTCTTGCTAGGCAACACTGTACAAAGAGGTTTCATTGTTTGATTCCAATTCTTTATACTCCTCATTGCATTCTTCAAAATGTTCTGCAATTGTTACCATTGCCAATGAGGAGGCATCCTCTTCATCCGAATCTATCAAATCATCTATCCATGGTTTATTCTCATATTATAAGAATAGTTTGGTAGAGGGTAGATAGAAAGTTCCTTTAGCTTTTTCCCATTTGAAATGGTCATGTTTCCTGACCTACAGTCAATAAGGACTATTGTGGTAGCTAGCCAAGTTCTACCAAGTATTATTGGGTACCCTAAATGT
The DNA here is from genome assembly GCA_027924645.1 of Cunninghamia lanceolata. Taxonomy (NCBI): domain Eukaryota; kingdom Viridiplantae; phylum Streptophyta; class Pinopsida; order Cupressales; family Cupressaceae; genus Cunninghamia; species Cunninghamia lanceolata. Next base: position 1,728,135 of record BSBN01001483.1, on the reverse strand, counting down.
TTCTTTAACGTCTGAAGGATGAGGAAATCAACTGAATAGTCCCAGGTATTGATATTGACTATAATATCCTCTAGAATTCCCTTTGGTTTGGTGATAGATAAATCTGCCAGCTATAACACAGTTGATGTTGGTTGAATATGTGTTAATGCTAGGGCTTCTGCAGTTTTGGATGTCATCACATTGATAGTAGCTCCTAAATTGATTAGTACATTAGAGAGTGATAGTCTTTCACTTCCACTGAAATAACAAGACTGCCAGGGTCCCCATATTTTTGAGGAATTAGCTTGCCTGACAGGACATCGACAAGTCTCCCTTCTACTTGGATGGTGTTGGGTAATTTCATTTTCTTCTTGGAAGTTTTAAGCATAAGCTCTTAAAGGTTTGATTTATCTCAGGGATATCTTTTATTGCTTGTAACAAAGGAACTTCAATATGTATCTTTCTAAGTTCCTTGATTAACTGTGAGTCATCATGTGCAAGTTGGTTTTCCTCGAGTTTTGGAGGAGTCTGTGTTGTGATGTTCACAACACGCCCCATTTTACTCAGCAAAATGAGGACCCCTGCTGTGGCTATTGCTTTTGCTTTTGTGTGTTTTGTTTTGCTTGGTGGTAAAGGGAAAAGAGGGTCAAAATTGCAAACTTTGATAGAAATGAATAAAAAATGCATTTTTAGTACCAGTGCATGATATGGTTGGATTCCTTGTGAAAAATGAGCTAGGGTTGCTTTTTGAACCATCTTAAAATTCACCATATTTTGCAAGATATGATCATTTTGGTAAAATGTACAAGGGAAGGGTTTGTTGTTTGTATATACAAGTTTGCTTGTATATCGAGTGCTTTGTTTTACTTGTATGCATTTACAAATACTTTATTTTCTTCATACATACAAAGTGGACCCAAAGTGGTTTTAGGATAAAATGAATTGATGTTTCGAATCCGCTTTGTATCTCATGTTTGTATGTTCGGCAGGTTAAAGCATACAGGGTAATATATGCATTACTTTATACATTGCCCAGAACTAACATTTTTATGAAACAGAGTTAATTTAATGTATATCGGGCTTGTATATTCTTATATACAAGGCCGACATACATTGAACTTATACAATAGCCGGAATCCAAATAAAATAGAATCTGATTAATGCAGTGTATAAAGCCCGAATGTATATTGTAAGATAAAGACCCGATATACATTGCAGACATACAACGCGGACTTCAAAGAGTTATCAAACGATGTTAAATCATTGTATATTTGGTGCAATGTATATTTCATACATACATTATAACGTACAACGAAATATGCATCACACGGAATCCAAAAAGGTTATAAACCAGAGCGAAGTTGTTGTATCGCATTTGACTTGTATATTATCAAACATACATCGCTGTATACAAGCCGGAATCCAAAAAAGATTAAAATCGAGTTGAGCGCTTGTATGTATATCTGAATGTATATCTAAAACATACAAGGCACCACATACAATGCGGAATCGAAAGGAAAGTAAAATGTGGTTAAATGCTTGTATCACATCCAAATTGAATAATCGAAAAGATACAATGCATTTATACTATGGCAGATTTGAAAAGTTTTAAAACAGAGTTAATTCAATGTATATCGGGCTTGTATATTCTTATATACAAGCCAATATACATTGCGCTTATACAAAGCAGAATTGAAGAGAAAATCAAAACCGATTTAATCCTTGTATCAAACCCAAATGTATATCGGAGGATACAAGGGTTATGTACATGCGGCGGACCCAAAGATTTATTGGGCGTAGTTAAATCCTTGCATATTTTGTGCTTTGTATATTGAGGATATACAAGGACCTTATACAATGCGGACTCGAAGTTATAGTTAAACAATGTTAAATCGTTGTATAGTTCCGGCTTGTATATTTCAACATACAAAGCCAATATGCAACAGTTTATACAAGCCGGAACCCAAACAAGTCTAAGATACGATTAAATGCTTGTATTAGGTCCGAATTGAATAATCAAAAAGATACAGTGCATTATACATTGGGTGGAATTGAAAAGGTTATAAATTGGAGTTTAGTGCTTGTATATGTTGCGTTTGTATGTCGTGATATACAAACCAATATGCATTGCGATATGCAGGCCACGGAATTGAAAAGATTGAAATCCAATTAAACCAATGTATCACGTCCACAATGTATATCAACATATACATTACTCAGCATACAATGAAATATACATTGCAGAACTCAGAGGCAAATTTAAAGGTGGTTATTTCATTGTATCACGTCCGTTTGTAAATTGCGATATACAAACCAATATGCATTACATATATACATACAACACGGAATCCAAGGGCAGATTTAAATCCGATTAAATGCTTGTATCAAGCCTGAATGTATGTCTAAAGATACAATGTAAATATACATACCGCGGATGCAACGGAAAGTTAAAAGAAGTTAATTCATTGTATGTTCGTGCTTTGTATATTTCAATACATACAAGCCAAGATGCATCATGAAATGTACAAGCCACGGAATTGAAAAGTTATGAAATGGAGATAAATGCTTGTATATTTTGCATTTGTATGTTGCAATATACAAACGAAATATACAAAGGAAGCATACAGGCCGCGGAATTAAAAGAGATTAGAATCTGATTAAAACGTTGTATCATGTCCGGCTTGTATAGCGGATTATACATGGATTTAAATAGAGAAATGAGCGAGAAAAGACGGAGCAATAGGAATTTGGAGGCCGATTTTGGGGCTCGAATGCATTTTTTTGGGTCAATGATAGTTGACCTGACTTCTCTAAGTGCTATACATGCATTTTTGGATGCGATTTCCACATATTTAGGGCCCGATTGATCTGTTCACACAGTCACGACTAGATTTGGCAGCTGTTTTTCTTCCTGTAGGTTTATTAAATGATGATACTTATTACTTATTCATTTTTACAGGTTTGCAGTTGAAGAGGGAGCTGAAGCTTGATGACGATGACATCACGAAGGAGGAAATCAGATCTCAGGAGCAGAGGAAGATAAGGATGAAGGGCGAAGAAGTCAAGGATCTTCATTGATGAAGACAAAATGCAGCTGAAGACATTATTGTAGTAGACCACATAAGTTATTATTGAGCTGCTAGGGTTTCTAGAAGGGCATATTTCACCTAGATTTGATGTATGCTCAGAGATATTTTGGGAGATTTGATCTCTAGCATTTATTGTTGTAACCGGTAGTTTGAACCATTGCTTAACCAGGGTTTAAACTAGGAAATTTTGAGCTGTATTGAGGACAATCAAAGTCTATATATTGTGCCTCTATGCACTGTAAAACTTTACACAGGGGCTACATAGAGATTTGTAGTAGCAGGAATTTGTAGAAGTAGCATTTTAGAGTAGAGGGACCTTTCAGTTTAGGAGTAGAAGGAGGTCACCTATGTCTGCAATAAGGAATGCGTGGAACATCTGGCTTCCTTACTGTATCTGTAAAGCTTGTAAGTTTTCTGTAGTTTGATCATTGAAGCTAAGAGTCATTCAGACATTGTAAATCTTATATGACTGTCTGTTTCTAATACAATTGAATCTGGAATTATGCATCTATCTTCTGAGTGTTTTCTTGCTCTTCATTGTGTTTGAAACATTTTCTCTTAGAGCTTGCAATCTTAGGTGTATGTTTGTGAAAATGCTCAGAACTTACACTTAAGGTTTTTGTCTGTGGATTTGATCAAGTTACTATATGATTTATAAAGTGCATAACAGAACAATTAGATCCTTCAAATAGAGTGAATGAAGTTTAGATTAGATCTTTCTAAATTTTCCCAACCCATCTGAAAATACTTAGCTTAAAACGTAGAAATCTAAAGGAAATTGTCTCACATCTGAAAAGCATGTATAACTAAGTTTGAAGAAGACAGTTTTCATAAATATTTAAGAGAGGAAAACTGCAATAATTCAAGAAGACCATTCGAAAGTTTTGCAGCATAGTAAATATTTTATGCAAAAGGAATGAACAACATATTGGCATTTATTGATCTTTCGCATAGTTTGAGTCTAGTAAACCAACAAGAAACCCTAAACTACGTAAGGCCCCTTGAACATTATAGCTTCACATTGACCAACTGAATTTACCCAACAGGTCAAGACCTGACCATATTAAACTTGGGATTAAGTGAATCTTAACCGATTCCTTCATATCTTTCAAGTTAGTTTTGGTTCATTTTATGTGAATTTTAACTAATTGTTATGATTGCATCAAAACAATCATCAACAGTCTGTTTAAATAGTTCTGGGAATGTAACAAAGGTTTCCTTTAGAATTTCATCTAAGTTTCTTGTCTCAGTATTCTCATCTTTTTGTTGTTTATCAACATTAGGCGTTACTTCCTCTTCCTCAATGACTTCCTCCATAGGAATGTTTACAGGAGTGTTTCGATATTGAAGTTGGATGTCATTTATTTCCACAACATTTAGGGTGCTTGTATGATGCAAAGGTGGTCAACGAGTTAGATTCTTCATTAACTAGTCTCTTAGATCCCTTGACATGGAGGAAGGGTTATTCTTCTTTCCTTTCAATTTGCTAGTCTCTCTAGACCTAGTTTAGGGAACCCAAAATGAGATAACTCATCAAATGGACTAGGACCTTGGGTGCAGTCATTTGGATTCTCTTAGAATCACTAAACAAACACTTCATAACCATTGGCTAAGATCTAGGGTGTGGGGGTATGCAAGTTCCTTCACAGACCTACTAGATCCCTTCTAGCCCTTCCTAGCAGACTGTGTCAAATATCTCCTTGCTGGGGTACTATTTACCAAAACTAAAACCAATTGTGAACACACCATATGATACTACAATTTATGCCTCAAAATGGGTATACCTTGTTTTGTGACACATGGGTCAAATTAGGACTGGCTACACTATGTAAGGGCTCGATTAGCCCCATTTTCCATAGAGACTAACCCCAAACTATCTTACAGAATTATCAAAATCACTTGGACAAGTGAAAAGTATGGAAAAACAAAGGATTTATCAAGTTTTGGATCCCCAAGGTTGACTATAAAGGTTTTGTGTTTGTTGCTCCCTCTCACTTGCTTAACACATGGTTTTGTTAAACAATTCCTCACCCAAACTCTACATAAACTCCTCTCCTACCTTGAAGACTGATAAAATAATAAACAATAGACTATTTACATCCCATTCCACCATTTCTAGGAAAAAGAAATTGGTGGAATGGTCTACAGACCCATCGTTTCTATCCAAAACCCTAATTTAGGGTTTAATGACTAGTTTGCAGTAAACTCCTTCTAAATTTGCCAAAACTCAATGCCAAGACTTCAAACTAGGTTCAAATCAAAGCTAATACATTTCTCTATCAATCTAATGTACTATGAAGTTATGATAGTTCCGTACCAGGAAGTTATATGATCTGTAACAGCAAGAAAACACAAGAGAATGGCAGAAACGGAGTTGTTTGTTTTATTTGTCCTTCAAAAAACCTTCTTAGGCACCTCAATTCAATGTAGATGAAGGTTTGTATACATATTCTCCTTGGTTACAACCACCCAAACTAAATTTTGAAGACTCATGACCGTTTTGGTGCATTGAACAACCTTGACTAAACATGATTTACATGTATTTTATGATCTTTTGAACAAAACTAAGGATAGTATGCTTTCATGCCTCTTTATTACATCAAAAGGACACAACATTGGTCTCTTTAGACCTTATTGACTCACAAACATTGAGAAGACTTCACAAAGCATTACAAAAATGCATCAAAACATCAATTTGTAAGGGTACTCTGCACCATACACCTAGGGGTGAGAAATACTTCAATCTCCTAATGGAATGAGATCTAAAATAGTGACTCCATGCTTTGCAATATCTACCTCAGACATCCAAGTTTTATCCTCAATTGGTAATACAGCCCACTTGACCAAGTACTTCTTGTAAACTTTCCTTCTTGTCCTTTTAACCTCCTTGGTGTCCAAGAGTGTCTAAAGTTTCATAGGTTGATTAGGTGGCAAATCTCTAATCCAGGCTTCATCATCATTAATTTCACATGCCCCTTCTCCTGTACCAATAGACCCCTTGAATGGATAGAGGTCAGAGATGTTGAAAATAGGTGATATTGCAACTCCTTGTGGGAGTTCAATTTCATAGGCATTATTGCCATACTTATGAAGTATTATGCAGGGTCCCATCTTCTTCATCATAAGTTTTGTGTATTTTCCCTTGGGTAGTCTCTCTTTCTTCAAGTGTGCCAACACAAGATCACCTACTTGGAATTGAATGTCCTTTCTCTTCAAGTTTGCTGTCCTCTTGTACTTTTCCACATTCTTTTCAAGTGTTTCTCTAACTTTTTTATGAATGTCATGCATGGCTACTGCAAAGTCCTCTCCTTGATCACTCCTCTTGTCCATTCCACAAAAGTCTCTCAATTCATAAATGCCTCTACGATTTGCCCCATAAACAATCTCAAATGGAGTTCTACCTATATTCCTATTAACTGAATCATTATAGGGTTACTCAGCCTGAGGTAGGATCAAATCCCAAGCCTGATTGTGCTCCTTAGTTAGGCATCTCAATAGGTTTCCCAAGGACCTATTAACTACCTTAGTTTGCCCATCTGTTTGAGGGTGATAGACAGAACTGTAGGTCAGATTTGTGCCTAGTTTTCTCTAAAGATTTCTCCAAAAGTGACCAATAAATTTTGCATCCCTGTCAAAGACAATAGACAATGGCAATCCATGGATTTTTACAACCTCCTTAAAGAACAAATGTGTAATGTGAGAGGCATCATTGGTTGTTTGACAAGCAATCAAGTGTGCCATCTTACTGAATCTATCAACTACAACATAGATACTATCATATCCCCTTGCTATCCTAGGCAACCCTAAGATAAAATCCTTACTTATTGCTTCCCAAGGTTTGTTTGGTATGGGCAAGGGCTGATATAAACCAGCATTTGAACTTGTCCCTTTGGCTCTTTAACAAATGACACATCCCTCTACAAACCTCTTAGCATCCAAATGCATCTTGGGCCAATAATAGAATCTCTTGACTTGTTCCAATGTTTTATCATAACCAAAATGTCCTCCTAGGCTGCCACTATGTTTCTCTTTCACCAAATTTTCCCTCATAAAGCATCTTGGAATACATAATTGGGCCCCTTGAACAAAAGACCCTTTTGTATAACATATTCATAATATTCTTCATGAAAGGCATCAACAAATTTATTACAAATATGGAAGGCGTCCTTGAAGTCTTCATCTTGTGAGTACATACCTTTGAGGGAGTCTACCCCTACACTTTGAAGTTGTACTTCTTGAATCAACAACACCCTTCTACTAAGTGCATCAGCAACCTTATTAGCTTGACCATTTTTATCCTTGATAGTGAATGTACAGGCCTGCAAAAACTCCACCCATTTCATAAGCCTATGATTCAATTTATCTTGACTATTGAGGAAACTTAGTGCATAGTTATCAGTGAACACTATAAATTCCTTTGGCAGCAAATAGTGCCTCCATCTTTTGAGGGCTTGGACCATGGCATACAAATCAAGATCATAGGAAGAATACTTCCTCTTACACTCATTCAACTTCTCACTAAAGAATGCAACCGGTTTCCCTTCTTGGCACAAGACTGCACCTATGGCTTGGTTGGTTACATCACATTCTATGGTAAAGACCTTGTTGAAATCAGGAAGAGTGAGTATTGGCTGCTATGACACCCTATTTTTCAGATATTCAAAACCCTTATGTGCTTGATTAGTCCATTGAAAACTACCTTTTCTACCTCCTTTGATGGTATCAAGCATTGGTGCACAAATATGACTAAAATTTATGATAAACTTCTTATAAAATCTTGCAAGGCCATGAAAACTTTTTACCTCTATTGTTGTCCTAGGTGTTGGCCAATTGAGAATAGATTCCACCTTAGAAGGATCCATTTTCAAACTGACCTTTGAAATGACAAACCCAAGATAAACCAATTCTTCTTTCATAAACTCACATTTTTGGAGGTTGATCATTAACTTCTCCTCATTTAGCCTTCTCAAGACCATGTCAAGATGCTTCAAATGCTCCTCCTTAGACATGCTAAACATAAGGATATCATCCAAATAAACAACAAACTTGCCAATGAAAGGTTGCAATGCCTCATTCATTAGTCTCATGAATGTACTAGGAGCATTAGAGAGTCCAAAAGGCATCACCATCCACTCATAAAGACCCTCATTTGTCTTAAAAGTAGTCTTCCACTCATCTCCTTGCCTTATCCAGATTTAATGATAGCCACTCTTCACATCAATCTTGGAAAAGTATGAAGCACCCCCCAAATAATCCATTAGGTCTTCTATCCTAGGGATTGGAAACCTATATCTAATGGTTATCTTATTAATGGCTCTAGAATCTATACACATCCTCCAACCACCATCCTTCTTAGGAGCTAAAACAGTGGGTATGGCACAAGGGCTTAAACTCTTCCCAATTAGGCCTTTATCTAAGAGCTCTTGTACTTGTTTGACTATTTCTTCATTTTGTGTAGGGGTCATCTTATAAGCAGCTTTATTAGGCAATGTGGCACTAGGGATTAAGTCAATATGATGGCTAATTCCCCTATTTGGAGGCAAAGAACTTGGCAACTCATCTACAACAATTCCCTTATACCTATCCAACAAGGTTTGGACTTCACTAGGAATGGCTTTTTCTTTGTTTGTGGACAAAATTGATCTGCTCTTAGGTCTGATAATCAGAGCATATCCCTGCCCCCCTTCCTCTTTCAAAGACTTCAAAAACTCCTTCTCTCCAACCATCATAACACTAGGCCCTTCATGTTCTACCTTGTCCCCTTCTTGTAGAGGTGTAAGATTGTATGAGACTCCATCTTTTGTGATTACATATGTATTCTTTTCACCATCATGTTTGGCCTTCCTATCAAATTGCCAAGGCCTACCCAAGAGTAAATGGCATACATCCATAGGGATGATGTCACACAAAATTATGTCCTTGTATGTACCAATATTAAATTCTACCCAAGATTGCTCATTTACAAGTACTTGTTGCCCCTTACTAAGCCATGAAAACTTATAAGGATTAGGATGAAGAATTCTTTTCAAATTTAACTTCTCAACCATTTCTATTGCTACAAGGTTATCAGTAGAACTAGAATCTACTACTACCTTGCATACTTTACCTTGCACCTTGCAATTGATCCTGAAAAGTGCCCTCCTTTATGGTGGTTCCTTTGCAACTGGTACCTTGAGCAATGTTCTTCTAATCATCAAACTCTCTCCTACTTCTGAAGTGACATTCATGAAGGTGAGGTTGCACTCTCCTCATCCTCTTGTACAATCTGATTTCTACATTCTCCTCCTTGGGAATATGATGGCTGCTTCTCTGGACACTTGAAGGCAGGGTGCCCAAACTGATTGCAATTGTAGCACTTGCCGGAGAAGGTGTTGGATCCTCTTCCTTGCCCATTTGATCTTCCTCTTCCAAAAGGTCTTCTACCCCTAAAGCCATCTCTTGAATCATGGGTTGCTTCTTGATTTTCACTTGATTCTCCTTGAGATCTTTGTGACTGATTTCTGCCACCAAAATTTCCTCTTCCTCTCAAATATTTGCCTCTTCCTCTTCCTTGTTGCTCTTGTTTCCTCTTCAACTTTTCTTCTGCCTTACTAGCTATTTGAAAATAGTCCTCTATGGTCTTGGGGGTGACAAGACTAATCTCATCCTGGATACTATACCTTAAGCCATTCAAGTATCTGGATACTATGACCAGTCCTTGAACTGAGTTTGTGAAATTCCTCAGTGTAGGCTGCCACATCCATGTCTTTTTGTTTCAAATTTTGTAATTTTTTGAATATTTGCACTTCATAATCAGTAGGCATGAACTGCTCCTTCAACTTGGATACCATTCTACTCCATGACTTGATCATTTTCCTATTATTCTTCACCCTCTCTCCTTGGATGTAATTCCACCATGTCAAGGCAGACCCCTTCAATTTTGTTTTGGCAAACTTAACTTTCTTATCCTCTACCACCTCTTTGTATTCAAAATAATTGTTCAAGGCATCCACCCATTCTAGGACTTCCTCAGCATCCATCTTTTCCCCATACATTGGTAGGTCCATCATCACATCAGAGGCCTCTCCTTTCACTGATTTCAAAGCATTGAGAAACCTTCTTTCATCAAGGGGCAAATCTTCCTCTTGCTCTTGAGGTACCCCCTCTTCACCCTCTTCTTCTTGTTCAAAGTCACTATCACCTTCTTCTTCTCTCTCTCCTTTTCTCTCTGACCTTCAATGCTTCTATTTCCTCTTCTAGGGCTTTCAACTTCCTAGCCAATGCAATCCCACCTTTTGGAGGCATCTTGATACCTTGATTCTTTCAATCTTCCATTTCCTTTGATGCAAACCCACAACTACTCTTCCAAATTAGAACCTATGCTCTAATACCACTTTGATGCAAAGGTGGTCAGCGAGTTAGATTCTTCATTAACTGGTCTCTTAGATCCCTTGACATGGAGGAAGGGTTATTCTTCTTTCCTTTCAATTTGCTAGTCTCTCTAGACCTAGTTTAGGGAACCCAAAATGAGATAACTCATCAAATGGACTAGGACCTTGGGTGCAGTCATTTAGATTCTCTTAGAATCACTAAACAAACACTTCATAACCATTGGCTAAGATCTAGGGTGTGGAGGTATGCAAGTTCCTTCACAGACCTACTAGATCCCTTCTAGCCCTTCCTAGCAGACTGTGTCAAATATCTCCTTGCTAGGGTACTATTTACCAAAACCAAAACCAATTGTGAACACACCATATGATACTATAATTTATGCCTCAAAATGGGTATACCTTGTTTTGTGACACATGGGTCAAATCAAGACTGGCAACACTATGTAAGGGCTCTATTAGCCCTATTTTCCAAAGAGACTAACCCCAAACAATCTTACAGAATTATCAAAATCACTTGGACAAGTGCAAAGTATAGAAAAACAAAGGATTTATCAGGTTTTGGATCCCCAAGGTCAACTGTATAGGTTTTGTGTTTGTTGCTCCCTCTCACTTGCTTAACACATGGTTTTGTTAAGCAATTCCTCACCCAAACTCTGCATAAACTCCTCTCCTGCCTTGAAGACTGATAAAACAATAAACAACAAACTATTTAGATCCCATTCCACCATTTCTAGGAAGAAGAAATCGATGGAATGGTCTACAGACCCATCGTTTCTATCCAAAATCCTAATTCAGGGTTTAACGACCATTTTGTAGTAAACTCCTTCTAAATTTGCCAAAACTCAATGCCAAGACTTCAAACTAGGTTGAAATCAAAGCTAATACATTTCTCTATCAATCCAATGTACTATGAAGTTATGACAACTTTCTGTACGAGGAAGTTATACGATCTATAACAGTAGGAAAACACAAGAGAATGGCAGAAACAGAGTTGTTTGTTTTATTTGTCCTTCAAAAACCTTCTTAGGCACCTCAATTCAATGCAGATGAAGGTTTGTATACATCTTCTCCTCGATTACAACCACCCAAACTGAATTTTGAAGAATCATGACCGTTAGGGTGCATTGAACAACCTTGACTAAGCATGATTTACATGTGTTTTATGATCTTTTGAACAAAACTAAGGACAGTAGGCTGTCATGCCTCTTTATTACATGAAAAGGACACAACATTGGTCTCTTTAGACCTTATTGACTCACAAACATTGAGAAGAATTCACAAAGCATTACAAAAATGCATCAAAACATCAATTTGCAAGGGTGCTCTGCACCATTATATTTGGATCTGTGCTATACACCTGTTGTTGTGGTCTATTATTTTTGGGATTCAAAACTAGCTGAGCAAGCCTTGGTGGTTGGTTTACCTATTCATTTGGGTTTGAGTTTGCAGGTTGTGAAAGTCCATGAAGTAAGGCTTGAGGTTGATTCCCAAATCGCCTCATTCCTTGGTTGTATTGAGGTGCCCACTGCTATTGATATTGTTGCTAATTTGACCATTGAGGATTGGTCTAAGATTGATTTATCCAATTTGGCTGAGGCCATGCTGGTCCCCATTGCATTGGTACTTGTATTGGCATTTGTATTGGAGGGAGTGGACCTCCCCAAGGTCTATTATAAGAGGTTGTACCCCAACTTGATGGGCCTAGTGGAGCATATTGGTTTTGAAACTAATTAAATCCATAATTAGGTTGTTTCTAGCCAATAAAATTTAGCTCTTCCTCATCTGCTAGTACCCTTTTCAATCTGTTTTTAATTTCAAGAAGTAGGCCACACTCATTTGTAGAATGATTTTTCTCACAGATCTTACACAACTTAGTTCTATTTAAGGGACATTCCCTAAGCAGATGTTTTTCTCTACAATGAGAGCAATAAATAGCCAAGGGTTTAGTTTTCTTTTTACTAGCTTGCATGCCATCCAAGGTGGTATTCAGGTGAAGTAGGATGTTAGGTTTTAGGTTTTCTAGTTCTTCCATTACTTGTGTAACATCACTGGTACTACCCCTTTTTAGTATTCTTTTACCTTCTCTAGTGCGAGAATAATTTATGCATACTTCTACAATTTTTGCAAAAGTTTGTTTGTTAATATCTCCCTTACTCATCAGGTTTAAGGCTTCCCTGATCTCATCTTCAATTAGTCCTAGGAAAATGGTTTTACTCAATTCCTCATCTAGATTGTTTCCACACCTCCTATGGACAAATAAAAATCTATCCACATAATCCTCTAAATTTTCATCTTCCATTTGTTTCATTCAGAAGAGTTCATCTTTTCGATCCCTAACTCTACAGTAATCTTGATATTTATCAAGAAAAACAATTTCCATTTCATCCCAGGTAGTGATAGAGTCTATTGTCAAACCCATGAACCATCGTAGTGTTGGCTCCTTAAGAGTGGAAGGAAATAGTTTCAATTTGTGGTTGTTTGTGGCATAATCATAAGTTTGGTAGAGGACCTTAAATTCAAATAGGAACTGGTCGGGATCTTTCAAAGTTTTTCCCTTAAAGGTGGGTAGGAATGTAGGAGATATATTTTTCATAGGAGGTTCATTTATCTCAGGAATGATGGAGATTGGATAAGAGAATGTTCTATTATTAGCTAGTTCCTCATGGTTACCATCATTGTCACCCATTGTTGAAGATGTAGCAGATGGAATGGGAGACTCTAATAGTATGGGTGATCCTTGATTGATCAGATGATCTAGAGGTTCTTCTAAATGAGATTCCAAAGATGTACTAGCTATAGTTTGCTTGATGAATCGGCCTAAAGCATCCCTAGGTCTTCTCATAAGCTAATGGATCAAAAGTCTTATCAACACCTTAAACCTACAATGATTTCTAGATTATTTCCCGACAATGGCGCCAAAAATGAATGAGGTCAAAGTAGTCTTTGTTAATTCATCATCATTTAATTTTATCATTCCATAGGTGTCTGGAGCGATCAACGATAAGACTCTTTGGTTTGGGGGTTTGGTTGGATGGTTTGTGGACAAGATTTGGTTTACTTATCTTGTTGAAATGAAAGCTCATACATAAATGGAAATCTATCTACTTGCTTGGAAATGAACACACATACTTTGAAAGGAAACTATTCTAATTGCTGAAAAATAAACACTCATGCATTGAAAGAAACGATTCTATTTGCTGGAAAGTAAACACACATACTTCAAATGAAACTATTCTATCTACTGGAAAAGTAAATGAAATTAAATTGCATCCATTGTTAAACCACAACAATGAGACACTATGAATATAACTGTGTTGCTGAATAAAAAATCTATTTTTGGTATTTTTAGAATTTATAAGACGAACCTGCAGGTGACAACTAACTAAACAGTTATGCAGAAAGAGAGGACACATCACAAAATTAACATACATAAATGATATTACTAAATAGAGAGACAAAATAGAATTGCATTAATATTGAGTGATCTCCTCTAGTTTGGGGAAGCAGGCCCTACTTTCCCAGTTGGAGACGATCCTCTGAGCTTGAACAAACTTTCAGAAGAATTCCCCCTTCATTTGCATTAAATCAAAGTCCAGAAATGGACATGGATATAGAACTAGAAAACAAGGAGTTTTCCTCCAACTAGAAATACAAACAGACTAACAACTTGCTATCAAAATCTAACACTAACTTAAAGAGACAACCTGCCCCTATTTATATAGTCAAGCTTTATTAAAATGAAATATCTATCAGCGAACCTCACTACAGCGAACTGGAATTAAGCCAATTACTTATTTATTACATTAATGATTCCACTATGGGTTACTAAAGACCAGAGATTTGTATCGACTTGGTTGTTGGTGAGCTTGAGTGATTTCTTGGAATGGCATGGCGCTTGGTGGCAGTGACTTCAGTTGGAACTGATGCCAATTAACATCTATCTCGGTTAGTCACTAAAATAGAGTGACGTGGAGACTTAGATCATAATAGCTGCTTTAATTGAGGCATGGGTCATGTTTGTATTGTTGGACCTTTTGGGTAGCCCTAGGATCGACTGGTAATAGTCATCAACTTGAGGGGAGGATGGCTCTATTGGAGGGTAATGGCATCTAGAGCCATCTGGAGTTCAGGCTCTTCACTGGAAAAGGGGCTTCAGAGGGATCTGAAGACCACTGGGAGTCTCACCACCATAATCCTCATGCAAACACAAACCACTTATACCACAATTCATGAGATATGCACTTTGAAAATGTAATTCAAGTAAATAAGTTAAGAGATTGCATCAAAAGGAAATGAATACTAAACATGTGCACAATCCATCCAAGAGACAAATATAATTATAATAATATATATGTATATGCCATAATGTTTTATAAAAGTCTTTTGAAATAGGAAATATAAAGAAATAAATGAGTCATGGATTTGACTCATCAATTTTCTCACTTTCTACTGGATAGGCTACATTTCCCTAGAGTAGATCTTTTCAAAAGGTTACGACTTTAAATTTGAATGGGAGTTGTATCAGGAGCAACAACTATAGTACAAGAATCTTCCTGTTAAAAGTTATGCATTCTATGCATATGGGGTTCTCCTATTAAGTGCTTAAGCATGATGTTAGTCAAGTGTAATTCTAGAAGTCCAAGATCCCTTGGAAAAGTACAAAGGTAAGGAAGATGATCATATAAATCTAAGGACGGAAGCACTCATAGACAAAGCAGACTGATTGAACAAGGTTGTGAGAAGTTTTCAATACTCTAAAGATGAATTTGGAGAAGGGGCAGTGTGAGAAGTAATGTTTAGTTGATGTGCTTAGTATATTGTATATTATATCTTAATTATTATTATTATGGGTCATAAATTATTGTGGTGAATTCAATTGGTAATTATCAATGATGCATTATGTCTTGACTATGATTTCCCAGTTGAGGCTTGAGTGAGAACTACAGTGTGTGTAATGATTTGTGTTATCATATATACATGTATCTGCTCATTGTACAACATATCAACTTGAGTTAATGAAATGGGTAGATTAATTCTCCCTCATAATTTGTATTATTTTGTTGTGTGATTGGCTTGGAGTTTTCCATGAAGTTTTGTTGATGGTCTCTTATTTCCTATTATATTTGTATTTAAAGTGAAAAGTCAAGTGCAGTAGGCTCCTTTAATGTGAGTGTTTCTTCTTTTCGTGACTGCTCATCTCTAGGTAATAATGTAGACCGTGTTATTCTATGTGGTGATCTCAATGGAGTTCTAATGTTATTTTCGGAATAGTTTGAATTAACATCTCTTCCATTGGTTTGTGTAGGCCTATGAGAAATGATTGTATTATTCATATTTTGGAGTGTTTGGAGAATCAATTGTGTTGTTTGTTCTTGTTGCTGCAATAAAGCCCTCAATTCATTCTCTTGAACTACCTCACGATCACCCATTTTATTCTTTCGAAGCCTCGTTGAGCTCCTTGGTTCAATTACATATACTGCTTTTAGATCTGAAGGATGGTAGGATCAATGCTTTGATACCAATTGTAATGTCCCTTTTTCAGATATTCTTGATTTTATGCCTTAAAACATTAATATTTACTCAAAATGATAATGGCTTTATCAAAGATCAAGAATTTATGATAATATTTAGATCAATAAATCATAGCATAATTATGAAAATCAATCATATCGTGAATTATTTAGAAATACTTACAAATCTACTGAATTGAGAGGTTTTTGTCCCTAACTCAGCAGTGGCAATATCAAGGGTTTTCATCCTTAACTTGCCAAGAGCATGAAAGGGTTTTCGTCCTTCCAACTCTTAGTCCACCTTGGAGGGTTTTCATCCTCCTTAACCAAGATTTGGGTTTTCGTCCAAACTTGATAAGAGGAATAAGGATTTTCGTCCTTATCCTCTTATAAACTTAGAAGGGATTTCGTCCTTCCTATTTACAAGACACTTCCTCAAATTCAAAATTGACTGAACCATTTCATGAAATCGCTAGATTATTGTTGATTGCTTTTGTTGATTGATATTTCTTGATGGATTGACAAATTCATGCTTGAATGAGACTTGAATGAACTTCTCCTTGAATGAATTAATTGCTCCTTTGCTGATGTCTTATCTTTTATTCATCTTCCTTATATATCTTGCATATTCAATGGTCATGACCCTTCATATACCTCTTTTCCTCTAATGGTCATAACTCATTGGTATGCCTCTTGGAATAATAAAATTTAACTATAATTCATTAATTAATCTAAGCGCTCTGAATTAGTTCCTTCTAAGTTTTGTCGCATTTAATTTTTGATTTGATGGTGTCTTCCATGTATTCTCCTTGCAATGTGCAATGCCATTAAACACATTTCTTACTATGCTATACTTAATATTCATGTAAGCACCAGAAGATGCAACACATCTTGATTTTGCCATGTCTTCGTCTTAATGGCTGAGCATAATCCCACCTGCACAAATCCTCAAATTATCCACGAAATACATATCAAGCTTGTTGTGCCAAGCTAGGCAATAATTCAGATGCTGCACATAAATCACCTATACTATACACAGTCGTTTCTATCGCACACTTCTTATATCTTCCCTGTTCATTCAACAATGTGGAAAACATCTCTTTATTGGCAGCGTAAGTCATTTGACTTAGTTTCAGGATGGATTGAATACTTGCTTGTGAGGCTAGATTCATGTATTTGTGGTTTTACACATCGATCTTACCACTCGCTTACACAATACCTCCTCCACACCATACCCCCTTCATTTTATGGGTTGCTTTATTACATGGAATGTTGTAATTTCTATTGGCGGGGGTATGACACGTTTCATTACCTACGTTTTGTATTCCTTTATCTCATGCATTTTAACTTTTTGTTGTGGTGATAGCCATGGAGCTTGCATTGTGTTTGGAAAAGCTCGATAATGAAAAGCTTCTAAGGAATTTTAAGATCACATGAGCTTAGTTTATTTCATGGTTAGTGTTGGATTCTTGGTGTTATTTAAATGTTATCTTGTTTTTAATTTTTCTTCTGTTTCTACATTGAATTGGATGGTTTGGGTTGCATGTTGCTTAACAGTGTAACGATGCACAAATGACAGATTTCATAGAGGGTAACTTCCTTTCGAAGCAGGTAATCTAATCTGTCATGAATTGGATGTATAATTTAAGGATGGTTTATACCAATGGTTGTGTTTCTTGTTTTATAATATATGTAATGGTATCTGTTTGTCTGTTTGCTTTATAGGTGGAGGATACTGAAAAGGTTTCTGAATATGTTTCTCAATTGAGAAGAATTGGAAAAGGACACGGTAAGGGAGTAACTCAACATGTCTAAGTGCATTACTATTATGACCCAATTCCTAAGGTCTATGACTTATCTATTTTGTGTATCATCTGAAAATTGTAATTCATTGAGAATTAAGCTACTAAAGAGGTTACTTGAAAATTGGTATGGGAGAGCCTTACAAAGACACATTTTACTAACAGTTAGATTACAATGATTGCCCTAAAAAGAATCTACAACCAGTCTTAAGACGTCTTCCATTTTGTTTCATTTAATTTGGCATTCCTTGTACAAACCATGAAAATGAAATGCTTATAATGGTTTAGAATGTGAATGTTAAAGGGCATTGTTTTCTTAACAGGTGTATGACACTTTGACAAAATGCTTCTCAATGGAGTAGATGCTGGTGAAGGTGGTGTTGCAGCTGCATAAGAAACATAATTTCTTTTGATTTGAGATATCTGAATTTCCTATACCTTAGTTATTAATGCAAAGAGATTAATAGAACTGAGAATTATGTCTTGTAGTTAGCATTCCTTTATTTAGATATCTACATAATTTTGACATGAACCATTGCAGAGATTATATTATTCAAGGCAATTTGTTTATTTGATTTTGATTTTAAATGATGTGGGAAGCTACTTTGTTAATTTTGAAAAATAAAAAATACAAAACAACTAAAATAGAATAAATCATACTTAAATAAAATATCTCAAAGATATCTATACGAGTAGCTAAAGATAGTAGGAAACAAAGATAAGAGTAGATAATGTTTATAGAATAGATCCCAGAAGGGAAGAAGATTTTACTCTTTAGTAGGAAGTAGGAATAGAGTACACAATATTCTATTTAAATGCATTTAAATTTACCATCTTAAATGCTTTAATTATGTGCTTAAACATCTCAGGTGTTTGTAAATAGGTAGGGATTTTGTGGATTAATATGACAAATTTAATATTTTCCTTATCAATTCACATAAGGTGATGCCTCCTATGCAATAATATTGGGATGAGTTTAGCTTTGATAAGGATGGATTTCCGTAAGGAAAAGTAGTTTTATCTTGATGGAAAGTGTGAACCACATTAGGAAATGGTCTCAAGTTGAAACAGTTTTGAGTTTAACCTTAAATGAGATTAGATTCCTATTTAAAAAATAAAAAAAATCTAAGTGGAGCTGTGCAAAATGTAGTTAATAAAAATAATTACGTTGATAGGCATTTCACTCTGGAGCGAGTCAAGCTCCATACGGTGTCAGTCTGGTGATCAACGGTTTGAATCGTGTAGCTGGTACAAGGATGACCATTGAGTTGATTGGAGCTGCTCGCATCAAAGCTATGTATAGTGTATTTAGTTGCTTGTTGTGCAAGCCTCCATGCAGAAGGCAATGTTGGAGTAAGCTCTTGTTATGGTGGATGCTTCCTCGATGGTGCTTATTTTCCTATTATCAGATGAAGATCAACGGTTGGAAGCCCATATAAGGTACAAGATGACCATTGCATTGATTGATGCCAAACACATATTAGTCAAAGGAGCTTGCAATGCAAGTTAGATGCTACCTTGGTTATTTTGTTCATTCCACTTCCACATCAACTGTAATTGTTTAAGCTTAGGACATGGCTATGCCAGAATTTCAATATCTTTCTACACTAGCTAGGCTCTACTCTTTCCTCCATAGAAAAATGGTGGTGCAATAAGCCATGTTTAATTACCACATTTAGTGCTTCTAAGAAGAGTGATGGTACAAGTTGTGCTTCTTTTACTCTTTCTCATTCCTCTCCTACTTGACCTGCAGGTCTACTTTTTTATTTTTTATTTTTTAATGTTTGTTTTAGATTGATAGGGCTTCTCTTATTTCATCTGGCTAGTGTTACAAATTTAATGTGTTTTCCTTAGGTGGAAAGAGCCAAGTATGTTTTCAAAGCAAGGACAGTATAGAGAATGGGGTTAATCATGTGTTACCCTTTCGGCTGCAAGACACAATGCCAATGTTATTAATAAATCTCACTTTCTTCCTTTGAAAAAGCCCAAGTATGGCCCTTCTTATTAACAAATTTAGGGTTTTCGTGAGGGTTTCATCAGTCAAGTCCTGAGCAAGCATAGGTCATGGATTACCATAACAAGCTCTTCTATCATTCTATGCATGAGCAATTTTCTTTGAAAATGGTATTGCCCATTACAAGCTCTACAGTTATTATTAGCATTAGTTTATTTTGGCAAACTCAAAAATTTTCATGTACTGACAAGTTTTGTTTGTATTTGAATATTTTTTTGCATAACAATTACTTATAGTGAACGAAGAGTTTTAGCACATTCTTCATGTGTTGAACACCATTTTGATGGGCAAAAAAAGATTATGTTTGCTCTAACATCCATCAAGGGTATTGGTCGTTGTTTTGCTAGCATCGTCTGCAAGAAGGATGATGTTGATATGAGTGAAAGGCAGTTTTTCTTTTTTGGCTCAACTTCTCGACTCATATTCATTTTAGGGTTTCTAGACGTTTATAATTGTACTGGTAAATTTTTTTGCTTTTTGATTCATTTTTTGGTAAAACATAATGTGAGCATTTGCAAGGTAACTTAACTTTCTAGATCTATGGTGTGCCGATTTATGTGTGTCTTTTTTATAAAAAGAAAAATTTAAGTAAATTATTAGTTATTGTTACGTCAGAAAATGTCCCCTTGGGGGCTTTTCCCTCCTAAGGTTTAGCTCCTAGGTCTTTAGAATGCATTTAGGTCATCTTACATGTTAATGGTGATTCCCGATGAGAAAACCCTGAAGTTTCATGGCAAATGGGACCTAGGGAGTATATTTAGCATGAATCCTACCTAAAATAGGGGGAGGACTTGGGCGCCCATGCCTTAGTTCTTCCCTAATCCTGCCCTATTTTAGGTCAGGACTTATTTTTGGGTGTTGGTTTTATGACCGTTATTAGGTCCTATGCCAACATCTCAAGTTTGAATTACAAAATTCTTAGCGGCAATGTTTGTAGTTGCATATATAAGTATGTTTAGGCTTTCATTTGTAAATTAGAAGAGGGTTGCAAACTTTAGGCATTTTTGTGATTTCAAGTTATTCATTGTTGCAAGAGCAGAGCATTGTTATTGTGTTTGTGATTGTAGATTTAACTTCATCTTCTCATGTGATTAAAGAGCCTTCATTTATGTGAGATCTACACTACAAGGTGATATCTATTATGTTTTCTATTATTTATCATTTGGATTTTGTCTCTATCCTACAGGGATATGCAATCTTTATCTGACAATAGTGTTTGGAAGACTTGAATGTCTCTCTGAGGCTTGATTGAGGCAAGCCTCTAAACACCACAACCCCCAACCCACTTTTCTATGATTGCAGGTTACAAGTTTTGGGAATGAAAGAAGTGGAGTTGTAGGAGAGCAATGCAAACTGTCATAATTGTAGATCTGAGGAGAAAACTAGGGCTTGGACTTGGGTGCCCCCTCATTAGTCCTCTAGATTCTAAAGCGATTAAATCTCTGTGACAGCAGGAAGAGATTGTAGACATTCTTCAGAGATCCCAACAAAAGTAGGTACAGTGGACTAGGATACCTGCTCATTAGTCCCCAACTTTTCCACACATTGAACTTCAAAATTTGGTATGTGTTTGATTGTCATTTGATATATCTATGTGCGATCATTTTCTGTAATTTGTCCGTTTGTTTACAATTTCATGAAATTAGGGTTTTGTGCATAATTAGACTTAATTGAACAACAAATTTACACAATTCCAATCTTCCCCTTTGTTCCAAGTGATAGGAGATCTGAAGTAGAATTCTCTACTCGGTTGAATGTCCTTGAATGTTTAGTGGTGAAAGGAGGATCATGATAAACCCTTGAAACAAATCATCATCCCCTCTTTTTATACTAAACATTTTGGTGAACTCATGTTTTTAATGAATTTTGCACCTTGGTGAGTGTTGTAATTCATATTTTCATTCATTTAGTTGTCATCTTATTGCATTTGGAAAAATTACAAAAAAAAAAAAAATGAAAAATTTGGCATTTTTAGCTTGCAATTTCAAATAATTTGAATTAGTTGGCATTTAATTTCAATAAATTTCTATTATTATCATCAAACCTAATTTAATTTTCATAAATTCATCATTTAAAATTTATTTACATTGCATTTTCATGATCAAATTGTTAAAAATTGTTTGAAATTGTGCATTTCTTCATATAACCTAGTTTATGCATTAGCTAGGGTTTGTTATTAAAATCTTGTTTCAAATTTTACTACTGATTTAAACACTCATTTAGGACTGATTTCTATCTGTAGTGTTGCATCATAGTGGCTTTCTTTCAAACTTTCATGTCTAGGGTTTGAAAACCTTGCATTTTCACTAGATTTGGCCTTATCATCTCTCTAGAATTGCATCATGAGCATGTTGTGAAGGATTTTTCTGCACTAATTAGTTGTTATTAGGGTTATAATCTGCTGCCCCTCCTCAAATTTCTCACAACACTCTTCCTATTGGGCCTTTGCATTGAAAATTGGCGAAAAATACATATTTTAGGTATATTTTCACTAGGTTTTGGACTTGTCATCATTATAAATTTGCACTAAAGGTGTGTTGTGAAGGTTATTATTGATTTATTGGACTATTATTAGGCATATTATTTTCTACCCCTGATCAATTTCCTTACAATGCCTCTTCTTTCACTTGTTTGCATTGAAAAACATTGAAAAAATCAAGCATTCTAGGTCATTTTCACACATAGTTTTGCACTTGTCTCTTGCATAACTTTTGAAAAGATTTTAAAATCTGATTTCACATTTATTTGAAAACATATACACATGGATTATAATCACAACAATAACACTAGGTTCTCTCCTAGGTTGTACATGAAAAGAAAGGTCCTCAAACCCAAAATTGTGTTTACACCTCATGATAGAACAATTGAAGACACTGAAGGACCTCTTTATATCACCATGAAGATAATGGGAAATCATGTGGATGGAACCCTTATTGATTATAATTGCATGACTAACGTGGCAATGGAAGAATTCATTTGTTCACATGGTTTGATACAAGGCTTCTATGACCCTTTAGACATGATGATTAAGACACATAAGAGAACCTTTATAAACACTTCTGGGAAGATATCTCTATTGGTTACTGTATTTGACAAATATATAGAATAATTATTTGATGTTGTCCCCATATCTAACCTTTTTCACATAAAATTAGGACACCCATGGTTAAAATCTATGAAAGTTGTCCCTTCAACAATTTATAACTGTGTAAAATTTCCTTTGAATGGACAAGTGCATACTATTCCTCGCAATAGATATAAACCTTTGGTTACAAGAAAACACTTTAGCCTTGATTACTTTTGGGAATGATCTAAAATGGAACTCGAGCCATGGATAAATTTTAACTTCTTGAGCTATAGAAACTATAAAACAAAATTATTACATCGAGTGGCCAGTCCTTTTATTCAAAAAACAATGAGAGACAAACAACCTGCATTTGAAGAGCATCCTAGACCAAAAGGAAAAGGGCCCTATGTTGAGGTTCCTCCCCTGCCATCCTTACAAGGATCAGATGGTAGTCATCAAGAGAAAAACATTCCACTAAGAAAATGAGATTTGATCATGGTGCTTCCTCCTCTAAAACACATAATCCTATGAAAGAACAAGACACTATTTTAAAAGAGATAAGTGGTAACACAAGAAGAAATAGATAATCAAGAGAAAGGAGGAGGAGGAGACAAGCTTTTGCCCAACGAAACACATATCAACAAGAAAACATCTCACCTAACATTGAATCAAACTAAGAAGACCTAAAGAAAGGACAACTTGAAGACAAGAATAAAAGTTGGGTTATGGTACCTTATGTCCCACTTTCCTCTAACATTCAGGAGTGGGAAGATGATGATTTGATCATTGACAATCTTTAAGTAGGTTGTCCTTACAGGTAAGTATTTCTAACCTTGGTTGTCACCTATGTCATAGCATAATTGGCTCGTTTATGTGACCTCCCCTCTTGTGTTGTGCTTCCTCGTGATGTGTTATGTGTTGTTTAGGCCTCTTGGGATGACCCTTGATACTCTTGTAAGGTCAAGGATACCGATAGATCGCCTCTGTTGTGACCCTTCTTCTATTTGTATCATCATTCTTCTATATTTCCTCTCCTCTATTTTGATTGTTATGTGTTGTGTCATAGGGGCATAGCATTGTGGTTGGTGACATGGGGGCACCTTCCTATGTGACAACCCTAGGGCACTTGTTTCTCCTCTCTCGATTTATTGTTTACCTTCTTCTAGTGGTTCTATCTAGCTAGCGGATGACGAAAAACATATTATACTGATATGGACCTAGTGTCCCTTCTGTGAGAAATCAAAAAATGGACCTAGTCCATACATGATGATGAGGTTGTTATATATTATCTAACACTTGGCTAGTAGAATCACTCAATGTGATATTCTGATGTTGTCTTATCACACTTACAAAACATAACAATATTGTTGCTCTGTGCACTTTGTCTATTTTGAATCTAGCCTTGCATTGTTGTTTATCATGATTATATGGATGCTAACACCTTTTCTTGCAAGAAATTGTGTGTTTGTGAGAACATTTGGTGATTATAAAGTACATGTCACCTCTGGGGGACATGAGCTTTACGAGAGCTCATGTTCACTTGTGTGTTTTCTTTCTACCTTAATGTGCTTGATATTGTTACATGATATCAACCACCTTTAGGTGGGGGCATATATAAGGTAAACTGTCTAATTTAGATATGTTTTATAGTAAAAGGGGGACAATGTGTTTTAAGGGTTTGTGTAATATCCTCCTTTCACTACAAACATTCCAAGGGCTTATCAACTGAGTTGAATCTTCACTAAGCAAGAGCAATCACCTATCAAGTTGAGTTTCCACTTGAGAAGCTGTGGATTCTTGGATGTATCAAACAATGTCTCTATCTAATGCTCAATTATACTTAGAAACCTCAAATATGCAAAACAGTAAGCAAATTATCAAATTACGACAAATTCCTTTAGATTGAGATAAAGGATAGAGATATTTAACTCAATATTTTTCAAAGTTCAGAAGGCAGAAAAGTTGGGGACACGAGGACTAGCACTCAAGTCCAAGGTACCTATTTCTTTGAGGGGTTCTGATCTCCTTCCAACACTGATCTGCACTATAACTTCTATTTTTGAGAATTCAACTATGGAGGACAATGTTGGGAGTGCCCTAGTCTAGGAAAAGCTCCAATGTCCTACTTCTTTCTGGATCTCGAATCCTTGATGTCTACCACTACTTCCTGCAACTCCACTCCGTCCAGATGTGACACATGTAACTTGCAATCACAAGGAGTGTGGGAGGGGGTTGTGGTGTTTAGAGGCTTGCCTCATGTTGGCACTAATTTTGGTCTGGATCTGAGCGCAGATGTTGGAGGTTTTTTTCTTTTTGGGCCCTAAGTTTCCTTGTTCATCGCTGTGACTTTCTCTATCGGCGAAACTTCTTTTTGAGTGCTTAGATTATGATTGAACCATCGTTTTGAACCACCGCGTTGAACCCTTTTGGTTCATGGTTCAACGGTTCAAGGTTTTGTGTTTGTGTTCGGCAAATGTTCTTTTTGAAGTGCTCCGTTCGGCGTTGAACTTCTCGGTTGAACCATCCGTTTGAACCGGTTCATGGTTCAAAGGTTCAAAGCTTTATGTTTTTGGTTCATCGGAGTGATCGGCATCATCGGCAAGCTATTTTTTGTTCCCTCCGATGTGTTTGGTTTGGCCAATGGAAATGCCATCGGTGTGATATTCATCATCGGCAGGCTTCATTTGTGTTTGGCCGATGGATGTTATCAGCGTGTGTTGTATTGTCGGCGTGAGTGTTTTGCGTTGGGCCGACAGTGGAGGGTCTGACCGATGAAGGGGGAAGCTGATATGTTATCAGCAGAAGTTGTTCTATCAGCAGCAGTCTTTTATGGTTTGCTGATGGAAGGAAGTCACCCCGATGGGGAATGCCATCGGAGTAGGGTTGCTTATCGAGTTAGTGGTTGGAGGGTCCGCCGATGGGGTAGTGTCAGGCTGATGAGGCTTGCGGAGGTGTCGTCGGTGAGACGATTGAGATCGGTGAGAGGTTTTTGGGGCAAGCCGATGGTGTTGATCTCGGCGATGGGCTTTGGGTGGAGGAGCGTGTGTCGAGCATGGCAAAAGCACTCGACACCTATTATGCAAGTGACTATGCTTTTAAACTACTAAAGTGATCTCCTCACCGTGCATGTGGGACTAATCTCCCTGCATTATTTTGAACCTGTGGTAAACACTTTTTGGCGGGAACTTCATTTTGATTGCTGCGACTAGTTTTCTCGATGGTTGCGGGTTGTTGAGCCATCAATGGCGACTGTAGCAGGGATATGGGTGACGGTACAAGTGATTAAACTGCTCGATTGTGAATGAGGACTTCTATACAGTGGCACAAGGCTCGAGGCCTCCCTGTCAACTCTCCTAACTACTGCATTGATAAATTCTGAGCGCCATTCCTTTGAAGGATCTGTATTCGGAAAATTTTGATATTTTGTCATGTAATTAATGCTGAGTATGCTTCTTTGGCTGTTATAAGTAGGAAGTGTTACTCATTTTGTTGTTGTTGAAAACTAGACATTTTGGCTCTGTAATAAGATACAACTAGTTTTGGTTGCTCTGTGCAGCAAAACTTGTGAGTTTATGTATCTCCTGTTGTATGATTTTGCATGAATCCACTGATTTCATGGTCAATCTTATATGAATAATGCTATGTTTGCATGTGTTATGCTTATTCTGTCTCAAGTTTTACATGTATCTTTCTTCTGAGTCCAGGTATTCAAGGAATGTCTGAGATTCTAAAACGTAGAATTCCTCTATTGAATGTTTAATCTTTTACCTTCTGCTCAAGGGGTAGATTAAACTATTTTCAGATTGAATATTGGGAAGGGTATACTGCAATAGGGATGCCATAAGTATCGACAGCTTAACACTCAGTATTGGGAGATATCTATAAGGCAGATATCATGTATATCCCCCTGAAATCTAGTTTTAGCTATTCATGCTGATCATTCACAGGTGTATGTCTACTGACTCCAAGCCCTAGATAGGCACCAATCCAGCTCTGTGTTGAGGTTATATACCATGTCCAGCTTTGCATCCAAAAATTAAATCAAACCATTTCATCCTTCCACCTGTTAGTTGTAGGATTAGGATTAGGAACCTCTGCATGCTCTCATACCTAACCAGACATTATGTCTAAGAATGTTGCCAACCTTGTGATTTGTTACACAAATCTTGGTCCATACATGAGAGTATTCTGCCTGTTGCCGTCAAGTTAAATCCTTCTGTCATTGAGCTAGTCAAGGTTATACTTTTATCAAATAGGGACACCCCCCTTGGTGCGGCAGAACCAGAAGTGAAGGGGAGGAGCTCACGCAACCTCCTGTATTTAGTTGGCTAAATCTGCCTGTGCATTAGAACTGGCAAACCCTAATGCTGATTCAGAAGAAAAACCAACAAAATGGTGACTCTGCTGGGGAGATCAATGTCATATCCATGAAAGTTTGAGTCTACGAGATTGAAGAATTAGGCCTGGATGTGTTTGTTGCAGCAGAGAAAAAGGTTGTATATGTGACTCTACTGGTGGATGACCCAGAAAGAAAGAAATCAATTTGCAGCTTCAGCTTGTTTGAAGCTCATTCCTCTTCAAGGAGGTGGCGACTTTGCACCAAAGAACCTGATAAAAGAACAAAATTAGTCAGAGAAGAATTTGCAGCTCCTACAACATATCCAGGTATTTCATATTGTTTGACAGACTCCCTATTTGGTGAGATAGCACTAGTTAAAAGGGAAACATTGGTGAAAGCAGAGCTTGCATGCTTTTATTAGAACTTACTCTGTATTTCAAAGGGCATGCAATGTTGTTCAAAAGACTCATTTAAAGGACTTTAGGAAAGTTTGAAAAAACAGTCTAAATTTTGAGTGCCTAAAGTCATTGTTTGTAGAAAATCTGAGTAAAGAGGAGGGTTGCAAAAATATAAAGGATGCATTATCAGCCCATGCACCCTTGTGAGGTGTCAAGTGCAAAAATGTATAATAGTCAATCCCAACCATGTAATAAAAGAAGTTTCAACGTAGATAGATATAAGCCCATAAATTTCAGTGACATTTATGGCTATCCAAATGCTCTTCCACCTAAAATCAGAAATTTTTTGCCTAAATTTAATGGTATAAAGGATGAATCAGCTGAGAGACACTTGCAGCAGTTTATGAATGTGATAGATGACTTTGAGATTGACCATGAGGATGTGGTTATGAGATTATTTGTTCAATCTCTAGATGAAGATGCAAGGGACTGGTTTTCCTACCTTCCAGCTCACTTTGTCAGCTCTTGGCATGGTTTTAAATCTACATTTCTAGTACAATATGGTGAAAGAATCTCTGAATATGCAGTTATTAGTAATTTCATGTACATCCATATTGAAGAAGGTGAGTTGATCCCAGCCTTTAACCTCAGATTTATGAGGGCATTGAATAGAATTCCAGAATGCATGAGACCTAATGATGCATTGTGCTTAGTTGTCTATTTGGGAGTTTTGATAAGAAAATGAGTTACAGATTAAGAGACAAGGAGCCCACCACATTGCATCAGGCACATCAGTTTGCAATAGATATTGAAAACAATTGGAGGTATGGAATACAAAAGGGTTATTTTTCTAAAAAAATTTGTTGTCCTGCAGCCCCCGATGTTAATGAAAGATTTAATTCAGGAGTTGACAATGAATGTCAAAGTATTCACACCCCTATTGTCCCAGTTTTTGCATCATTTCAAGTTGATGATGTTTCTATTATAAAGGAGGATGTCTTGTTTTGCCCAACAAATGAAGTTGAAAACAATGGTTTTTCAAGTAATATTTACATACCAGCCCTTATCAAAGAGCCATCATGTTTAAATGATCCAGTTGTGTAAGGTTGTGATCATGTGGATCAACAGTCAGTATCAGTTTCATCAGGAAGTATTAGAGGGATGGAGAATGATGCAGATAGCTCAACTTCAGAATGCATTGAAATAGCAGAAATCTTGTATATGGGGCAATCAGTTGATAGAAGTGATATCCATGATCAATTCATGGATCAGGTTTGTTCTTCTTATGACTCTGGATCTGATAGTACTAAAGAAGAATTGGAGTATCATGAAGAAGAAGCAGAGGCCTTTGCGGTGAGTGTTAATCCCCTTTATGATGAGTCTACAGATGCCTTTGATGCTATGAATCTTGACTTTCAGTGGTGTAGGATTAATCCTCTTTTTGAGGATGATGATGAATATAAGGAGACTGTTGACCTTGGTGTTACATCAGTTTGTGAGTGGGGGGCATATGAATTAGATATCTTCAGTTCTTGTGAAGATACTATGGATTTGCAAACTGTGAATGATGGATGTTCATCATCACCTGGTTTAGATTTGTGCAACATTGGGTGTGTGGATCAGGATTTGTTTTCAATATCAGTAGATATTGGGGGTCTCATTTTTTCTGAGTATTTTGAGTTTTTGGATCAGCTGGATGAGTGCCTGATGGTGTGTAGTACCCAGATAAATGATGAAGACTGCCAAGAGCAGTATGATGTACCATCTAAAGAGTATAACATGCATATGTTACTTAATGTTGAAGGATTTTTTAGCATGTATGGTTGCATGTTTGATTTTGAAATGCAGAGTGACAGAGGCAATACTACAAGTGGCAAGCTGTCAAAGGTGGTGGAATATCTAATTGAGCAAATGACCTTATGGACAAACTATGCCAATTTTTTCAGTTGGGATTGGAATCTTTCAGTTTGGAATCAGGCATTTGGTAGGAAAAAATTTTGGTTCTTCCTTTTTGGCTACCCGGGGCCACCCAAGTGATGACTAAAAATATAGTTTTTGTGCAGGTTGGTGCAATGATCGACTCTCTTGCCTAATAGATATGGCCCAATCTGCGAAACCAGAGATTCTGAGGTCCTCGCTGCAGTTTTGCACCTGCATGTCCCCAGACAGAGCCAGTGTTGGCACTAATTTTGGTCTGGATCTGAGTGCAGATGTTGGAGGTTTTTTTCTTTTTGGGCCCTAAGTTTCCTTGTTCATCGCTGTGACTTTCTCTATCGGTGAAACTTCTTTTTGAGTGCTTAGATTATGATTGAACCATCGTTTTGAACCACCGTGTTGAACCCTTTTGGTTCATGGTTCAATGGTTCAAGGCTTTGTGTTTGTGTTCGGCAAATGTTCTTTTTGAAGTGCTCCATTCAGCATTGAACTTCTCGGTTGAACCATCTGTTTGAAACAGTTCATGGTTCAAAGGTTCGAAGCTTTATGTTTTTGGTTCATTGGAGTGATCGGCATCATCGGCGAGCTATTTTTTTGTTCCCTCCGATGTGTTTGGTTTGGCCGATGGAAATGCCATCGTTGTGATTTTCATCATCGGCAGGCTTCATTTGTGTTTGGCCGATGGATGTTATCGGCATGTGTTGTATTGTCGGTGTGAGTGTTTTGCGTTGGACCGACAATGGAGGGTCTGACCGATGAAGGGGGAAGCTGATATGTTATCGGCGGGAGTTGTTCTATCGGCAGCAGTCTTTTATGGTTTGCCGATGGAAGGAAGTCACCCCGATGGGGAATGCCATCAAAGTAGGGTTGCTTATCAGGTTAGCGGTTGGAGGGTCTGCCGATGGGGTAGTGTCAGGCTGATGAGGCTTGCGGAGGTGTTGTCGGTGAGACGATTGAGATCGGCGAGAGGTTTTTGGGGCAAACCGATGGTGTTGATCTCGGTGATGGGCTTTGGGTGGAGGAGCGTGTGTCGAGCGTGGCAAAAGTGCTCGATGCCTATTATGCAAGTGACTATGCTTTTAAACTACTAAAGTGATCTCCTCACCGTGCATGTGGGACTAATCTCCCTGCATTATTTTGAACCTGTGGTAAACACTTTTTGGCGGGAACTTCATTTTGATTGCTGCAACTAGTTTTCTTGATGGCTCCGGGTTGTTGAGCCATCAATGGCGACTGTAGCAGGGATATGGGTGATGGTACAAGTGATTAAACTGCTCGATTGTGAATGAGGACTTCTATATGGTGGCGCAAGGCTCGAGGCCTCCCTGTCAACTCTCCTGCCTACTGCATTGATAAATTCTGAGCGCCATTCCTTTGAAGGATCTGTATCCAGCAAATTTTGATATTTTGTCATGTAATTAATGCTGAGTACGCTTCTTTGGCTGTTATAAGTAGGAAGTGTTACTCATTTTGTTGTTGTTGAAAACTGGACATTTTGGCTCTGTAATAAGATACAACTAGTTTTGGTTGCTCTGTGCAGCAAAACTTGTGAGTTTATGTATCTCCTGTTGTACGATTTTGCATGAATCCACTGATTTCATGGTCAATCTTATATGAATAATGCTATGTTTGCATGTGTTATGCTAATTCTGTCTCCAGTTTTGCATGTATCTTTCTTTTGAGTCCAAGTATTCAAGGAATGTCTGAGATTCTAAAACATGGAATTCCTGTGTTGAATGTTTAATCTTTTAACTTCTGCTCAAGGGGTAGATTAAACTATTTTTAGTTTGAATATTAGGAAGGGTATACTGCAATAGGGATGCCATAAGTATCGACAGCTTAACACTCAGTATTGGGAGATATCTGTAAGGCAGATATCATGTATATCTCCCTGAAATCTAGTTTTAGCTATTCATGTTGATCATTCACAGGTGTATATCTACTGACTCCAAGCCCTGGATAGGCACCAATCCAGCTCTGTGTTGAGGTTATATACCATGTCCAGCTTTGCATCCAAAAATCAAATCAAACCATTTCATCCTTCCACCTGTTAGTTGTAGGATTAGGATTAGGAACCTCTGCATGCTCT
The DNA here is from genome assembly GCA_027924645.1 of Cunninghamia lanceolata. NCBI lineage: Eukaryota > Viridiplantae > Streptophyta > Pinopsida > Cupressales > Cupressaceae > Cunninghamia > Cunninghamia lanceolata. Next base: position 1,696,543 of record BSBN01001483.1, on the reverse strand, counting down.
CATACCTAACCAGACATTATGTCCAAGAATGTTGCCAACCTTGTGATTTGTTACACAAATCTTGGTCCATACATGAGAGTATTCTGCCTGTTGCCGTCAAGTTAAATCCTTCTGTCATTGAGCTAGTCAAGGTTATACTTTTATCAAATAGGGACACCCCCCTTGGTGCGGCAGAACTAGAAGTGAAGGGGAGGAGCTCACGCAACCTCCTGTATTCAGTTGGCTAAATCTGCCTGTGCATTAGAACTGGCAAACCCTAATGCTGATTCAGAAGAAAAACCAACACATCAGTCAAGCCCTGGAGAGAAATTCAAGTCTTCTAAACACCGTTATCAGATGAGAGTGTGTATCTCGGTGGCATAGAGGCAAAAATTCAAATGATAAATGATTGAAAACATAATAGATATCACCTTATAGTGAAGATCTCATGGAAGGAAGATGCTCTTCATGCCATGAGGAGATGGATGTCAAATATGCAAACACAAACACAATAACAAAAAAGTACTACTTTGCAACACAATGAATGCCTTGAATCAAAATCACAAAATCACAGTACTCATCCAATTTCCATCCAGTTTGCAAATGAAACCTAATCATGCTTATATATGCAACTACAAAGATTCTCGCTAAAAATTTCGTAATTGAAACTTGAGGTGTTAGCCTGGGACCCAAACAACGGTTACCAAATTGACATTCAAATTAGGGCCTGACCCAAAATAGGGCGGGACTAGGGTGCTAGCGCCCAAGTCCACCCTCCCATTTTGAGTTAGGGATCATAAAAATGCAGCCCACTAGGTCCTATTTGCCACAAGACTTCAAAATTTTCTCATCGAGAGTTAGAAATAACATGCAAGATGCTCTAAATGCAAATTAAGGACCCGGGAGCTAAACCTCAAGAGGAAAAAGGCCCCAAGGGGACATTTTCTGACATAACAAGATGCTAGTAAAGTGTGTTTGTAAATCTTGAAATCTATTGCAATCATTTAAGCCCTCTGTGGAGCCAGAATATCGTGCATATCCTTTTTATCTTAAGCCCTCCATGCGAGGTGGGGATGGTGTATTTCTCGATGAGATTGCACAATCCTATCATTTTCAAAAAGTCCTTCGAGCAAGCAGGGAGAGGATCTGAGACTATCCTAACCCTTCAGCATGTCTTCAACGATTGTTGTGGTGAAGCCCAATCATCGGTGTGTGCCTATAATGTGATTGAGATGGCTGTGAACCTAGCAATAGGTTTCTTCCATCGCTTGTCTATTGTGTTTTCTCTGTGTCTTCCATCTGTGTGTGTGTATGGAGTGTTTGTTCCCAAGCATAGTCTAAAGACTGGTGGCGATGAGTCCCTCTATGGCTTTGGGATATGTATGGCATGTTTGTTCTCAAGTGTAGTCTAAAGACTGGTGGCGATGAATCCCTCCTGCACTCTGAGATTTGTATTGTGTGTCTGTTGCCCCATATGTATTCTAAAGACCAGTGGCGATGAATCCCTCCTGCATTTTGGGTTGTGTGTTTACTTTCCTTGCACTTGCATCTGCATTTCATATATGAGAAAAAGAAAAAGAAATAATCACTGCATTCACTATGTTTTGCATGTCTTCAATATTGTCTTTTCCGTGTCTTGCATGACTGTAACTTTCTTCTCTATGTTTTGCATACTGTTACTGTCTTCATTGTGATTGGTGTGTCTTCTCCGTGCTTGGTGTGTTTATTATGTTTGTTGACCATACTTTAATGCATGTATTGGCCTTGTGTTTAAACATACATTAAAGTGGGGGCTAAATGTTACGTTATAAAATGTCCCCTTGGGGGCTTTTCCATCTTAAGGTTCAGCTCCTGAGAATTTAGAACGCATTTAGGTCATCTTGTATATTAATTGTAACTCCCGATGAGAAAACCCTGAAATTTCATTGCATATGGGACCTAGGGGGTATGCTTAGCATGAATCCTGCCTGAAATAGGGGGAAGGACTTGGGTGCCCACGCCTTAGTCCTACTTTATTTTAGGTCAAGACCTATTTTTGGGTGTCAGTTTTATGACTATTTTTAGGTCCTATGCCGACATCTCAAGTTTGAATTATGAAATTCTTAGCAGGAATGTTTGTAGTTGCATATATAAGCATGTTTAGGCTTTCATTTGTAATCTAGAAAAGGATTGCAAATTTGTGATTTCAAGATATTCATTGTTGCAAGAGCATAGCATTGTTATTGTGTTTGTGATTGCGTATTTGACTTCATCTTCTCATGTGATTGAAGAGCTTTCATTTATGTGAGATCTACACTACAAGGTGATATCTATTGTGTTTTCTATCATTTATCATTTAGATTTTGCCTCAATCCCACAGGGATACACACTCTTTATCTGACAACAATGTTTGAAAGACTTGAATGTCTCTCTGGGGCTTGACCGAGGCAAGCCTCTAAACACCACAACCCCCAACCCACTTTTTTGTGATTATAGGTTATAGGTTTCAGGAACGAAAGAAGTGGAGTTGCAGGAGATTAGTGTAGACTGTCAGAATTGCAGATCTGAGGAGAAAACTAGGGCTTGGACTTGGACTTGGGCACCCACTCATTACTCCTCTGGATTCCGAAGCGGTGAAATATATGTGACAACAGGAACAGGTTGCATACATTCTTCAGAGATCCTGACAAAAGTAGGTACAGTGGACTAGGGCACCTACTTATTAGTCCCTGACTTTTTCGCACACCAAACTTCAAAACCTAGTATGTGTTTGATTGTCATTTGATATCTCTGTGTGCGATCATTTTCCATAATTTGTCCGTTTGTTTTTTATTATCATAATTAGACTTAATTGAACAATAGATTTACATAATTCTAATCTTCCCCTTGTTCCAAGTGACAGGAGATCCATAGTAGAACTCTCTACTCGGTTGAATGTCCTTGAATGTTTAGTGGTGAAAGGAGGATCATAATAAACCCTTAAAACAAATCATCATTCCCCCTTTTCATATTAAACAGTTATTATCCCATAGTTTGCGATGGAAGTCATTCCAGGGTTTATCTCTATTTGGTAGGGTTTCATGTTCTTTAAATTTCTGGTTTCGGGTAAGTGCAAGAAGATGGGGGGCCAAAAAGGGGTCTTAAGTGGCCACTTTTTTCCTAAAATCAGGAAATACGGGCCTTGGATGAGAAATTGAGCATAGTTACACTCAAAATTTGGAGATGCAACCAAAACAATGTTCGTAGTGCTCTGAGTCTGCTTTTTAAACTACTAATTTTTTTTAAAATGGTATAGATTAAGGGGTTCAAAAGAGGGAGCCACAGAAATTGGTGTTGTTTCTATCAAAAAAACATAACATAGCATGTTTTGTGGATCCCTCAAAAGGATAACTTTTTTTTGGTATTTTTAAAATTGCTTCAATGAGAAATTAGCTAACAACATGATGTTTATGCCCAATTTTTCTGATAATTTTTTGATGAATATTTAATTTTTTACTAATTTTCAAAGTGGACACATCCTAAAAAATAGAATTTTGGCCATGCTACCTCTATAAATTTTGAAAACTAATTGAAAATCATTTTTTCTTTTTTTTAATATGTCTAGAATGGAGTCTAGTTTCTAAATATGTAATTTTTTTGAAATTTCAATGAATGGTTAATTTACAACGAAAAAAAGACCAAACAGTGGTTTTTGCCCAAAATCGAACACACAAACAAAAGAAATTAAACATGAAAGGCTTAACATTGTCAAAATGTGAAAAAAATTACATCGTTAAATAGCTAAGAGAAAGCCTAACATTAACCAGGCATTCGATTTGTTTGACCTTGAAACACGTGTAAATCTGAGGGTTAGCACGAACAAAATTATATGAAATCTTGTAGAATCTGCAAAAACACATCCGTGGATGTTGAAAAGGCACTCCAAGCCTTTGGGTTCGAAATCCAAAGCAAATATCAAGCCCAAGGCCTGGGATTCCCAAAGCACAACGCGAGCGCGTTATGTTGTGCTTTTTTTGCTTTTTTGCATGTTTGCCAATGTTTTCCCAGTTCGACATAAGTCTTCCTTTGAATGAGATATGTTCAAATTTCATAAGTATGTTTCATGGATGTTTATATCTATTCTTGTAGGTATGTATGCATGCTTGTATGTATGTACATATATGCATGCTTGTATGTATGCATCTTTGTATGTATGTATGTTTGTATGTATGCATGTATGTATGTATGTATGTATGTAATTGTTTTGGGTTTAGTGTATATAAGGACCTGAACCTGTATAGTTTTGAGGGTTGAGGGTTGAGGGATTAGGGCTTGAGTAATAGGTGGAGGGTAGAGGGTTGAGGGTTACAGTTGAGTGTTAATATTCAGGTTGTTGAGTGTATAAGATTAAGTTTGTAAGGAATGAGGATTAGGGTTTAGGGTTTACGATATGGATTGAGGGTATATAAGGCATAAGGTGAGTTGGGTTGAGAGCATGTATGGTTTAGGTTTAATTTAAGTATAGGGTTGAGGCAAAATATTCAAGGTTTAGGATATAAGGGTGATGTTATATGGTCTAGGGATGAGGGTTTGAGGGTGTAGGCTTCAGGTTTAAGGTATAGGGTTGATGATTGAGGTATTAGGGCTTAAGTATATTGTTGAGGGTATAGGGTTGAGGGTTTAGGGATAGGTTTTAGGGTTTAAGGGTTAAGGGTTAAGGGTTGAGGGATAGGGTTTAAGGTTTAGGGGTAAGGGATTAGGGTTTAAGGTATAGTGTCTTAGGTTAAGGGTTTAGGAATAGGGATATCATTTAGGGTTTAGGGGTGAGAGATTAGGGTTGAGGGTTGAGGGATTAAGGTTTAAGGTATAACTTGCTGAGGGTTGAGTGTTTAAGGATAGGGTTTAGGGTTTAGGGTTGAGGGATTAGGGTTTAGAGTTGATGGATTAGGGTTTAAGGAATAGTGTTGAGGGTTGAGGGTTTAGGAATAAGGTTTAGGGTTGAGGGATTAAAGTTTAGGGTTGATGGATTAGGGTTTAAGGAATATTGTTCAGGGTTGAGGATTTAGGAATAGGGTTTAGGGTTTAGGGTTGACAGATTAGGGTTTAATTTTGAGAGTTGAGGGTTGAGGATTTAGGGATAGGGTTGATGGTCAAGGGATTAGGGTTAAAGTAAAGTGTTAAGGGTAGAGGGATTAGGGATAGGGTTTAGGGTTGAAGGTTTAACGATTGAGGGTTGAGGCTTTAGGGTTGAGGGTTAAGGGATTGGGGTTTAAGATATAGTGTTGAGCATCGAGGGTTTATGGATAGGTTTTAGGGTTTAATTTTTAAGGGTTAAGGATTGAGGGATACGGTTTAGGGTTGAGGGATAAGGGATTAGGGTTTAAGGTATAGTGTTGAGGGTTGAGGGTTTAGGAATAGGGATATCGTTTAGGGTTTAGGGATGAGGGATTAGGGTTGAGGGTTGAGGGATTAGGGTTTAAGGTATAGTGTCGAGGGTTGAGGGTTTATTGATAGTGTTTAGGGTTGAGGGTTGAGGGATTAGGTTTTAGGGTTGATGGATTAGGGTTTAAGGTATAGTGTTGAGGGTTGAGGGTTTAGGGATAGGGTTTAGGGTTGACAGATTAGAGTTTAATGTCGAGGTTAGGGTTAGAGTGTCGAGGGTAGAGGGATTAGGGATAGGGTTTAGGGTTGAAGGTTTAAGGATTGAGGTTTGAGGCTTTAGGGATGAGGGTTTAAGGCTTAAGATATAGTGTCAAGTGTTGAAGGTGTAGGGATAGGCTTTAAGTTTTAAGGGTTAAGGGTTGAGGGATAGGGATTAGGGTTTAAGGTATAGTGTTGAGGATTAATGGTTTAGGGATAGGGTTTAGGTTTGAGGGATTAGGGTTTAGGGTTGATGAATTCAGGTTTAATGTTGAGAGTTGAGAGTTGAGGGTTGAGGGTTTAGAGATAGGGTTGATGGTCAAGGGATTAAGGTTAAAGTAGAGTGTTAAGGGTAGACGGATTAGGGATAGGGTTTAGGGTTGAAGGTTTAAGGATTTAGGGTTGAGTCTTTAGGGATGAGGGTTAAGGGATTAGGGTTTAAGATATAGTGTCGAGTGTCAAGGGTGTAGGGATAGGTTTTAGGATTTAAGTTTTAAGGGTTAAGGGTTGAGGGATAGTATCGAGCCTGTTGAGGGTTTAGGGATGAGGGATTAGGGTTGAGGGTTGACGAATTAGGGCTTAGGGATAGGGTTTACGGTTGAGGGATTAGGGTTTAAGGTATAGTGTTGAGGGTTTAGGGATAGGGTTTAGGGTTAAGGGATTAGAGTTAAGGGTTGAGGGATTAGGGTTTGACATTGAGTATTGAGGGTTGAGGGTTTAGGGATAGGGTTGAGGGTCGAGGGATTAGAGTTAAGGGTTGAGGGATTAGGGTTTGATGTTGAGGGTTGAGTGTTGAGGGTTTAGGGATAGGGTTGAGGGTTGAAGGATTAGGGTTAAAGTAGAGTGTCGAGGGTATAAGGATTAGGGATAGGGTTGGAGGGTTTAGGGATAAAGGATTAGGGTTTAAGGTATAGTATCGAACCCGTTGAGGGTTTAGGAATAGGGATAGTGTTTAGGGTTTAGGGATGAGGGATTAGAGTTGAGGGTTGAGGGATTAGGGTTAGGGTTGATGGATTAGGGTTCAAGGATAAGGTTTAGGGATGAGGGTTGAGGGATTAGGGTTTAAGGTATAGTGTTGAGGGTTTAGGGTTGAGGGATTAGAGTGAAGGGTTGAGGGATTAGGATTTGACGTTGAGGGTTGAGGGTTGAGGCTTTAGGGTTTAGGGTTTAGGGATAGGGTTGAGGGTCGAGGGATTAGAGTTAAGGGTTGAGGGATTAGGGTTTGACGTTGAGGGTTGAGGTTTAAGGGTTGAGGTTTAAGGGTTGAGGGTTTAGAGATAGGGTTGAGGGTCAAGGGATTAGGGTTAAAGTAGAGTGTCGAGGGTATAAGGATTACGGATAGGGTTGGAGGGTTTAGGGATAAGGGATTAGGGTTTAAGGTATAGTATCGAGCTCGTTGAGGGTTTAGGAATAGGGATAGTGTTTAGGGTTTAGGGATGAGGGATTAGGGTTGAGGGTTGATGGATTAGGACTTAGGGATGGAGTTTAGGGTTTAGGGTTGAGGGTTGAGGGATTAGGGTTTAAGGTATAGTGTTGAGGGTTTAGGGATAGGGTTTAGCGTTGAGGGATTAGGGTTTGATGTTGAGGGTTGACGGTTGAGGTTTTAGGGTTGAGGGTTTAGGGATAGGGTTGAGGGTCAAGGGATCAGAGTTAAGGGTTGAGGAATTAGGGTTTGACGTTGAGGGTTGAGTGTTGAGGTTCGAGGGTTGAGGGTTTAGGGATAGGGTTGAGGGTTAAGGGATTAGGGTTAGAGTATAGTGTCAAGGGTATAAGGATTAGGGATAGGGTTGGAGGGTTTAGAGATAAGGGATTAGGGTTTAAGGTATAGTATCGAGCCCGTTGAGGGTTTAGGAATAGGGATAGCGTTTAGGGTTTAGGGATGAGGGATTAGAGTTGAGGGTTGAGGAATTAGGGTTTAGGGATAAGGTTTAGGGTTGAGGGTTGAGGGATTAGGGTTTAAGGTATAGTGTTGAGGGTTTAGGGATAGGGTTTAGGGTTCAGGGATTAGAGTGAAGGGTTGAGGGATTAGGATTTGACATTGAGGGTTGAGGGTTGAGGCTTTAGGGTTTAGGGTTTAGGGATAGGGTTGAGGATTAAGGGATTAGATTTAAGGGTTGAGGGATTAGGGTTTGACGTTGAGGGTTGAGGTTTAAGCGTCAAGGGTTTAGGGATAGGGTTGAGGGTCGAGGGATTAGGGTTAAAGTAGAGTGTCGAGGATATAAGGATTAGGGATATTTTGGAGGGTTTAGGGATAATGGATTAGGGTTTAAGGTATAGTATCGAGCCCGTTGAGGGTTTAGGAATAGGGATAGTGTTTAGGGTTTAGGGATGAGCGATTAGGGTTGAGGGTTGATGGATTAGGGTTGAGGGTTGATGGATTAGGGCTTAGGGATGGGGTTTAGGATTTAGGGTTGAGGGATTAGAGTTAAGGGTTGAGGGATTAGGGTTTGACATTAAGGGTTGAGGGTTGCGGTTTTAGGGTTGAGGGTTTAGGGATAGGGTTGAGGGTCGAGGGATTAGAGTTAAGGGTTGAGGGATTAGGGTTTGACGTTGAGCGTTGAGTGTTGAGGTTCAAGGGTTGAGGGTTTAGGGACAGGGTTGAGGGTTGAGGGATTAGGGTTAAAGTAGAGTGTCGAGGGTATAAGGATTAGGGATAGGGTTGGAGGGTTTAGGGATAAGGGATTAGGGTTTAAGGTATTGTATCGATCTCATTAAGGGTTTAGGAATAGGGATAGCATTTAGAGTTTAGGGATGAGGGATTAGAGTTGAGGGTTGAGGGATTAGGGTTGAGGGATTAGGGTTTAGCGATAAGTTTTAGGGTTGAGGGTTGAGGGATTAGGGTTTAAGGTATAGTGTTGAGGGTTCAGGGATAGGGTTGAGGGTTGAGGGTTGACGGATTAGAATGAAGGGTTGAGGGATTAGGATTTGATGTTGAAGGTTGAGGGTTGAAGTTTTAGGGTTTAGGGTTTAGGGATAGGGTTGAGGGTCGAGGGATTAGAGTTAAGGGTTGAGTGATTAGGGTTTAATGTTGAGGGTTGAGGGCTGAGGTTTGAGGTTGAGGGTTTAGGGATAGGGTTGAGGGTCAAGGGATTAGGTTTAAAGCAGAGTGTCGAGGGTATAAAGATTAGGGATAGGGTTGGATGGTTTAGGGATAAGGGATTAGGGTTTAAGATATATTATCGAACCTGTTGAGGGTTTAGGAATAGGGATAGCATTTAGGGTTTAGGGATGAGGGATTAGAGTTGAGGGTTGAGGGATTAGGGTTAAGGGTTGAGGCATTAGGGTTTAGGGATAAGGTTTAGGGTTTAGGGTTTAGGGTTGAGGTAGACAAGGAGCGACTGAGAGACATAGAGAGAGGAGAGGTAGAGAGGTGAGAGGGAGAGATAAGTGAGATATAGAACATGAGCTAATGGAACTAGAGGTGAGATATTGTAAAGGTGCTATCGAAGGTGAGATAGGCACAAATATTTATGGTTCAATCTATAGTAGGACAAAACGCGAGTGCATTATAACGTGCTCACATTTTGTCTTGCTATAGAAATAGTAAAAAAGTGTTGACCCCCATGATCCAGGCCCACATGCTTTGTTTTCATATTGATTATGCACGTGTTCTGATAAAAAAGAAGTGCTTTCATGTTGTTGGGAAGTTCACATGCACATTTTACACATTCTACCACCTTTGCATGATCTTTCCACCACGTTTTCTACTTTGCCAACTTGAGAATGAGGAAATAACATAGTTTTCACAACAACTTTGATATATATCTATTCAAGTTTCAATTTTTGTAGTGTTGCAATGTTAATTGTGATTCAATTTTAGGAATTTAACATTATAGATTGGTTAATAGTATTGTTGTTACTAATTATATTTGAGTGTTATTCAATTTAACATTGAAAAGGAAGCAAGTGTTGAAAAACTCAAATTGTTGAGGAGTTTGATGCAAGAAGAAAAAAACACTACATAATTAGGTACTCTCTCCATTCAAATCTCCATTTTTTAGGTATGTCAAGTCTTTACATGCATGTTCTTTACATTTTTCTTAATTCTATTTGAATTACTTTATCATGATTTATCATACATGTTTGAAATAGATGCATTCCCAATCAAGAAAGTAGCCTACAATCTCACATGATGCCATGTATATTTTCTACACTTGGGCTCTTTAATAATTATGTGTAATAAACAGACCTTAACATACCATGATGTCAAACTATACAAGAATAAATCCTTACAACATAATAAAAATACAATCCCACTATTATCTTGTCATATTAACAAGTTAAAATACAAATGAATAGGTGCTAAGATCATACAAGTATGCACATGACATGATGATTTGTATGCACATATCTTGGGCTAGGACATTCCTTATGCACCTATTCATGATGATTTGTACATGCATATGACACAACAATATTTCAAAATTTCATAATTGTCCTTTGTTAGCACATGAAGGTGGTTACCTTCGACTATATACCATTCAATACCCTAAATTACAGAGATTAGTCTAATGATTTTTATGACAATCCTAGGTATGTGATGTAGAGGTAGGGTTCAACTCAATCCAAAGGGATCGTACCAATAGTTTCTTCAAATTTCATAAGCTTTCCTCTCAAGAAATCTCCCTATACAAAGGCACAAAGAGGGTCTTCAATACTTCAAAACCTAACAAGGCTACTAGAGGTCTTCTTACCCCTTAGGAACTTAGACACAACCATTCTAAACCCTTACTGAAGTCTACACTCTTCAATTGTTGTCTATTCCTTCACAAGCCACCCAAATCCTAGTATCCCTAGTACCAATAAAACACCTTCTCAATTCCAAATCCTAGTAGCCCTAGTAAAAACAAACATGTCAAATTAGGTCTGCCTCAACCTTTTCAAGCATGAAGCCCCATGTACTCTTTTCATGCCTGCAAGAATTTGCTTTGTATGCTTTCTACCTATTTTGGTTGAGTGACAGTTACTCTTTTACATGATGATTGTATGTACATTTACTATGAAGGGTTGAATGACATATATTTTAGTTATTTATATGGATTCATTTCTTAGGAACTAATATTGGTCTCTTTATCATGCTACAGACAAATTCTCCGTCATGTCGAGGAAATGATCAAGAATTAAACCAACACAGGAAGAGATAGAAGCTAAGAATGCAAAGAAAGCAATGGCTATGAGGGAACTTTGTGAAAAGAGGAAATTGGACACGATAAATGAATACATGCCAATTGAAGAGGAACCACAACCATCACAAAGAGATATGGTATTGGCGGCACAAAGAGAACGAATGCAAAAACTTCGTGCTATGAGAGATTTGAATACCATAGTTGGAGACACATCCTCTACCGCAAGTCAACATGTAGGGACACCATCTACCATATCTCAAGTTGAGAGTACATCATCACTCACATGTGATGAAGGAGGTATGCCATCATTACCACCTCAACCTCAAGGTATGTCATCTATTCCATTTTCAATCAAAGGTATGCCATCTAGCCCATCTCATTTAAGTATTGATGAAATTCCTAATGTTGAGATGAATTTACCTAACTTAACACCACCTAGAATTTTGCATAGAAAGCCAAAGTATTTGATTGATATTGATGAGAAAATTTTGCAGCCAATGGAAGGTAAGATTCCAAAACGCACTTGTAGAAGATATGCTCATAAGATTTGGAGATTGTTCTTTGGAAATTTAAATGAGACTTCAAGATGTCAACTATTCATTGAAATGATGTGAAGCATAAAGTATAGGTCCATCATGAAGATTCTTGGGTTGAGAACATCAGAGGCTTCAAGTGAAAAATCTATTGTCAAGAATCTAATGAGTGTGTATGACAATGTGGGTAACACCTCATGCACAAAAGATAGTAATGCAACACGGCATGTGATTACATCGACTATAGTAAGTAGTTAAACGAGGAAATCTTGTCTCATTAGAAAGATGAGTCAAGATTTGAGAATTAATAGGAAAACTTTATCAAGAGCCGTTGGAAGATGCAAAAGAATTGAGGACACTAATGCCAATGAATTATGGGCTTTCTTTGGGAGACTACCACGAAAAGATAAACCAATTGTTGAAGCATTGAGATCACTAATTGAAGACTTTTGGAAGAATTACACAAGGGTATCTCCGAATAAAAGGGATGTGGTAAGAAGGAGAATTGGTAGTCGGAACCGTGAGCCACATCCAAAGCATTTTTTGGATGAGACTCAAACACTGTTTTATGGTAAATTTCTAGAGAAGTATCCTCAAATTAAAATTTGTCAAAGATATTTTGAAATGCTAAAACCTTTCTATGTCAAGATAAATCACACATGCACTACTTGTTGTTGTAGATTACATATTGAATTTTCTAACCATTTTGATGTTTATAGGTCTATATGTTTAGATTTGCATACTAACAATGTTTTGCAGGGTTGTGCCATACGTGCCCCACCAACATCTTCAAGAGACTTCATATCAAGAATTTTATGTGAAAGAGAGGAAGGTCAAATATTCTACAAGAAATTATGCTTGGATGGCACATGTCATCGTTGCGGTGGCTTGCAACGTTTTCCAATATGTGAACATATGGAAAGAACACATGTGGTTGGAAACAAACTAGTAGAGTTTGGCAAGTATAAAACAATGGCATGCAATACAAAAGATCATAAAGAAGCAAAGAGGTGTGAGTTGGTTATTGAAAAGATTCCAATGTATCAGTTTATGCCTATATTTCGTGACATCATAGTGTATGAGTATGCAAGACATGCCCATAGAGCTCGATGGTTGGACTTGCAATTCAAGTTATGCAAAGACACATTTTTGGTTGGTAGCACTGTTTCAGTCATCAACTTTGTAGAGAACTACAGTCTACAGCCACAGCGTGAGGTGCAATCACAATATTACAACTCCACATAGGTTTCTATATTTGTACACATCGCATTCATTCATGTGAATGATAATACAGAGGATGACAGAAATATCATAAGGGAGTATAATTTCTATATCAGTGATGATTGCATTCATTCTACAGAGTTTGTGCAAGGTTGCTTTCAGGTGTTCTACAATGATTTGGCTAGAAGGGGCATATCATTTAGTCAACATATCATATGGTTGGATAACTGTGTGTCACAATTCAAGAACTCATAGAATTTCTATTGGCTTAGTAGGAGGCATAATTTTACAGGTATTCAGCATATGTGAAACTTTTGTGAGGCCAGGCATGGAAAGGGGGAGCATGTATCAAAAGAGTCATAGCACGAGAAGAGTTAAAGTATAAAGACAATGCAAAGTTGATAGATGCAAAATTGATTGTCGAGCGGTGTAATGCTTCCATGGGTCCAAGTAATCAAGGTAAGTCTTCATTTCATAAATTTTTTTGGTTGATAGATGATACTAACATTGCACCATATGAGGACTGTTCTACACTAACAAGATCAAGTGAGATGCACTCTTTCAGAAGCTCAATTGCAGGTTCATGGAGTATCCATACGTGAAAGATGTCATGCTTTTGTTCTTCCTATACAATTCAAGTCTGGGATGAGTGCGAGTCAAAGGAGTGGGTTGACGAATGGCAGTTAAGTTATCTTAGCCCACTTGACACGTATTGACCCCCGATGGCACTGGAACTAAAACAAATGGAATCATCAGTTGACTTTAACCACATATCAAATCTAGTTCAACCAGGTAATATATCTATTGCATAGTTTTTTAAATTCCTAATGTCATCTTACTTTGTAGCATTTTTGTAATGTTGACTAATTTCATCTAATTTGCTACACATATCAATGTAAGGCACGTATATGCAGTTATTGCAGATGAAGATAATGAAGAGGGAACATATTATTACTTATGTCATTGTGTTGAGGCCAAAAAGAAATTGGAGGCCCCAGTTATAGATGGAGAAAACATCGAATACCCTACAGGCTCAATGGTTATTACTGGAACATGGCTTAGAAGGTACCCACATAAGAGTGTTAATGTTTGGTTGTTTCAGGACATTGACACGCATCGGAAGATTCTTCATTACTTGACCCTTGTCATGGCATCCCATGTTCATTTGATATAGTATTGGGGTAGACCTTTGAACAAGACCTTGTGGAAGGTGCGTGAGTCTGACCATGAAGCAATACTTAACATAATAAAGAGTAGAGCAGACCCAGATGGTTCATTAGATTAATTTGTAAATATTCACATTGATTTTGTAAAGTCATGTTACATTGAGTTGTAAGTATGTACATTAATTTGTAAGGTTTGTCTTTTTTTATTTGTTGCTGCATTTTTACACATATACACATTTTTGCATCATCATGTTATGCTTCACAGGGTTAGACCTAAGTGATGGATGAAGTTGATCCTTAGAATAATGTATAAAATCTAGGTAATGTATAAAATATAGGTGTCTCTAGGTGTCTTGGTTTCTAACTAGATAATAGGTGTCTCTAATTGTGTCTTAGGTATATATGATATGTCAACTAGGTAGATAGAGACTAGAAAATAGGTGTCATAGGTGTCCTGCATCTACTAGACTACATGTGTCTTAGGTCTTAGGTGAGGCCACATGAGCTTCCACCTTCACGTGGTTGGCCTTGTCAGTATAGAATATTTATATTTCTTGAAGCTAAGGGAAGCTCTTTTTCTTAATAGGAAAACTTTATCGACTTCAGTTGCACTAATGGTGCAGGGGCACCTAGGTTGTCATGCCTCTAAGAGGGGTCAAAAAATAAAATTTTGTTTTGATTGAGTCAATTGTATGTAATAAGGTCTTCTAAGACAATTTCATTTGTTTTTAAGTCACTTTGAGTCATTTGGGGTTAGTTTGAGTCTTTGAGTCCTGTTGCAAAAAAGTGCCAATGTTGTCAAGTTGCACAAAGCAACTTTTACATTTTTGGTGTCCTGCTCCTGATACGACCAAACTAATAGTTCCAATGCATCTAGATGGGTACGTTTAGGCTAGGCATGGTTATATTTTTCACCCAAACATGTCAAAACAGTTTGAGCTACATTGTATCGACGATATCCCTGAAGAGTCCAAAGTGCAAAAAGACAGTAATCTTTTACGAGATATTAATAAAAAACTGTTTCACTTAGAAACATTCCATCTAAGGCAATGTGATCATGTAGAGTGCCTCTACAATAACCTCTCATTTTTTATATCTCCGAGGTATTTTCCCGTGGTGAAAAGTTTTCTACTGCCCCAAAAATCATTAAGAGGCAGTGTAAAGTTGCAAAGGGGTGTAACTTTTGTCCTGCTCCTGATGCGACCAAACTGATTATTCCAACACGTCTGGATGGGTACATTTACACTAGGCATGGTCTTGTTTTTCACCCAAACATGTCGAAACAGTCTGAGCTACATTGTACCGATGATATCCCTGAAGAGTCTAAAGTGCAAAAAGGCAGCAATCTTTGATGAGATGTTACTCAAAAACTATGTCACTAAGAAACATTCTATCTAAGGCAACGCAATCATGTAGGGTTTTTCTACAATAACCTATCTTAGTTTTTTATATCTCTGAGGCATTTGCCCATGGTGAAAGGTTTTCTGCTGCCCCAAAAATTGTCAGAAGGAGGTAGTGTAAAGTTGCAAAGGGGTGTAACTTTTGTCCTGATCCTGATGCGACCAAACTGACTATTCCAATGTGTTTTAATTGGTACATTTACACTAGGCATGGTCCTATTTTTCATCCAAACATGTTGAAACAGTTCGAGCTACATTGTACCGATGATATCCCTGAAGAGTCCAAAGTGCAAAAAGGCAGCAATCTTTGACGAGATGTTACTCAAAAATTGTGTTAGTTAGAAACATTTCATCTAAGGCGACGCGATCATGTAGAGTCCCTCTACAATAACCTCTCTTAGTTTTTTATATCTTTGAGGCGTTTTCCCGTGGTGAAAGGTTTTATGTTGCCCCAAAAATTGTCAAAAGGAGGTAGTGTAAAGTTGCAAAGGGGTGTAACTTTTGTCTTGCTCCTAATGCGACCAAACTGACTATTCCAATGCGTTTGGATGGGTACATTTACGCTAGGTATGGTCCTATTTTTCACTCAAACATATCGAAACAGTCTGAGCTACATTGTACCGACGATATCCCTGAAGAGTTGAAAGTGCAAAAAGGCAGCAATCTTTGACGAGATGTTACTTGAAAACTGTGTCACTTAGAAACATTCCTCCTAAGGAAATGTGATCATGCAGAGTCCCTCTACGATAACCTCTCTTAGTTTTTTATATCTCTGAGGCATTTGCCCGTGGTGAAAGGTTTTCTGCTGCCCCAAAAATCATCACAAGGAGGTAGTGTAAAGTTGCAAAGGGGTGTAACTTTCATCTTGCTCCTCCTGTGACCAAAATGACAGTTCCAACGCATCGGGATAGGTACGTTTAGACTAGACATGGTCCTGTTTTGTACCCAAACATGCTAAAACAGTCTGAGCTACATTATACTGGTGATATCCCTGAAGAGTCGAAAGTGTAAAAAGGCAGCAATCCTTGACGAGTTGTTACTCGAAAACCATGTCACTTAGATACATTTTGTCTGAGGAAACGTGACCACGTAGGGTCCCTCTACAATAACCTCTCTCAGTTTTTTATATCTCTGAGGTGTTTGCCCATGGTGAAAGGTTTTTTGCTGCCCCAAAAATTGTCAGAATGAGGCAGTGTAAAGTTGCAAAGGGGTGTAACTTTTGTTCTTCTCCTTGTGTGGCCAAACTGACAGTTCCAACACGTTTGGATGGGTATGTGTAGGTTAGGCATGGTCTTGTTTTGCACCCAAACATACTGAAACAGTCCGAGCTACATTGTACCGGTGATATCCCTAAAGAGTCCAAAGTGCAAAAAGGTAGCAATCTTTGATGAGTTGTTATTCATAAACCATGCCACTTAGATACATTCCATCTAAGGAAAAGTGATCACGTAGGGTCCCTCTACAATAACCTCTCTTAGTTTTTTATAGCTCTAAGGCATTTGCTCATGGTGAAAGGTTTTCTGCTACCCCAAAAATCGTCAGAAGGAGGCATTCTAAAGTTGCAAAGGGGTGTAACTTTTATTCTTCTCCTTGTGTGGCCAAACTGATAGTTCCAACATATTTGGATGGGTACGTTTAGGCTAGACATGGTCCTATTTTGTACCCAAACATGCCAAAACAATCCGAGCTACATTGTACAGGCGATATCCCTAAAGAGTCCAAAGTGCAAAAAGGCAGCAATCTTTGACGAGCTGTTATTCAGAAATTATGTCACTTAGATACATTTCGTCTAAGGTAAAGTGATCACGTAGGGTCCCTCTACAATAACCTCTCTCAGTTTTTTATATCTCTAAGGCGTTTGTCCGTGGTGAAAGGTTTTCTGCTGCCCCAAAAATCATCAGAAGGAGGTAGTGTAAAGTTGCAAAGGGGTGTAACTTTTGTTCTTCTCCTCATGTGGCCAAACTGACAATTCCAACGTGTCTAAATGGGTACATTTAAGCTAGGCATCATCCTGTTTTACACCCAAACATGTCAAAATAGTCCGAGCTATATTGTACCGGCGATATCCCTGAAGAGTCCAAAGTGCAAAAAGGCAGCAATCTTTGACGAATTGTTACTCAGAAATTGTTTCACCTAGATACATTTCATCTGAAGCAACGTGATCATGTAGGGTCTCTCTACAATAGCCTCTCTCAATTTTTTATATCTCTTAGGCGTGTGCCTGTGGTGAAAGTTTTTCTACTTCCTCAAAAATCATCAAAAGGAGGTAGTGTAAAGTTGCAAAGGAGTGTAACTTTAGTTCTTCTCCTCGTGCGGCCAAACTAACAATTCCAACGCGTCTAGATGGGTACGTTTAGGCTAGGCATGGTCCTGTTTTGCAGCCAAACATGCTGAAACAGTCCGAGCTACAAACACTAACTAGTCTTCAATCTTCAAACACTACAAATACCATGATATCATGCATAAAGTTGTCTTTTAGCCTTTTATAAAGGTATGCCCATCAAATTCAACTGCATAGAGATGATTTTTTGTATTCCAAATTCTTTTTAAATACTGACCTTCCAATCCTTTTTCCTGCCCTCATATCAATTAAATATGACCTTCGATTATGATATGGTGCTCGAGCTTATGAGAGTTTACCAGAGACGCCGGTTGAGTTAGGTTGAAAGGCTAGTGAACTAATGACTTAAAGACCCTTTAGTAGGTTGATTTAAGTGATAGTAACTTCTAATTATAAGTCAATATTAATTTAAAACAAAAGTGCACTTTACACACGACAAGCAATTGAGGGTTTTAAAGTCTTAAGAAAAGTAGATTCTTTTTAGGGTTTAATGCCCTATATGTAAACCCTAACTATCAATAAGATTATGATTATGAAAGATTGTGTCTTCTCTAACTTCTTATTGTAAGAACAAAACCACATCCACCATGAATATGAACCTTGCATCATATCACCTTTCAAGATAGACCTTATCATGAAAACCATATTCACAACAAAACCTTGCATGAACAAAACCACATCCACCATGAACATGAACCTTGCATCATATGAACCATGTTTGTCTTGTGCAGCATCAACATGAATTGAGAGACCTTATCATGAAAACCATATTCACAACATCATGCACCTCATGACCATCACCTACCTTGAATCACTGTATCACCTTATCAACATCATGGCATCAACCTTGACATCAATGACAAACAACCTTGACCCTTTGACTTCAATGACAACCTTGAACCTTGATTGTTGATGACTTATGGAAGCCTATAGCCCCAATGTTATGTTGCATACTAAAATTAGGTAAGACTCAATGTAATCTCATAAGCTTGCCTTATATGCAAGAGGAATTACATTTAATAACCACAATGGTCATCAGGTGCTCATAAGCATATGATTTTGACTATCTTATTCAAAACAACAAACATACTCTTTGCATCCCAATATGGTATAATAACAAGAAATTAAGAAATATTTTTAGTTGACCAACTCATAAAGAATATGGATCAACATACTCATTTGAATATTTTTAATTGAGAAACTCATAAAGAATATGAATATTTTCTATTCAACATGATGATTCATTTTTATTTTAAATATAACTTTTATCTTTTAGTTCCAAAATGAGGTTTAGGTGATACTTGAATAACAATAGCTGGCTTATTGGATCAACAAACATCCTACGTAATACAATTGGACTTTAAATATTTGAAGTAGCCATCTACAACTATCCATTCAAACATAGATTTATAATGCAAGTATGGACGCCATCAATAAAAAAGATTTGTATTAACCAAATATCCATATAGTTATACATCAATATCTGTCGATATAAGTATAACATATATACAAAATAGCCATATAGGCTTACAAGAATGCCATATAGGCATACAATGTCAACTATATGCAATACAAAATATATGTCCACAAATGCCATATAAGCATACAATAAAGGAACACAATAAAAAGTCATTCCCCTCTGGCTGGTGAAGAGAATAGATCACGGGCAGCCTTTGATCTTCTAGGGGATGGAGACACGTATGTGGGTGGTCTACTACGAACCCGAGGGCTGCTCCTCCTATTTAGTTCTTCCTGCATCTTTAGCTATTACAATAAAAAGTATAGACATTAATATATAGAAATTACATGTCATAAAAAATGAAACATTTAACAAAATAATCACTTACTGCTACCATATAATCTGTCTCCTCACTTGCCTTAGTATAAGGAATAGGTTGTGGTGATGTCATGTCCTCTAGAAACCATCCAAATAGAAATTAAAATTCAAATCAATAATCTATTGATTTTTAAAAAATAAACAACTATAACAATGAATGTAAATTAAAATTTACTAATCTGCCTCATACCCCTTGTTGGTTATTTTTCCCAGACTGGATGCTTGTTCCTAGTAATCCCTACAAAATAGCTATCATTGATCAACAGCATTCCCAGGCCAAGGGCCAACAGTATAGGAGATAGACTCTATAAATATCTCCTCTTCTTCTTTCGACTCTACAGAACCAAGGGTGGTATTCCCTATTCAACATCTATAAAATGCATCTCTATATATGATGGGATGTTGACACAAAGTAGATAAATCCTCTATTAAGCACCAAAACTGTGAGATAAGTGCAAAGGGGCTAGCTTTGGGCCTATATTCAGTTGTAGACAGAGGATTTTGGATCCTAAAACTACTTCTAATGTCCTAAAAGGTTTGTTTATGAAGTTTGAGTTTGATTTGTATTTGGATGCAAAACTAGGACCTGGAGTGTAATCTCAATGCAAGGCTAGATTGGTGCCTATCCAGGGCTCGGAGTCAATAGACATACACATGTGAATGGTCAGCATAAACATATACCAAAGACTAGGTATCAAGGGGATTTTAATATATCTGCTTTACAGATACCTCCCAAAACAAAGTGTTTAGTCATTCATGCTTAAGGGAATCCCCGCTGCAACATATTTTCTCAATGATTAATCTAAAACTTTTAATTTGTCCCTTGAACAAAGGTATGAGACTAAACATTCAATACAGAGAACCCATATTCCTAAATCATAAATAACCCTTAGTTATTTAGACTCAAAAGAAAATACAGCTCCACAACATGGAGACAAATGATTAAACACATGCAATCAGTGCATTTCTCATATAAAGCAGCATGAAACCAATTAATTTATGCATGAAACATACAACATGAGACTCATAAACTCACAGAACATCTAGGACAGGGCCACCAATTAAGTCGTATTGTATCACAGAGCCAGAAATTTGTCTAATTTTTTCAACCCCCAAAATGAGTAACATAGCATGGCTTTTATACCATGATTGTGTACTCAGCAAAATAATTACAAGGCAAGGTCCAAATTTATCGTCAGATACACAGCACTAGAAATGACACTCAAAATAATAAATGCAACAAGGGACAAAACATGGATAAGCAAGAGAAGGACGAGGAGCAGCTGAGCTCAAGCCCCACGCCGCCACTTGAGGATTTTCTTCTTCAGTCGGGTAGCTATCTAGTCAATCAGGCCATACCTCTGCAATTCCTATGCCATTAATGGCACACCAACCCATAGGACGTAGCAACGGTCTGCGTCTGAAGATTCCTGCCAAGAAAGATGCATCAAGCTCGGGAAATCCCACGTTGATGAAAGTTTGAACTGTGACCGTCGAAATCCTACCTATCGCTGAGATCCACGATGCTAAAATAGTCTGAAAAGTCAAGAACAAATAAAAATGTGCCACGTAGGCACCCCACGCATCCATCGCTGACCATTTAAAAAATGCAAGATCAATAATCCCACATTCATCTTGCAATGCTTGCTTGACTATCATATAAACCAAGCCACAAGCAAACCTAGTGTCATGCACTTTTGCCCTACATGACCATTGAACCACCTGCCATCAACCCATCACTTTGACTCCCACCGATACCAAAACCCAATCGGCGAGACCAGAACCCATCGACGGGCCTGAAAACTCACCTGCCGATACGTTTGTCACTCCGACGACCACCCCACATAAACCTTGTCTATCAAAGATCAGTAACACCCAAGAAACATCCACCGATGCCCATAGTTACACCAACGACCCTACTTGATCGGGGAGACCCCTCCATCGGCCAAACACCTTGCCACTTGCCCGACACACATTGTCAGCCCAACAGATACCTCCATTGGTGTAACCAACCCATCGGAGAAACATTTTCCCCCTACGCTGATGAAGAATGTCACACCGAAGACCATAAATCATCTCGTCAGCCATCGGAATAACCCCTAACTCATTTGCCGATGAAGCATGTCACAGCGATGAAAGGAACAAACGACTGTGGACAACATAATCGCTGAAACAAAAAACCAACTCACACCGATGGATCTAGAAATTTTATAGGGTTTAAATAAAAAACCCTGCAATCATTTAAGCTTAAAACCCTAGACATAAATGATTACCAACACAGGCTCTGATTGGGGACATGCAGGTGCAAGACTGTAGCGAGGACCAGACTACTCTAGGGCAGACCAGACAAAACTCAAAACCCAAAACACGACCGACTACACAAGGCATATACAAAATATTTACAACTAATCTACAGTGTGCACAGAAGGTACTCATTTATGTGAAAAAAGTTTTAAGGAATTTACTGTGCACTGGCAATTCCATTAGTTCATCGTTTAGGGCTTGGAGAAAATAGGAATCATCTCCATAGATATTGCTAATTTGATATGGGCCAGTCCATAAGGGTTCAAATTTACCGTGTTTGCCCTTATCCTGATTCCTAGCATTCCACATAAGGACTAAATCACCTATCTAAAACCTTCTCCCTGTAGCCCTTTTGTCAAACAGATATTTCACTTGTTGCCACGTCTTGATGTTTGTTTTATGTGCCTCCCTTCTTATTTCATCAAGTGCAACCAGCTGATTTATTCTTCCAGTCATTGGGTCCCCAGTCTCCTCACCGTTCCTTTGGATGAATTTATAAACTGGTAGGAGGTTATTCACAGGCAACCTAGCTGCTGCACCATATACTAATTCATAGGGTGACCTTCCTGTCGCTCTCTTCACTGTCACCCTATCAGCGCATAACGCCAACTTCAATTTTGAGTCCTAAGACCTCTTGTTTTTATCTACCATCCTTTTGATGATTTTTATGAGACTTTTGTTGCTTGACTCTACTTGACCATTACCCTGTGGATGATATGGTGATGTATGAGACAAATCCACTCCATATTTATTGCAAAAATCAACAAACTCACCAGACCTGAAGCACATAGCATTGTCTGTGACCAATTTGGCCGGTACTCCAAATCTAGTGATAATATTCTCTAGAATAAAGTCCATCACCACTTTGCTAGTAGCTTTTTTAGTTGGGATGCCCTCAATCCATTTGGTGAAATAATCAGTGGTGACTAGAATCCAACTGTGCCCTCCACTTGATTTTTCTGAGATTTCCCCTATGAAATCAATTCCCCATTGCTGAAATGGAGCTTCTACAGTTATAGTCCTAAGGGGTAATGCACCTCCATATTTTAGCTTTCCTGAGAACCTTTGGCAAGGATCACATTTCCTCATTCTATGTGCATCTGAGAAAAGACTTGGCCACCAGTAGCCATCTCTGAGAATTTTGTGGGCTATTGTATGGGTGGCATAATGTCCACCACATACTCCATTGTGCATGTCCTTGAGAATATCCTTAGCCTGATCCTCATTCACACATCTGAGTAATACACTATCATGATTTCTCCAATACAACTTTCCTTGAACAATGATGTATTTAATAGCTTGTAGCTTCAAAGTTCTCTTCTAGATATCACTGAGATGGGAAGGATAGTTCAAATTCTGCAGATAATGTACTATGTCCTTATACCACTCAGATCTTGACATATTTATAACTTCATCATGTACTACATTCACTTGGCATGCCTCTAAATTTGACTGTGTCATTAGCTTTGCCAAACCTTGTCCTCTTACCAATTTCTTGATCTGTATCTCTATGTTGAACTCCTGCAATTTGTTTATCCATCTGCATCTCCTTCCAGTTACCTCTTGTTGAGTAAATATATCTTTGACTGCTGCATGAGGCACATATGCAACTATTTGAGAGCCCACCAAATATGGTCTGAAGCTCTTAACTGCTCTGACTAGTGCATATGCCTGCTTCTCCATTATATCATACTTTAATTCAGCAGCCTGCAATGACCTACTAAAGAAAGCAATAGGCTGTTCAAACCCTTCTTCATTCTTCTGCAATAAGCATGCAGCTATAGTATGGAAAGAAGCAAATGAGAATAACTGAAATGGCTTAGAAAAATCAGGAGATTTTAATACATGAGCCATCTTTATAGCTTCTTTTATGTTCTGAAACAATTTGGTTGCTTCATCTTCCCATTTGACAGTTGCACCCTTCTTCAGCATCCTAGAGATATCCTTGGTGGTCTCTGCAAAGCTAGGAATAAATCTCCTAACAAAATTAATTTGTCCAAAGAAGGACTGAATACCTTTCACTATTTTAGGGACCTGAATTTTGTCAATTACAGCCACCCTCTCAGGATCAATCCTGACCCCTTCCTTGGAAGCAATATGTCCAAGCAGTTTTCCTTCCACAACCCCAAAAGCACATTTCTTTGGGTTGAGTGAGATACCATACTCTAATGCTCTAATAAAAATTTGCTCTAAATGCATATAGTACTGCTCTTCCATTTTTGAATAAGCAGTCAAGTCATCCTGATATACAGCCAAGATTGAGTCAATCAGTCCTGCAAAAGCAACATCCATGGCCCTTTGAAATGTAGCACCTACATTTGTCAGTCCAAATGGCATCCTCACATATACATATGTCCCCCATGGAGTAGTGAAAGCAGTCTTGAATTGCTCTGATTCCTTTACCTTCACTTGATTGTATCCTAAAAATCCATCCATCATGGATAGAAGTTCACAACTGGTCAACTTCTGCAACATAGCTTCCATGTTTGGCAGTGGATAATTGTCCTTCAAAGAGGACATATTTAGATTTCTAAAGTCCACACATAGCCTGATGTCACCATTCTTTTTTCTGACTGGGACCAGATTAGACACCCAAGTCGAGTGTCTGATAGGCATGATTATTCCAGCCTCCCTAAGTTTCATAAGTTCTTCTTGCATTTTAGGAGCTAAAATTGGGTTTATGGGTCTCTATTTTTGTCTAAATGGTTTAGCTCTAGGCTTCAAAGGGATTTCATGCTGGAATAAATCCTCCCTATAAGCTTTTAGGTCCTCATAAGACCAGGCAAAGACATGCTTGTACTTTCTTAGCAATGCAATCAGCATAACTCTGATGTGTGGTTTTAGCTATTTGCCAATGTATACCTTCTTGGGGGCATGAGATGTTCCCAAATTTATCTCTTCTAAATCATTCTTGTTTGTCGGAGACGACTTTGTAGCAAGTTGGTCCCTATTGTCAAAAGCTCTCTCTAAAGCTACCAACCCTCTAGGGATTTTGTTTGTCTTGAGTTGAATTATTTCTTTCCCTAAAAGAGTTACTTTTCCATCTACGACCTCTCCAAAATTCTGGAAATCTATTTCTTGGTTCTCATATTCATCAATACAATGTAGAAATCTCAGTAAATCCTTATCATCATTAAAAACCTGCCAGTTGCATACATTATCTGGCACTGTAGGTCTAAGTTTGATTTCAACATTTGTAACATCTGACAAAGTTATATCATTTGGCCTTATAGCTACATTGGCTAGAAAATCTACCCTGACATTCTTTGATCTTTCAATCTAGTTTATTGAAAAAGCATCAAACAATTCTATTGTATCCCAAACAGCATGCTTATATTGCTTCAACCTTTTATTTTTTGATGCATACTTATCTCTAACTTGGGAAACAATAAGCTCTGAATCACCAAATACCTTGAGCATCTTAATTCCATGCCTCAAAGTGACATTCAATCCTAACAACAGAGCCTCATACTCTGCAATATTATTTGTACAGGCAAACTTCAACAAGAAAGAGAATTTTAGAAGCTTACTAGCTGGAGACAGAAATATAATCCCAACACCAGAGCCTTCTTTCAAACAAGCTCCATCAAAATAAATGGTCCATAGACCCTGTTGATCTAATTCTTGAATGCAAATATTTCCCTCTTTACTTTCTTTAACATCTGAGACAACTCTGAAATTATCACATTCTGTGTTCACAAAATATATCTGTTCCTCTGATTCTTGATCCTCGACTGTCTCTGATGACCTTTCTTCTCTAATCAGTTTGACATCCCTGCCATTCATAGGGATCATGGCGTATGATAGGTCTAATTGCATACTCCCTCCAATGAGTGTTGCCCACCTTCTTGACAGCAACATGCCATACTGTGGCTAGATATCAACAACTATTATGTTTATTTTGTAGGTCCTCTCAGGATAAGCCGCCAGTCTGAAATCAACATCCTTCATGATTCCAATGACAGGTACCTCCCTAGCATCCATTGGCATGATGTTCGTGGACGCTCCTGAGTCAAGCATACAGTTCTTAATTATTTTTCCATTTATGACAAGGGAGACATAAAACGGTTCCACTTGTGAAGGGCATTTTGTCATGGTCATCCCCAAATATACCTCAGGAACTTCATCTTCATCAATATATAGGGCCTGTTTCTTACTCTGAGACTCATCATTCTGCTTGGCTTGACAGGGCATTCCTAAAATCAAGGACACTGCTTTATTTTTGAATTCTTCCACTTTCATCAGTTCCATCAGTGGGACAGAGACTTTTATTTGCGATAATACTTGAGTTATATCAAATGGAAGATGATTTTGAATAACAGTTGTAGCCTGCTCCACCATTTTACTTTTATCCTGGGATGATTCAACCTTAGCTTTTACAACTCCTTGACTGTCATTCCTGTTTTGAAAACTTTTCTGATTCTCAACCTGGGGAACTATACTTTCTATTTTTTGCTTAAAGTTCTATTTATTATTGCTCCACTATTTTTTATATGTTTCAGTCCTCTTATAATTTTGCACTGGTTGGCTCACAAAAGTGTTCTCTGGTTGAGGTATACCACTTACCTGAGTCTTACCTCTTAGGTTGTAATTGCTTTTGACCTGAGCTACTGCCGCAGCTGTGAGGGCTCTAATTTCTTCGTCAGAAGGTCTCTTCAAATTATTCAAAAAATTATGTGAATCCTGAGCATAGGCATAGTTGTCTTCCTCATCTTCATCATAGGGAAACTACTGGCAGGCCTGAATCTCGTTACCTGCACTTGCATCAGCATCATGAAATGAGTATTCTCCGTTTGCAGACAACATATTGACATTCTCATCTTCCATGCAATGCGGCTCATTACATTCATCACAAGCAACAACATTATTGTACAGAGACTGAGCAATCATACATTGTGACTGCGAGTGAGGCATTTGACAGATTATACACCATGGGGTGTCATTAACAATATTTATAGCTTTCTTCAAAGGATCATGAGTTTCCTTAGCATTTTGAGCTCTTTGATTTGTATTGTTGTGTGGGAGGACGGGTTTACCATTATGCCAATTGGTATGATACGGCATGTCATGTAATGATGATCTTCTTTCTTGCCTTTGGTAAACTGGTCTGTCAGGACCTATCCCCTTCTCATTTTTAGCCATTCTATAACCTAGGTCCCTAACAATAGTTGTCAACTTATCTATTTTATCCTCAGAAGTAGATGCACTGCCTTGAGTAGCTTGAGATTTGTTATTCAGATTTTTCAAAATTTTGACATCATCTCTCCTGTTTGTTTTACCAGATGCCTTTCTGTTGTTTTCAATATTTGTTGCAATTTTGAAGGCATCTCTGAGGCTAGCAGGGCTCTTGTCTCTCAATCCATAAGTTGTTTTGGCGTCAAAAGCATTTATGTACAACACTATGCACATAGGTTCATTAGGTCTCAAGTCCTGTGGCAATTTGTTCAATACCTTAGTGAATCTAGCATTGAAATCAGTAACCTATTCATTTGATCCTTTGGTGATGCCAGTAAATTCATTAATAAAGAAACTAGGATCAGTTTTGTCACCATACTGTTCTTTGAATATTCTCCTAAAGTCATCCCATGATGAAATGCTTCTGTCCGGTAGACCTTTATACCATTCCTTGGCTTCATCAACTAAGGATTGCATAAATGATTTCATAAATACATCCTCATGCTCAACCTCAAAGTTGTCCATGATATTTTGAAAAGCTTTTAAATGGTCTTCACCTGATACAGTATTACTTCCTGAAAATTTAGGCACTTGCAGCCTCACATGTTTGTCAATAGGGTTGGGGTAACTAGGAATGCCATCAAAAACTAACTACCTAAATCTGTCAAGTTGCATAGGTTGTCTACCAGGCTGAATAACATTGGCATTTCTAAGTACGTTATGATTTCTTACATTATTTAATGGTACTCCAACATTGTTTGCATTCTGTCTTTGATCATTGTGCTGACCCTATACTTCATTCCTGTGTTGATTTCTTTGCATACTTGCATTGCCAAGGGTAGGAACTGAATCATTCTGAGCAACTCTCATAGCTTGCACTTTCTGTCTCATGTCATCTCTGATCTTTACTGCTTGTAGATATTCTAATTCTACCCTTAAGCTCTTAATTTCATCGGCTAGTTCCTCTTCTCTAGGCATAGAAGAAGATGGTTTTATCCCATTCTAATCATCATAATCTTCATCCCTTGGAGACTCAACCTCTTCAAATCTATCACTGGGATCTAAAAAAGGGCATTCTTGAAAAAATTCTGACCTTATTCTAAGAGCACCACCCTGCTGTCTTTCATATACATTCTGGATTTCAGCCTCAGTGTTTGAAAAATAGGGTATTGTTTGCTCTGAGGATCCTGGATTGTCCTGAATAAATTCATTTTTCCTGGGTCTAGGAGAACCATCTTGACTGGCTCGAACAGTCCCTTTTTTCCTATACATCATTTTTATGTGTAACTCCTCAAACAGAGTATTACGCTGGGATCTTCTCCCTTGCATACAAATTTTTACTTTACCGGTTGGGAGATTGGTTTGGAGTCGCCACCTACAAGTAGGAATTATTTTCTTTAGTATCTAGGTTCATAGGATAATACTTTCAAATCATGTCCCCAGTAGAGTCGCCAATTTCTGTTGGTTATTTTTCCCAGATTGGATGCTTGTTCCCAGTAATCCCTACAAAATAGCCATCATTTGATCAACAGGATTCCCAAGCCAAGGGCCAACAGTATAGGAGATAGACTCTATAAATATCTCCTCTTCTTCTTTAGGCTCTGCAGAACCAAGGGGGTATTCCCTATTCAACATCTATAAAATGCATCTATATATATGATGGGATGTTGACACAAAGCAGAT
Organism: Cunninghamia lanceolata; assembly: GCA_027924645.1. Taxonomy (NCBI): domain Eukaryota; kingdom Viridiplantae; phylum Streptophyta; class Pinopsida; order Cupressales; family Cupressaceae; genus Cunninghamia; species Cunninghamia lanceolata. The sequence goes on along the minus strand of BSBN01001483.1, from coordinate 1,668,180 downwards.
AAATCCTCTATTAAGCAGACCAAAACTGTGAGATAAGTGCAAAGGGGCTAGCTTTGGGCCTATATTCAGTTGTAGACAGAGGATTTTGGATCCTAAAACTACTTCTAATGTCCTAAAAGGTTTGTTTATGAAGTTTGAGTTTGATTTGTATTTGGATGTAAAACTAGGACCTGGAGTGTAATCTCAATGCAAGGCTAGATTGGTGCCTATCCAGGGCTTGGAGTCAGTAGACATACACATGTGAATGGCAGCATAAACATATACCAAAGACTGGGTATCAAGGGGATTTTAATATATTTGCTTTACAGATACCTCCCAAAACAGAGTGTTTAGTCATTCATGCTTAAGGGAATCCCCGCTGCAACATATTTTCTCAATGATTAATCTAAAACTTTTAATTTGTCCCTTGAACAAAGGTAGGAGACTAAACATTCAATACAAAGAACCCATATTCCTAAATCATAAAGAACCCTTAGTTATTTAGACTCAAAAGAAAATACAGCCACAACATGGAGACAAATGATTAAACACATGCAATCAGTGCATTTCTCATATAAAGCAGCATGAAACCAGTTAATTTATGCATGAAACATACAACATGAGACTCATAAACTCACAAAACATCCAGGACAGGGCCACCAATTAAGTCGTATTGTATCACAGAGCCAGAAATTTGTCCAGTTTTTTCAACCCCCAAAATGAGTAACATCGCATGGCTTTTATACCATGACTGTGTACTCAGCGAAATAATTACAAGGCAAGGTCCAAATTTCTTGTCAGATAGACAGCACTAGAAATGATGCTCAAAATAATAAATGCAGTAGGGGACAAAACATGGATAAGTAAGAGAAGGACGAGGAGCAGCTGAGCTCGAGCCCCATGCCGCCACCTGAGGATTTTCTTCTTCAGTCGGGTAGCTATCTAGTCAATCAGACCATACCTCTATAATTCATGTGCCATTAATGCCACACCAACCTGTAGGACGTAGCAAAGGTCTGCGTCTGAAGATTCCCGCCAAGAAAGATGCATCGAGCCCGGGAAATCCCATGTTGATGAAATTTTAAACTGTGACCATCAAAATCCTACCTAGCGCTAAGATCCGCGGTGCCAAAATAGTCTGAAAAGTCAAGAACAAATAAAAACGTGCCACGTAGGCACCCCGCGCATCCATCGCTGACCATTTCAAAAATGCAAGATCAATAATCCCACATTCATCCTGCAATGCTTGCTTGACTATCATATAAACCAACCCATGAGCAAACCTAGTGTCCTGCACTTTTGCCCTGCATGACCATTGAACCACTTGCCATCAACCCATCACTTTGACTCCCGTTGATACCAAAACTAAATCGGCGAGACCAGAACCCATCGGCGGGCCTAAAAACTCACCTGTCGATACGTTTGTCACTCCGACGACCACCCTGCATAAACCTTGTCCATCAGAGATTGGCGACATCCAAGAAACATCCGCCGATGCCCATAGTTACGCCGATGACCCTGCTTGATGGAGGAGACCCCTCCATCGGCCAAACGCCTTGCCACTTGCCCGACACGCATTGTCAGCCTGATAGATACCTCCATTGGCGCAACCAACCCATCGGAGCAACATTTCCCCCTACGCCGATGAAGAATGTCACGCCGAAGACCATAAAGCGTCTCGTCGGCCGTCAGAATAACCCCTAACTCAGTCACTGATGAAGCATGTCACAGCGATGAAAGGAACAAACCACTATGGACAACATAATCACTAAAACAAAAAACCAACTCACACCGATGGACCTAGAAATTTTATAGGGTTTAAATAAAAAACCCTGCAATCGTTTAAGCTTAAAACCTTAGACATAAATGATTACCAACACCCCTGTCAATGGCATGGAGCTATGAATCGCAGAGGTCACACCATGCTCCGTTGCCCTATGAACATCGGGAGGTGTCTCCGCAGCCTGCATCATCTAGAAATAAAACAACATTATTCAATTACGAAAACTATAATAGTGATGCAAATCATGGCTCCTAACATACACACACGTTCACCTAAACATGGAAGTACACACAATAATGCACACAAGTCACAGACAAAAATCTAGTAAGTACAATTCATTCATTAAACTATTTATTTTATTACCTCCATGAAGCTTTGAAGTCCACCACCACTGGCAGGTGTTCCCGTGAAATCTCTAATATTAACCTATTCAACATCCAAAATCAGATATTAGAATACCATTCATATAACGATGCTATTCACATGTAATATTTATAATTGTTTACTAGTTACATACCCCGACAGTAGATGATGTAGTGTAATATGTAGGTGGAGAACCACTGAAAACTGCATCAATGCTATGACCCTGAAATTTCATTAAAATCATCAAACTAAATTAGTTAATCTTGCATTTCAAAAATGAAATTTAATAAATTAAATTCAATGAACTTGCTAATGTTTACCTAAGTATCAAGGCCAAAAGTCTCACTTAGGAGGGTATCTGTCATTACCATCTGCTCAGCTACAGATGTAGCCTGTGCACTTGCATCCTGACTATCCATGGGGTCATAACCATAGGCTGACCCGCAAGTCTGACAAGTATGGGGTGGGACCCTACTCCTCGTACTATCTCCCAACCCATGCTATGCTACAGGACTGGCATGGTCTATGATGCTCTGGGTCAAGGCACTAATGGACTGAAGTGTATTGACCTCAACACTCTCCTTCACAATGGAAGGGATAGACACATGCTCATGGGTTGGTTTGTTGATTACTCGTCTCACTGGCCATTGTGGGTCAACACGTGCCCCTGGCCTATCTTGTGCTAACCCCCCATCTCTACCCTAGAAGTCCCACTTATAAAAATAGTTTGGCACTTTACTGAGGACAAACTCATAGTAGAGTTTCCTCAAAAAGTATTGCAGGATCTCATTATTATTGCATGGAGGATGGTCAAAAACCATCCACCACCTCTGCCCAAAATTGTCCCTTATCGCTTGGTTGTTGCACTAATGGATAGGGAACCTCTTGCATGTAATGGGTGGAGGTTGATTTGTTTGTGGGTTTGTGAAAATGGAACACAAGTCCAATTTTGTAATTTGTAACTTTTTCACATCTTCATATGATAGCTTGTCTGCATAATACTCTTTAAACTCTCTCCTCTTATCCGACCAACTAGATATTTGCTTGCTAATTGAATCTACATTTGATAACATAGATTCAAGAGATTGAGCAAGCGTGGACCTATGCAAGGTTGAAGTTGAAGGATCTTTCAACCTTGCAATTATGTCTTCAATTTCTTTTTTATTGTTTTCAATTTGCCCCATTAGATTTTTTTGTGTTCCAGGGGCATGTCGAGAAATGGATGGAGGAGTTTGTTGTTCAGGTTGTTCTTCAGCAGGTATTTCCTCTTTAGGATTTTGTGGATTTTGAGGAGGAGGAGGAGGAGGTGCATTAACATTTCCTGACAATTAAAGAAATTTACATCAAAAATCAACTTAAACCTACCTATTTAGAAACAAATTCAAACAAAAAAAATAAATAAAACTCACTCCTTTGGCTTGCTCAACGTCATGGCGACATTTTAGCGATGAATCGGTAAGATTTTGGTGTCTAATTGGGTTTTCAAAAATGCGAGCGCGCTCCTTAGGGTTTGTAGGCCGCGGGTGTAGAGGAAAATAAAGAAATAAAATGAGTAGAAATGCTCTTATATATATATATATATATATATATATATATATATATATATATATATATATATATATATATATATATATATATATATATATATATATATGTATGTATGTATGTATATATATATATATATGTATATAAAATTAAACATAACGTGCTCACGTTATAACGCGAGTGCATTATGGTTTGGTTTTGCTGAGCCTTAGGCTCATCATTACCAAACCATAACGCGAGCGCATTATGTATTATTTTTTTTTGAAAAAATTTTGGCCACTTTTTGGCCCCCCAACCTTTTGCACTTACCCTTTCATGTTCTTTAAATTTCTTGGGTTATAATGGAAGGTTTTGAATTTTTTTTTCCTATAGGAGTAACACTGTATTTTAAAAATAAGTTACCGATCTTTTTCTGAATTTTTAATTTTTTGTTGTTGGGGTTTTTAGGTTTGTGGTTTTTTTAAATATACATTATGAGCATTTAGAAAAAAATAGTTTAGTCAGCACAAGAATTGGAAAATCTAATGGTAATAGTGATGAATCCTAGACAGTTCAAGATCCCAAACTGGTTTATTAATAGAAAGAAAGACCACAAGGATGGGTGTTTCTCTCAGGTGATTTCCAATGTTTTCAAAGCAAGGAAAGTATAGAGAATGGGGTTAATCTTGTGTTCCCCTTTCAGCTGCAAGACACAAGGGTTTTGAATTTTTAGCCATCAATTGTTGTGGCTGCAATAATGCTATGCACAATGAGGAAAACACAAGTTTTGAATAGTGTTGAATGCTAGTGTCACTTTCTTTCTAGATTAAGGGTCGATAAAGTGAGGAAAAAGTCATTTCAACAACATTGAATTATTTTCAGTAAATAATTTTTATCCAAACAATAAATAGCAAGTGCTTCCATGTAAAATAAAGAACTCTTAGTAGACCAGGGTACTATTTTGTAGGGGCTTGGGTAGTGGGTTAGATTGCAGTATGGGTGGAGGGGAACCTATCCAAAATGGCATATCTTTAAAGCAATTCACTTATCCTGGTTTTCTTGAGTTGTTAATAAGTTTTGGTTGTAGTTACTGCCTCTTTCCTAACTATGATTAGTAGTTCTTTTAGGTAAGAGCTAGGGATACTATAAGATCACAAGGTATCCTATATTGCATTCAAAATAGTGTACTTTATATGCATCCTTTGGAAGTTTAGTATTAAACTTCAAAGTGCATGTTTATATGATGTTATGTGGTCCAAGTCAACTATCCATGTAAGTTTACATTTGGAAAGGTAACTATCACTTTGTTGTTAACAATTTATAACTTCGTTCTACTTCATTGTTTGTTTCTTGGCTAACCCTTTTGTCAACCAATGGTTAAGATGTATGTGTTTGATCATTTTGTTGGAAGTTTTATGTTTGGATCGTAGGTTGCTAAATTTCATTTGAAGGCCAAGTCTAGGCTAGTGTGTCATAATGTTACTAATTTATGGTAAGGTTTACATAGATAGGAGAATGCAAAGCTTAGTAGAAGTTGAAATGAGATCTCATATAGATATGGAAGTAATGAAAAAATCCTATAAATATTAGTGTAGAAATTGATGGAGGTTACAATATTGAGTTTTCCATCAATTCCAATTAATATATTGAGTTTCCCATTGACACTACCCAATTTGTAAACACTCTCTATGTGTTTTACTTTTTTCACAATGTTCAATCATTCAGCTGCAGTAGGTAGTGCTTTGTGTTCCATATTTGTTGTTTTAGGACTTCATAAAGCATTGCTTTCTAACAAGAGGTGCTATGAGTCTTGACTCTGCTAATGTTTTTATTTGATAAATTGTTTCCCTTTTATTTAAAAATAAAATAAATAAATTGCCTTCACTCAATTTAGATGCTATGACCAAAGGGTATCTATTCCATCGAATTATTCAAGAGTTTGTATCCAGATAGGTTGCACCCATTGGATGCCTTAGTTTACTCAAATTTACACTTACCATATCTTTTGGGGGTTTAGATTTTTTAATGATCCCGTATGTTACATCCCAATTTCTGACTTGCTATACTTTTACTTTTTACTTGGGCATAAGTAAATTTGTTGAGATGTTATAGACTTATGACAGGATATGACATGGAATTATATTGAATATCATTTATGAAATCATGGAGATGATTATGTTATTGTCGATTTTATATCTATATGATTAGATTTGATTTATTTTGAATAATGATGCACTGATCTCTTATTGTTTGATGACAAGTGAAACAGGATTACAATTTATCGACTCTCAGAGAAGAGAGAATCTTTCGAGAAGAGAGAGATAGACCTTGGATTACGAGTGGTCAATTTTCCAAACGAGTCTAGTGTTAAATGATAATGTGAACCAATGAGTCGTATGAGGTAAGTCTTGTCTTGCTAGTTACTTTTGAATCTAATCGACAGGTAGTCGATATCTTGATTATCATCTAGTCAAGTCGATGGTGAGTCAACATAGTCGTTTGTAAAGTAAACAACGTCATGGATGTAAAATAGTTGTGTTATTCTTCTTGTGTCACTTGAATTTTTTCTATTGCTTCTTAAACGTCAAGACGTTCCCATCAAGTTAGATGACGTTAATATTGTCGACGTTTAACGTCAACAAATGAACTCATCAAGTCGACGTGATTTTAATGAAGAATTGTGATGGGGAGGTGAACTCGACCCATTCACATCATCTGAAATCCTTGGGTCAAATAGAGAAGTTTTTAACAACTTCGGGTAGAAGTTTTTCTCAGCTACATGATAGCTAAACGAAATCTAAAATCTTGTTTTGCGTTACGCCCAATCCGTTGTGATTGCCATAAAAATGCGTTGATCATGTGTTGTGAATTTATTCCCTTTTTGAAAATCGACGGAAGTCGAATGTGAAGTCGACATATGCTATAACTATTTTGGTCGTTATTTGGAAGGATATTCCAAAATCGTTTTAGTCATAACTTGGCTAACGGGAGGTATTTTCATCAGTTTGCTTGATATTGGTTTTCTCGCCAAGTCAAGTTGTTTTACGCCCAAGCTTTGTCATGTTGGACATCATCCTTTGTGAATACGTCTTTTCCTCTCGAGCTTACGACTTGAGTTATCTTAAATCAAACCCATACTTTCTTACTATAGTCGGTCTTGATTCTTTATCTCTTTTTCGACCTTGGAGACACTTTGTGCATTTATTATTTATCACCTTGTGAGAGTTTCATTCCTCTAGCGATGTTAGTTGCATTTTTTCAAAGGTTAGAAGTCTTCTTGTGGAGGAAATGGATGAGGTTGTTATGCCACGTCGCCATTTAGAAACCTCCATCTTGATTGTGGCCGCTGCAAGTGAGGAGTCGGGTAGCTGCAGTTATGTTGACCCCTTGTGTATAGGCATGTGCCGACTGTGGTTTAAATGTTCTATCTTCCATCACCGTGGGTGGACGGGTAGGAAGGTATGCTGTTGAGATTATAGTGGAACGGTGAGCTAATGCAGATATTCTCCATCATCGTGGGGAGAAAAGGAGGAGTTTTTGCTATTGTTTAGAATCAAAAGACCGTAGAGAAAGAGCAGTCATCTTCTTCGCTGAGCACGGTAGGAGGTTATACAATTGAGATTTAAGTGTAACCATTAAATAAATGTGGAAACTCCTTCATCGTGGGTGCGAGAGGGGAGTAGTGATGCTGTGGTTTAGAAATTGAAAATGGTGAGTTAAATGGTATATACTCCATCGACGTGGGGAGAGAGGATGGTGAGTTCTTGGCTGTTGTTTAGAATTTGAAAACCGCAGAAAAGACGATTGGATCCTCTTTGCTATAGAGGGTAGGAGGAGTAGTGAGTGTTTTAAAAACCAGAGGAAGCACGTCTTATCGGAGGAGGACGTGGATAGGAGTGTGCAGAGAGCGGAGAGAGTAAGAAAATAACCTGCAGAGGTCGCCGAGAGCTTGGTGAGGACGAGCTTGCCACAGCAGTCTTCAAACTCCGTCGACAAGTTCCATTTTCTCTTCTTTGCAGTCTAAGATCATTATTGATGTCCCTTCTCTGCAATGTTAGTATAATGAGCTTACAACTAATAGAATACGATAATGATGTTTTCTTACTGCGAGTTCTATGTGAGGATATTTACATTGATTAAGTATCATTGTTGCCTTCGTAAGAGTTCGAACTCATGACTGTCCTCACAGAAATAATAACTTTGCATATCGTAAAAGAAAACATAATAATAATAGAACAGAATCTTCAAATGTATACACACTTATATTGATCAATGCATGATGCAAAAGGTGTATTATATTCTACAAGCAGTCGGCAATGACGTATGTTTAGAGAGGTTCCTTTATGACTATATTATCAACTTAAAACTGTCTTTTGTTCACTTGAAACGATAGCTTCATAGTGAGAGACCACATTGCACCATGTGCATGCTGTGTAGGAGTTTAAAACCTCAGATTTAATGCATGTTTCAACGTAGACTTTAGTTTGTTTGACAGCTGGAGATGTAGTTGTAACTGGCTGTGGTTTCAGGAGTTAAAAACCAGAGGAAGATGAGGATTTAAAACATCTCTTGGGTCAAAGAGATAATGATTTCGAAAACAAGACATGGAACATCGACAAATGTAACTAGCTAGTGCCTTATTCATTTTATACCTTTAGTTAGAGGTCGACAAATGTGTTTGATAATCTCTAGTGTCATGAGATAGATTCCAAGTCTTGTATTATCTTATTTTATTACTCTTACCTATTGAACCATGTGAAACCATTTGATTTGGAAGGAGGTGTAGAGTTGTAGTAACAGTAATTATTCTTGGTCAAAAACTATCATGATTTTTGTAATGAAAAGATAAGGGTGGGAAACCCATATTTTGTGTCGAAATTAAGTTGCATGTGATGATTTTTGTGTCGCTATTACCTTGTAGACCATTATGAGTCTAAAACTTTAAATTCTGAGCTTACGGGAAATTGTATTATATATTTGAGTATGTTGTATAAACATATGGGAACCGAATAGCCGAGTTAGAGACCACTTAGGAGTGGATATTATTAAACAATGTTTTAGACTGTTATGGGATTATTATTGCATTACAAATGCTATCCGTATAAACAATGAAATAGAAAACCCTTTTTACATCGTGTGAACGGACATGAATCCATAAACTCGGGAATAGAGTAAACCTTTGTGCCATGCGCTAATGCATGAGGAATTCAAACACCTTGAGGGTATCGAGGATGTTTCATAGAGCTTATAAGTGGGTGAACTCATTTTGTGAGTAGACATTAATGTGTCATGAACCCTAATTTAGTAAATGTTCATATCTATCTTGTTGGAATGAGAATTGTTACTAGTCAACAATGATTAACCTTAGGTGGGGAAAACTTCCTGTTGAGTTACAAGTCAATTTGAAATACGAGTCGTAAGCCTCAGATTTTGCAAGTATGCAAGAGGTACCATTAAATGGTTAAGTCAAACATTAATTCATTTCTCTAAGCTATTACTTGTTGACAAAGGGGTAAATCTCAAACGTTGCAAAGATGCAAAGAGAGAAACCTAAGAATGGATAGTCAATCCATAATGATTAATAGAGCAACGACAGTGTCTTGTGAATTCACCTAAGTCAGAAAGACTAGGTTTGAGTTAGGCAAAACTCATCAATTGAATCTAAATTTAACCTTGATATGGTAATTATTATAATAAGACATTGAGATCATTATTTAGATCGTGATTGAAGGGTCAAGTGCCCTGACTATGTATAAGTACTCTTACTTGCAATAAGGGAATTAGATTCCTAGACTACAATGCTTAACCTGGGTAAGGTTATCATCTTAGTTGTAATTAATCTATCTATATTTATTATGAGATAATAAGTCATGGACCTCGAGTATTGCAATGATGCAATGAGAGTCCTTGTAAAGGAAGAAAGATGAAAGAAAAAGTCTATGGATTTTAGACTGTGAAAGAAAACATGTATTGGGTCGGGAAGACTAAATTGTTGAAATCATCATGACTTCATAAGTTAAATGTAGTTGACCAAGTCAAATTGTAGGAATATGATAGTATCCAAGTCGAGTTGGAGTGGGTGAACAATACGACGTCGTTCATTGTGAACGTCAATTTATATTGAAAACTATGGCCATAGTAATGCATATGTCTCTGCATGCATTGTTAGTTCACTGTATCTGGATTGCACATCCTTCGGGAATCATACTTAGCTAGAGGGTATCTAGGGTTGTATGATAGATAGTGTAACATCCAATTCTGAAATGACAAGAAGTAACTAGGTTTTCACAACGGTAATTTTTTTTTACTAGGTAATCCAATATAAAAGAAACTTATCTATAACCCATTACAACATTTTTCATTTTATCATAAACATGATCTCATCTTCAGAAAACTGAAAGAAATGATAAATTATAAACATTTTGTTCTTTAACAATTTGAAATTTTCTTGAATCAACAAATATTGGAAACATACCATTAACATGCATCTCGATTGTCGACCCGTCACATTCAAGACTCGGCATTCCTCAGTATTTGGAAGAGAAAGTATCTTCAAGCAGCTTAACCTCCAACCACAGACCGTCGGTCTTCCGCACTCCTTCCTAACCGGAAGTGGCCCTACCCTACTCAAGAGGATAGACTTAGGATAACCATCGGTGTTTGCCATCTGAGCTCTGGTGTTGTAACCTACGTGTCTTGTTATCGTGCAAATCCCTAGATACCCTCTAGTCATGCACGACTCTCCACAAGAAACGCCATCCAGTTACAGTGAACATTCGATGCACTTGAGGATAGTACACCACCTTAGCTAAAGGATTTTTTTTAATTAGCGTTCTAAGAATGCATGAACTTGGTTCACCCACCCTACTTGACTTGAACTGATCAAAATCCTACAGTTTCCTATTTGTATAGTTTGAACTAATTGACGACCTTGATGACCTCAAGGGTTTAGGATTTCCTCCTGTAATAGCGCATGGCGCAACATTTACTCTAATCCCGTGTTCATAATTTCATAATCCCATATTCATGTAAAAACATTGTTAAATAACACCCACTCCTAAGTGGTTTCATACTAGTTTACTCGGTTCCCATGTTTGCACAAGATATTCTAGTATTTTAAACATTTTTCCCGTTATCCCGGAGTTCAAGGATTCTAGACTCATAAGGTCTACAAAATGATACTAGAATCATTGCATGCAATGTAATCTAGATTCAAATGCGGGTTTTCCCACTCTACTTGTTCATTTCTAAACCATGACGGTTTTCGACCAATACTATAATTTTAACTTCTTACTCCTCTTTCCATGTCAAATAGTTTCACATGATTCATAAAGATAAAAGTCGTAAATAAGATAAAAAAGGGTTTTGGAATTTTTCTTATGACATTGGAGGTGACCAACCACAGGGTCAACCTCTAACTAAAAATATAAGATGAAAAGGTCACTAGCTGGTTACAACGACCTCTCCGGTTGCCAATCACACTAAAGTTTACTTTCCAAACATGTTTTAAATCAAAGGTTTATAAACTCCCTCACAACATGCACGTGGAGCAAAGTGATTTCTCACTATGGAGCTATCTTTTCAAGTGCATCAAGGGTAGTTTTAAGTTTAATAATACAGTCTTAAAGGAAACTCTTTGAACATACATCATTGCCAATCATTCAAAGAAGGTAAATTACATCTTGCATCATGAAGAGTTCGTTCCTAAATGTATATATGTTAGAGAACTGTGTTCTTTTATTATACAGTGTCGTTCATGACAAGAAATGCTACAGTTTCTAAGTTCACGAATTCTAGAAGATAGCAATACTTCTATTTCTGAGTTTTTGAATCTCAAAACACAGTAATGATACCATTTTAATGATCAACATCACACAGAACTCATAGTAGAGGACAATGTCATCATATTCGATTCATTGAACATATTTATCCATGCATAGATGAGACACATTTACAGATCTACGCTGAGAAAAAGAAAAGTATGGGAAATAAACCTGTCGAAAGGACTGAAGTTTGCTATGGCAAGTTCCACGTACTCCTCTAGCAAAACGTGCCTCCTCTGGACTCCTAAACACAATCTCCTATCCCAATCTCTACTTGACCACCACTCAGAGCGAAGACCAGCTCCCGCAGTTTTCTTCTCTGTCGATTACTACTCAAGACAAAAACAGGCTCCCCTTTATTCTCGTCTTTCTCACTCCTATATTGTGCAAAAACTCTCCCTTACTGCCCCTTAGCAACCTCTAAACTCTCCTTTCGCAACTTCTCAAAAAAAACTCCCCACACTTTCCACGATGCAGAAGTAAGTAACTTGCCTTTCTCCCTGCCATTTTTTTCTTCCCTCCACTCCTCAGTTTCTTCCTCTAGGTTCGCCACCTACTGCCCATGATGATGGTTTTCTAACTACTTTCATCTCACCTAAACACTAAGATCTCACATCACGTAGCAAAAGACTCTTCCATCAGCGGTTTTCTCTCGTTTCTTAGTAACAACAAACCACTGCCTCTACATCCACAATAATGAAGGAATATCTGGCGTAAAATAATCGGTTACACCTTTATTCTCATGAGATAGCTTCGACACCTATCTCAACCGCCAACACTTCCTTACTCTCATGCCACGGTGAAGGAGAATCTTTCAATAAGTTCACGGCCGCCACCATCATAAATACATGGGTCGACATTACTGCCTTTTACCTGACTTCCACTTATCACGACCGCTAGAAGGAAGAATGGAGGCTTCTTTGATGACATGGCTTACTAGTGGACACAACAACTCCGCCCACACTCGAACATAAAGGCATCTAACTTTCCAAGACCAACTTAAAGATTGAATTGAGGAGTTAAACACAATAAGGTAGCGGATAAACAAATGCCTAAGGCATCTCTATGGTTGAATAAGAAAAGGAGATAAAGACCACTCTAGATAAGAGACTCAAGGTCAGACCAAAAATAACTCACGGTCAAAGCTAAAAGAAAAGACTCATGCTAAACGACGACCATAACAAATTATTTCACGCTATGGTTTCAAATCGACATTCATCGATCTACAAGAAAAGAATAAATTCACAACACAAGTTCGACGCGTTTTACGACAATCACGACGGATTGATCGTAACGCAAACAAGTTTCCTACATCGTTAGATGCACAAAGCTGACTTCTCGCATCTTTCGACTATGAGACATGATTTACAATTTCGCCACAAGAAGGTTCATTTAATTACTTATAAATGAAATAATAAACGTCTATATAAGTCAACTTGCTATGGAGGACTTACGACGACATCGACGACTCCAAGATTCTATATGATGACTTTCGACTAGGATGTTACACTTTATCCTCTGACGTCGACATCTAGTTAACTAACCCAACCGATAAACAAGACTAAATTGATGGTTCCAAGGTTTATCTACTTGTTTGGCGTTCTCATTAACAAACACCCATGGTTAATTTCCAGAGTCTATACTCTCTCTCGAAGATACTTTCTCTTCCTGTCGAACATGGTCCACCTGTTCCTGCAACGACAGTCTCACACACAATTTTGTGGTCAAAGCACCTATGTTCCCAAATCAAAACATAATATATCCAAAACATCATTTCACTTAACAAAAAGGACATTTAGTCTACAATCTCACATTGATCATAATCATTAGATTCTATAATTTCATAGAACTAACTTTGTATAATAAATCATTAGTTTCCATGTTGTCCACAACATATTATATTACTAAAAATTTCAAGAAAGTAAATAGCATAATTGATTCCAAAAAGAGGGATGTAACATATCCTTCCCCTTTAAAAATCATCATCCCCGATGATTAAGTTTATCAAGCAAAATTTAAACTTAAAACAAACTTTTTATAAAGCAACATTAATGTCTTTGAAAAGTTTAGGAAATCTTTGGTAAATTTCTTTATAGTCTTCCCAAGTGGCGCTATCCTCGCCATATTGGTCCCACTATATTTTGCATTGCAAAACTTCTCGATTACGTAAACGAAGTTTACGCATTTCGAGCACCTTGAGTGGTTCGATCACAACCAACCCAGGTTCTTGCATCTGTAAGGAATTCCAGTTAAGGATGTGGTTATTACCTACAAAATATTTCTTTAAATACGAAACATGAAAAACACTATGCATCTTAGACAAGGCTGGAGGTAGAGCAACTTTGTAGGCAACTGGATTGATAATCTCAAGAACTTCGAAAGGTCTGACATAACGAGGAGCCAATTTCAAAGATTTACCAAATTTTATAGAACTCTTTTGGGGTTTCACTTGCAAAAGCACCTTCTCGCCAACAGAGAAGTGTCTAGGCACTCGTTTGCGATCTGCATAACTCTTTTGCCTGTCATTGGCTTCTACCAACCTCTTCCTAATCATTTTTACTTTTTCTTCCATATCAGCAAGCATTTCAGGTCCAATGCTTATCCTATCTTCCAACTTATCCCAGCTTATAGGAGTTCTGCATTTCCTTCCATATAATGCTTCAAATGGCGCCATCTTAATGGCAGAATGATAGGAGTTGTTATAGGCAAATTCGACAAGAGGTAGATATTCCTCCCATCTGTATTGCTGATCCATGCAATACATTCTCAAAAGGTCTTCTAATACCTGATTCACTCTTTCTGTCTGTCCATCAGTTTCAGGATGATAAGCAGTACTTACATTCAATTTAGTCCCTAATGCAGAGAATAAGGTTTGCCAAAATCAGGAAGTTATCCGAGCATCTCTATCATATATTATCTTTTCAAGTACCCCATGCAATCTGAAAATTTCTTGCACAAATTTTTGAGCCAAAAGATGTGCTCCATCTGTCAAATTTCTAGGTATGAAATGTGCGACCTTGGTTAGTTTATCCACAACAACCAATATTGCATCATGCCTATTCTTAGACATTGGTAACCCCTGGACAAAATCCATACTAATAACTTGCCATTTCCACTCTAGAATATCATGTGGGTATAACAATCCAGTAGGATGTTGGTGTTCTGCCATAACTCTCTGACACTCCAAACAACTAGCTACAAACTTTGCAGCATCGCTTTTCATTCCCTTCCAGAAATATAATGGCTTGACATCTGCTAATAGTTTTGTTACACCAGGGTGTCCAGAGTAAGGAGCACAGTGAACTTCCTTCCACACAAGGTTTCTAAGTTCTACTGAATCAGGAACATAAATTATTCCCTTGAATCTCATCAATCCATTGGATTCAAAACTGAATCCGTCATATCTTGGGTCCTTAGGGTTTGAGTGCAGAGCCTGTTTCACTTGTTCATAATACTCATCTCCAGATAAGTTTTGCAATACTAAGTCTTTAAAGTTAGCATGTATGGAGATTATAGAGGCTATGTGCCTTCTTCTACTTAAGGCATCAGCTACTCGGTTTTCCTTGCCTTTGATATAAGAAATTTCAAAATCATAATCTGATATTAATTCCAACCATCTCCTTTGCCTTGCATTGAGATTAGGTTGTGTGAATATGTAGCGAAGGCTTTGGTGATCAGATTTTAAAATAAAAGTCCTTCCCAACAAATAATGTCGCCACATCTGAAGGGCGTGAACCACTACTACCATCTCTAGGTCATGAGGAGCATAGTTCTGCTCATAGTTTTTCAGCTTCCTTGACTCATAGGCTACTACCCTGCCATCTTGCATAAGCACACCTCCCAATCCTTCCCCCGAGGCATTAGTGATAACCTCAAACTCTCCCTTAGGATTAGGAACTTTCAGAATTGGAGCGGTTGTTAATTTTTCTTTTAACAAGTCAAAAGCCTTTTGACATTCATCCGTCCAAACAAACCTTTTTCCTTTTCTCTGCAAAGAGGTAATTGGGCTAGCAATGCTTGAGAAATTCAACACAAATATCCTGTAATACCCTACCAATCCCATGAAACTTCGTACCTCTGACACATTGGTAGGTTCAGGCCATTCCATAATAGCTTTTATTTTGGCTGGATCAACTGATATCCCATCAGCTGATATTATGTGCCCCAAATACTGTACTTCTTTCTGAAAGAAGGTGCACTTTGAGAGTTTCGCATACAATTTCTGTTCCCTTAATTGTTGCAAGACTATTTGAAGATGTCGTGCATGCTCCTCTTCATTTTTGGAATAGATCAGGATATCATCAATAAAAACTAGCACAAACTTATCAAGACAATCTCTGAATACACTATTCATGAGATTAATGAAAGCAGCAGGTGCGTTGGTCAATCCAAACGGCAACACCGTGAACTCATAATGACCATACCTCGTTCTAAATGCTGTCTTGGGAATATCTTCATCTTTCAACCTTAACTGATGGTATCCAGATCTCAGATCTATCTTGGAAAAGACCGATGCGCCATGCATTTGGTCAAATAGATCATCAATTCATGGCAAGGGATACTTGTTCTTTATAGTTGCCTTGTTAAGCATCCTATAATCTATGCACATCCTTAGAGTTCCATCTTTCTTTTTGACAAAGATAACCGGGGCTCCCCATGGTGATACACTTGGCCTAATTAAATTCTTAGACAAAAGCTCCTGCAACTGAGCTTTTAATTCCATAAGTTCGGTGGTAGTCATACGATACGGAGCTTTAGAGATTGGCTCCGATCCTGGTTTAATATCTATGCCAAAGTCAAATGCTCTCTTCGGAGGCAAGCCTAGTAATTCCTCGGGAAATACATCCCTAAAGTTGCATAGATATGGATATCTTTCCTCAAATGATTGTTTCTCCAAGGTTTCCTCTACTAGGTCCATCTTGATCACAAAAAGTTGACATCCCTTTCGCCTAGCCCGTTTTAGTTGTTTTGAAGAAATAGATCTAACCCTTATTTCCCTTTGAATTCCTTGGAGATTTACTATTTTGCCCATCTCATCCAGACACTCAATGGTTTTATGAAAACAATCTACTTTGGCTCGATGTTTCCACAACCAGTTCATTCCTAGGATGACATCGTAGGACCCTAAAGGTGCTACGTACAAATTTGCCTTAGTGGTGAAGTTAGAAACATCAATCCTAGCTTCGAACAAACATTGCTCTACCTGAGCCTTTGAGTTATTTGCATACTCAACTATCCATGGTTTTGACATAAAACCAGCTTTTCTAGAAAATTTACTTAAGACTCTAGGTGACACAAAATTTTCTGTTGCACTAGTATCAAATAGAATAGAAACAGGAACTCTGAATAAAGTACCTGTCATCTCAATAGGGGTGATCTGATACTCCACTTGTTGATTGTCAAGGGCAGCATGAATCCTTTGTTGAAATGCTTCCTGTTGTGAAGGAAGTTCCGTGTTCCTAGGCCTCCCATTCAGCTTCTTATTAGGGAAACGGTTGGCATAATGATCTCCTCCACAAGAAAAGCATCCTCCTATAGGTCCTCGCTTCTAAGATGGCCTACTTGCAAAATCACCATTCTTCTTAAAATTTACATTTCTCTTATAATCTTCGCCTCTTCGCTCATTACCAAATCCCCCTTGATTCTTTTGATTTCCCTTATCAAACCTCCTGTTTCCATATCCCTTCTCATTTTTCCTTTTATAAGACTGATCGTTGTAGTTCTTATCAAACTTCTTGCATTTCTTATCATGGTAAGCAGAGATAGATTTGATCTTCTGCTCCTGTTTAATCACCTTTTCATAAACTTGATCCATTGTGGTTGGACCATGCACCTCCACCTCACCGCCGATCTGAGGATTGAGTCCCATGATGAATTTTCTGATTCAGAACCTTTCATCCTTTTGGTATTAAGGGACATACTTCAACAGTCTAGTGAATTTTTCTGCATACTCGACCACAGATAGTTCACCTTGCCTGAGGTTTTGGAAATCTATTAACTTCTGATCAAAATATAACTGAGGTAACCACCGTTTTCAGAATAGTTCTACGAATTCATCCCATGTCACCTTCAAGGGACTTAATTCCAGCTCCATTTTCTTATTCATCCACCAAGTGGATGCTTCCCCAGATAGCTGATAAGCTCCCCACACGGCTTTAGTAACCTCAGAGTAGTTTCTGATCTCAAAATATTTCTCCATCTCCGTTAACCATGCTTCCACTGCATCTCCAGTTTTCGTTCCATCGAACTTTGGAGGGTTAACCTTCTTCATATGCTTAGATAACTCTAAAGCAAGTTTATCCTTGGTTTTTCTTTGAATTTCACTATCGGCAGGATTTTCACTTGACGTGCCATTTTCCCAATGTTTACTTTTGCTTGTATAACGTGAGTTCTCGTTTCCACCCTCTGTATTGCCAGTTTCATCCATTTTCTTCTCTAGTTTGTTCAACCTTTCCTTGGTTTCAGTGAGCATGTTTAGAATCCTATCCAACTTGTCAATGGAGTTTTCCCGAGAGTTATGACCTTCCCGATCCTCCCCCTCGTTAAACTCTGATTGGTCCATGCTAGTTTAGTTTCACACCTGTTTAAACATATACTAATCAGTTATACGCTTATTACATTAATCATCATAAAAAGAACACCACAATTGATCATAATCATAATTGTTCTCAAACCAAAATTTTGTCTTTATTCATTTTGCAAAATTGTTTCAACATCATTAGAGATAGACATATCTCATGTTTTTACTTAGTATTAACTAGTGGAGTGTAACCTTCGGATTCATTGTCCGACACATAATCACGAGGTGTATACCCCTCAGACTCACTATCAGAAGATAACTCAATAATCTCAGCTCTAGGTACTACACAAGGATCTCTAGTGATCATGGGTATAGTAATAGGTACACTCTCAGGTACACTAATAGGTACACTATCAGTTACTATCCAGGAGTAGCAGTTGATCATGATTTGAGCTGCCGTCGCTGCTCCCTCTAGGAGTTCTCTCCTCACTTGCTTAAGTCGTGACATTGCATTGGCTAAGGTTTCCACATCATCAAGACAAATGTCATTTTCATCATTAGTTTTCTTTATGGTCTTGATCATCGCAAGCCGCTTCTGCTTAGCTTGCAGATAACGCTTCTTACCCGCAAAGGATTTTCTTACAGTTTTCTTGGTGTATACCATCTTGGCACAATAAATCAAATCATTAGCTACCCGCATAATGTTGATTTCCTAATCAAGTTAGTGGACTCATCAGCCCTAGTGCTGAACCTGGTTAAAGCTCTGATACCATATGTAACATCCAATTCTGAAATGACAAGAAGTAACTAGGTTTTCACAACGGTAATTTTTTTTACTAGGTAATCCAATACAAAAGAAACTTATCTATAACCCATTACAACATTTTTCATTTTATCATAAACATGATCTCATCTTCATAAAACTGAAAGAAATGATAAATTATAAACATTTTGTTCTTTAACAATTTGAAATTTTCTTGAATCAACAAATATTGGAAACATACCATTAACATGCATCTCGATTGTTGACCCATCACATTTAAGACTCAGCATTCCTCAATATTTGGAAGAGAAAGTATCTTCAAGGAGCTTAATCTCCAACCATAGACCGTCGGTCTCCCACACTCCTTCCTAACCGAAAGTGGCCCTACCCTACTCAAGAGGATAGACTTAGGATAACCATCGGTGTTTGCCATCTAAGCTCTGGTGTTGTAACCTACATGTCTTGTTATCTTGCAGATCCCTAGATGCCCTCTAGTCATGCACGACTCTCCACAAGAAACGCCATCCAGTTACAGTGAACATTCAATGCACTTGAGGATAGTACACCACCTTGGCCAAAGGATTTTTTTTTAATTAGCGTTCTAAGAACGCATGAACTTGGTTCACCCACCCTACTCAACTTGAACTGATCGAAATCCTACAGTTTCCTATTTGTATAGTTTGAACTAATTGACGACCTTGATGACCTCAAGGGTTTAGGATTTCCTCCTATAATAGCGCATGGCGCAACATTTACTCTAATCCCATGTTCATAGTTTCATAATCCCATATTCATGTAAAAACATTGTTAAATAACACCCACTCCTAAGTGGTTTCATACTAGTTTACTCAGTTCCCATGTTTGCACAAGATATTCCAGTATTTTAAACATTTTTCCCGTTATCCTGGAGTTCAAGGATTCTAGACTCATAAGGTCTACAAAATGATACTACAATCATCGCATGCAACGTAATCTAGATTCAAATGCGGGTTTTCCCACTCTACTTGTTCATTTCTAAACCATGACAGTTTTCGACCAATACTATAATTTTAACTTCTTACTCCTCTTTCCATGTCAAATAGTTTCACATGATTCATAAAGATAAAAGTCGTAAATAAGATAAAAAAGGGTTTTGGAATTTTTCTTATGACATTGGAGGTGACCAACCGCAGGGTCAACCTCTAACTAAAAATATAAGATGAAAAGGTCACTAGCTGGTTACAATGACCTCTCCGGTTGCCAATCACACTAAAGTTTACTTTCCGAACATGCTTTAAATCAAAGGTTTATAAACTCCCTCACAACATGCGCATGGAGCAAAGTGATTTCTCACTATGGAGCTATCTTTTCAAGTGCATCAAGGGCAGTTTTAAGTTTAATAATACAGTCTTAAAGGAAACTCTTTGAACATACATCATTGCCAATCATTCAAAGAAGGTAAATTACATCTTGCATCATGAAGAGTTCATTCCTAAATGTATATACGTTAGAGAATTGTGTTCTTTTATTATACAGTGTCGTTCATGACAAAAAATGCTACAGTTTCTGAGCTCACGAATTCTAGAAGATAGCAATACTTCTATTTCTGAGTTTTTGAATCTCAAAACACAGTAATGATACCATTTTAATGATCAACTTCACACAGAACTCATAGTAGAGGACAATGTCATCATATTCGATTCATTGAACGTATTTATCCATGCATAGATGAGACACATTTATAGATCTACGCTGAGAAAAAGAAAAGTATGGGAAATAAACCTGTCGAAAGGACTAAAGTTTGCTATGGCAAGTTCCACGTACTCCTCTAGCAAAACGTGCCTCCTCTGGACTCCTAAACACAATCTCCTATCCCAATCTCTGCCTGACCACCACTCAGAGCGAAGACCAGCTCCCACAGTTTTCTTCTCTGCCGATTACTACTCAAGACAACGACATGCTCCCCCTTTATTCTCGTCTCTCTCACTCCTATATTGTGCAAAAACTCTCCCTTATTGCCCCTTAGCAACCTCTAAACTCTTCTTTCACAACTTCTCAAAAAAAACTCCCCACACTTTCCACGATGCAGGAGTAAGTAACTCGCCTTTCTCCCTGCCATTTTTTTCTTCCCTCCACTCTGCAGTTTCTTCCTCTAGCTTTGCCACCTACTGCCCACGATGAGGGTTTTCTAACTACTTTCATCTCACCTAAACACTAAGATCTCATATCACGTAGCAAAAGACTCTTCCATCAGCGGTTTTCTCTCATTTCTTAGTAAGAGCAAACCGCTGCCTCTGCATCCGTAATAATGAAGGAATATCTGGCATAAAATAATCAGTTACACCTTTATTCTCACGAGATAACTTTGACACCTATCTCAACCGCCAACACTTCCTTACTCTCACGCCACGGTGAAGGAGAATCTTTCAATAAATTCACGGCCGCCACCATCATAAATACATGGGTCGACATTACTGCCTTTTACCTGACTTCCACTTATCACGACCGCTAGAAGGAAGAATGGAGGCTCCTTTGATGACATGGCTTGCTAGTGGACACAACAACTCCACCCACACTTGAACATAAAGGCATCTAACTTTCCAAGACCAACTTAAAGATTGAATTGAGGAGTTAAACACAACAAGGTAGCGGATAAACAAATGCCTAAGGCATCTCTATGGTTGAATAAGAAAAGGAGATAAAGACCACTCTAGATAAGAGACTCAAGGTTAGACCAAAAATAACTCGCAGTCAAAGCTAAAAGAAAAGACTCATGCAAAATGACGACCATAACAAATTATTTCACGCTATGGTTTCAAATCGACATTCGTTGATCTACAAGAAAAGAATAAATTCACAACACAAGTTCGACGCATTTTACGACAATCACGACGGATTGATCGTAACGCAAACAAGTTTCCTACATCGTTAGACGCACAAAGCCGACTTCTCGCATCTTTTGAGTACGAGACATGATTTACAATTTTGCCACAAGAAGGTTCATTTAATTACTTATAAACAAAATAATAAATGTCTATATAAGTCGACTTGCTATGGAGGACTTACGACGACATTGACGACTCCAAGATTCTATATGACGACTTTCGACTAGGATGTTACACTTTATCCTCTGACGTCAACATCTAGTTAACTAACCCAACCGACAAACAAGACTAAATTGATGGTTCCAAGGTTTATCTACCTGTTTGGTGTTCTCATTAACAAACACCCATGGTTAATTTCCAGAGTCTATACTCTCTCTCGAAGATACTTTCTCTTCCTGTCGAACATGGTCCACCTGTTCCTACAACGACAGTCTCACACACAATTTTGTGGTCAAAGCACCTATGTTCCCAAATCAAAACATAATATATCCAAAACATCATTTCACTTAACAAAAAGGACATTTAGACTACAATCTCACATTGATCATAATCATTAGATTCTATAATTTCATAGAACTAACTTTGTATAATAAATCATTAGTTTCCATGTTGTCCACAACATATTATATTACTGAAAATTTCAAGAAAGTAAATAGCATAATTGATTCCAAAAAGAGGGATGTAACAGATAGAGTTGTGTAAGATACAACACTATGTACTCAGAAAGGCAAATTACCACTGGTCACCTTGGTCTATACTTCTTGTGAAGGGAAGGGCCACTTCCGGTTAGGAAGGAGTGCAGGAGACCGACGGTTTGTGGTTGGAGGTAAATCACTGGAAAGATACTCTCTCTCTCTAGCAGAAGACATGCCAAGGTTTGCGATAAAGATGTCAAATTTTCGGATGCAGTATATCTTTGAGACTTGTGTTGATTGAGAATAAGTAAAACATTATCTGATTCAGGTATTTATAATTGATTTAGTTTTTGTAAACATTTTACTTGAGAAAGACAATAATGTTGATTGTATTTGTAATGAGATATCTTGTAATTGTAGTTACTCGACTATATGTTGAATAAAAGAAAAATTTTCTATCTCATTTTTGCCTTGTAAATTTACTTTATGGTGAATTTTTGGTTCTTACTATGTTTCTAGAACGTGGATGCTACACCGTAGAATGTGTAACTACATAGACACCTCAAGCTTGAGCTTAACTAAAAATAGATATATCATACTAATTGCAGCTCAAAATCAACAAAATAGCAGTTCTACACACCTGCATATATGTTTTGTATAGTTTGTATGTTTTACACCTCTACAGACTGTACACCTGGGCACAATTAGTGGGGTCCATGGCATCACCCTAGCTGGGGTATAGGCGACAATGGTTTTTGGGCCTTTATAGGTGGTTTTGTTGGTCCATTGTTTTAATACCCCAGTGTATCATAATACCACTTAGTAGTTTTCTATATTGATGTGCCTATAAATACTTGTATATGGATTAGGATTACGCACATGGAAAAATATCTTATGTATTGTGAACAATTGAGTTAATATAGTAGGTTAGTGTTGTTTTTGATGTACTAGTGTGTCTCTGGCTCATTGCTACTTTCTAACCCCTAATCTACTAAGAAGTTCATAGCTATTTTAATTTGATCATAGATAAAGCCAAGTTTTTAAGGACTTAAAGTTTGTTCACAACATTTACAACAAATTTAGTATCAACATCAATCATTTCTGCATCTGCAAGTGGAACATCAATTTCAGCTCATTCATTAGGAGTTGGTATCTTACCTATAAGATCTTCAACTTTCCTGTGAAACTGTGTTTTATTTAACACTTTTCACATCAGACCAATATGAGAAAGTTCCTTATGCATGCTGACATCAGCAGTATCAACTTCTCTCACATCATTACTTACTAGAATATGTAATTGTACTGAATCTTTGCTTCTACATAAAGTTGAATTTGAAGGTCTTTGCTGCAAAACCCATTGATTACCATTTCAGAACACCCCAATTGACTATATATTGCACCTATTTTACAAGAAATGAAAACCCGTTTAAACTAAGAAATGAAGATCCAACTATTTTGGGGATATAAATGTTTTTGGGTTTTTATATACACATACAAGAATTGTTAACTGTTATCATACAAAAATACAAATGATTCAACTTTGTGCAAGCAGATTGAAAAATCATAACAATGATCAATCACCAATATCATTAATCATTTAAGGCATGTTTAGCGAGTGATTGCAATATTTCTAATGAATTATTTTCACATGTAGCACTACCCAGTTGACAACTGATCTATAATTGACTTGGATATTGCAATTTGCAATTCTTCAATGAAGGTTTAAAATTTCCTATTTATTGATCCAATGCAAATTGCTATCGAAATCAACATGCATAAGACTAAAAATTGATGTGTGTTACAACTATGGATGCCATCTATATCTTCTTTTCAATTTGTAATGTGTACATACTCAAATACATATTTACAATGCTAAACATGACCACTCAAGAAGAACTAAACCTGTTGAAAATAATTATAGTGTCTTTATATCCTTAAGAACTAAACATGTTGTGAGATCTTATAGATATCCACTTTTTAGCATGTTATAAGCACATGCAAGCAACAAGAGCTCTAAAATATCGCTATATTATATATATAACATATTTTATATATAAGAATGCCCTTTTAATAAAATAAAATAAAAGAGGCTATATTATATTAAAAATTTAAAAAAATGGTATTAATGATGTAAATTGCATATTTTATAATAGTAATGAAAAATATCATTACTATTATAATAATTTGACTATTATTATAATAGTAATAAAAAAAAATTACCCTCTACTATTTGATAGCAGATTTAAATAGCATATTTTATATAGAATAATAGGATTATAATACAAAAATATCAAATAGTAGTATAATCCAAAATATCAAATAGCAGAGGGGCAATGAGAAAAATATGTATACTGAGAGTATTATGTATTATAAAATAGCAGAGTGGACTCTATATAAAATGCGCTCTCTCTAGTGCCCTCTCTCTAGTGCCACTCTCAAAATGTTATAAGCACATGCAAGCAACAAGAGCTCTAAAATATTGCTTGTAGAAATGTATCTATTTTTTATTAATAGACTTAAAAAGAGATCGAAAAATGTTCATTATGCATTGTATCGCTTTAGAGGGAAAACACTTGTCTACTTGTCCATTTCAATCAAGTGCCTTCCCTAGCCTCAACCAAGTTTAGTTCGTAGTTTTCGTCTTATAGTCCATGTTTGGGTCACTCTATCAATTATTGTTATCCACATTTCTTAACACTACTTACCTGGGAGTAGAAAAGATGGAGTGCCATAAAAATCTTCTTATTATAAGGAGAAAGAGAGGAATTAAAAGAATCAATTTTATCCACAAAAAAACTCTTATTCATAACCACAAATTCCTCTAATTGAAACATCAGTTTCATGTTTATTATCAAGTAATGTTATTGTCGTTTGTCAATTACCTAAATATCTGGGATTGGAAAAGATCCCGGGTCACCATAAAAATCTTCTTTTCACCGATTTTTATTTATCTATTACCTAAATATCTAAAGGTGTAATTATGTCGATAGGCGTTCAACTTGCAGAGCGAGTTGAGGTCCGTATTGTGTCAGATAGGCATTTCACTTGTAGAGCAAGGTGAGCTCCATATTGTGTCAGATGCCGATCGACGTATTGAAATGTATCCCGAGTACACGAACAACCATTGAAAGAATCGTCACCATACACATTACGATCAACAACAATGAACGAAAAAATGTGAAATTTAATGAAATTTTGGGAAGCATGAATCTTCCCCTAAACGCCAGTCAAACCCGCGAACACATCATTGCCAGGGACAGAGCAAGGTGCGCAAGCCAACAATTGATTTCCAGCAAAAACAAAAAGTTGCAACATCAAGTCAGCGTAGAGTAGGATACAATACTGACAGCGCCCTACCATTTTACATTGCAGTAACATTAAGTCCATTCGATCTGTAAGTCCTTTTCCTTAGTGTAGCAACGCTTGTTTTTATTTTCATTCTTTTCAGTAAAAACATTTTCACAGGTTAGGATCATCCATGTTTGAGTTTCTAGGATGCCAAAGATTAGGGTTTGTTGTTGAACATAGTAGGTGTACACATCGTGGATTATTCTGCTAATTCTAAGGTGGGGAATGAATAACTTGTGTGAAAATGTGAAGATTGAAGAGCTTTTAAATGTGCTTCCAAGAAGCTCTGGTCTAGCTTGTGTTGTGGTTACGCTGTGTTAAGCACATATTTTTACCTGTTTTGGGTTTTACCAATGCTTATATACCTTAATCTTACAATTTATTGTCATTTCTTATGCACTCGTAGCATGGACCTACCTAATGGTGCCGTAGAGGATGCTCCTATATAATTTTCACATGTTATTGCCAAAGAGATTTTGGAGAAAATTATATGTGCTTAGCACAGCATAACCACAACACAAGCTAGACCAGAGCTTATCCGAAGCACATTTAACAGCTCTTCAATCTTCATATTTTTCACACAAGTTATTCATTCCCCACCTTATAATTAACAGAACTATCCATGATGTATACACCTGCTCTGTTCAGTAACAAACCCTAATCTTTGGCCTCTTTGGTCAACAAATAATAGATATTAAACCTAAAAACTCAAACATGGATGGTCCTAACCTATGAAGATGTTTTTATTGAAAAGAATGAAAACAAAAAAAGCATTGCTACAGAATTATCCACTTGTTTAGATAATTGGGACCATACATTGAGCAAGTTAAATAGAGCATAGCATAGTGGATAATTGGGTTTTTGTATTTGGCACCTACTCTTAATGACACCCAATACAGGTTCATGAGGCTTGATAGTGATGGTAACCTCAGATCATACAGGGTATGCCAAATGACATTGCCAGGCACAAGCAACAATATTTCAGCATGGTATCCAGACTTTGGGTTAGATCAATTTGATAAGTGTGTTCTTCCAAAAGTTTGTGGACCTTATGGCATCTGTATGAATGACCAATGCAGTTGTCCGAGTTATGCAACTCCTGATAATTTAGATCAAATTCAAAATTTGGATATCACCCAAGGATGTTACAACCGGTCATTGAGAGTGTTGATATATGTATATTAGGTTGTTCATTCTCAAGCTTTGTTAAATAGATCATAGCATGTGAAAAAACCCAATATGGAAGCAGGGCCTATTGAATACCTTTAAAACTAGAGCAAAAATAAAATGTGCACAAGGGACTCTAAATTCACTGGCCATAAACCAGAGATAAAAATATTTTATAGAGCTATTAGAGACAAGCTGTTATATCATGTTAGCATAAATTACATTCACATCTACATTAAGTGAGCATTAATAGTTAAAGTACGTATCATCTCATACAAAAACAACCATCCATCCTTAAGCATTTTAGACATTGGCTAAAAGATCATAATTGCATTATACCATTTGGAAAATCAAGTCAAAGTAAAGTATGTGTGTTGAATTCCCATACTGTAAATCCCAAAAGTGAGTAGAAATTTGAGTCAATTTCAACTTAAATATAA
Organism: Cunninghamia lanceolata; assembly: GCA_027924645.1. Lineage (NCBI taxonomy): Eukaryota > Viridiplantae > Streptophyta > Pinopsida > Cupressales > Cupressaceae > Cunninghamia > Cunninghamia lanceolata. The sequence goes on along the minus strand of BSBN01001483.1, from coordinate 1,640,971 downwards.
AATCCTGCCAACTTGCCATTTCATTTTCACCTAAAGATATCTTCTTGTCTACTATGTATGTCAAATGACGAGGAGAATCTTCGTTTGCCTCTACATGGAGCATTACATGTGATCAACATATTGTTTATTAGCCCCCTTAAATATAAAATGCCATGAATCAAAACGGCCATAAAATAGTTAAATTTATGTATTGTAAATTTAATAAAATATATTCAAATACAATTATTTATTAGGAAGACAAATAGTGTTGCACAAGATAATGTAATCTGCAAATGATAACCTATGTATCTAGTTCCTCCATTACAATTAGTTGCCCATGGATTTTCCTTTCTTGTTGGTGGAAAGCTATACTTCTTAGAAGTGGTTTTTCCATGATAATTTAAGTAGTTAGGAACTGAGGTGATCTCCTTACCCCTCTCTCTCTCCCTTATCCTCTCTCTAATAAACATAGAAAGATATAAAATCTCTAATAATCATTATTATATATATTATATTCAAAATAATATTTAATTTTTTAATTTCAATATTTATTTAATTATATATATTATAATTAGTTTTATATATATATAATTTAATATAATATAATATCTAATTTAAATATTTAATATTTATCTACATTTATAATAATATAATAGTTAAGTAAACATTTATAATATTTAATATAATAGTTATTTACTTTAAAACATACAATTTAATTTGCAAAAATAAACTATCCCCTCTTTAAAAAGATCAAACAAAGTTATTTAAATTTTTAAATAAAATGTTAAGTTTTGACTATTCAACATTGTTAAAAAGTGGTTTATAAAAAGCGGTTTATAAGATTGGACCGATGTGTTTACATTCCTTCCCTTCAGTATTATCATTTACTCGCCAATATCTTGCACCAGCCAACTGTCCAACATGGAACTTGTTCCATGGATTGACTCCACTTGTATTTATTACACCCTCTCTCTTTTTAAGGAACCCTCTCTGCAATTGCGACATACTCATTCTTTTCTCTTCACCCTGATGATGGATCATGGAGTGTGATCCGAAACGTCTCTAAAAAAGCTACACACAGTGTTTTCCAAAAGCTCTACACATATTTATTACACTGGTGAAATTGTGACCCTATGAGGGTAGAGTCATGATTTACTGTATCCCATCCCATCATAACGGTGGGATTCTTTCCGTCAAAGAAGCGTCTGTCCGCATTGCGTAAATCGAGACCAGGTAAACTGCCGGGGAAATCGCACCTTGTATCAAACGACGAGAATTAGCGATTTGGAAAATGCTTTCGGAATCACGCTTTGTATTGGAGTCCGTAAAAAACAATTTCTTAGGGCATGTCTCCATGCGACTACTTAACTTATTTTGGTTAGCAGTCACTACTCAACATTTTTAGGAGTTATTTGTGGAGCTACTGACCCATGGATATTTTTTTTTTGCTTATTTTTAAGCAGTGATTTTAAATTTTTTTTTTTCCTTCCCTGAACAGTCACAGAGGCACCATTCTTCTGTAGAGGTTCCGACTTGGGCTTCCCGATCTAATATTATTCGCTGAACGAAGCGAATGCGGAGTCTGCAATGTATCGAAAATAAGTTTCATGATCTGTAATGTATTGAAAATAATTAGTAAACTAATAATATCACAGAAAAATGTGGACATGTATAGACCTCAATCTCAGATCGCAGGCATCCATATCGAAATCGGCCATGTCTCGGCTCCCAGCTAGCAAATGTCGCCTGCAATTCAAACTCAGTTATTCAAAACCAGCGTTTTCAGATGGGCGAGTTTCAGCAGGCGTTAGAGGATTCCAACAAGAGTCTCCAGATCGATCCCGGGCATCTCAAAACCCGATCTGGAGACTCTGGAGCCAAAACAATGTCCATATTCATATGCTTAACAGCTTTAACGTACATTTGGAAACTTCTCCTACCGTAGAAAGCAATCATGTGGGCAATCCAGTCTCTTGAAAAACAAAATACTTGAGACAGAGTTTGCTGGCCTACAGCCTGAACTTGGTTGTTTTCTCAATGCCAAGATGGCATTTAACCAGATAAAATGCTCTAGATTTTTGCCACAGTTCCAAGTGTTAGCATTTGAATTCATTTGGCTCACACCCATTTCGTTTCATTTCTTCTATCTTTTTGAATCCCTCTGGAGTTTTGAATGCTCCAGATTTTTGCCACAGTTCCAAGTGATAGCTTTTGAATTCATTTGGCTCACACCCATTTCGTTTCATTTTTTCTATCTTTTGAATCCCTCTGGAGTTGTGAATGCTCCGTAGGCCCAAATCATGTCATCCGAAGGGGTTAATATCACTTTTCTTGTGTTTTTAGTATTCTTTCTTGTGTGGGTTGAGGCACAAGGAAATGGTAATGGGGTTTCTGTAAGGGATAAATGTAATGGAGCTTATTTGAATTACCAGGTGCAGCATCCCTGGAAAACTTATCCCTTCACTGTGAATCAAAAAGAGCAGCCCTGCGTCTTTAATTCCACTGCAACTGTGCATAACACTGGTGAAGAAGAAGTTAAAGGGTGGCAGATTTTTGTTGGATTTCAATATGCATCTCAAGAGTCTCCAGATCGATCCCCGGCATCTTCTGATTGAAAGAAAAAGCAATCACAACTGTCATTAGCAACCGTGGGCTTCTCAACTTTAGGCAACAATTTAATTACAGCACACAATTTAATTGCTGTTGACAGAGCCAGAACTGATACACACAGAGCCAGAAATGATACGCACACAAATTGGTGTTGACAGAAATGAGCAAAAATTATATGCAAAGAGAGTATATAAAAGGAAAAATAAAAATGAGGGAAAAATATGAAGGGAAAATTTGGGGGAATTGTGCAAGTAAAATATGGAGGGAAAAATTGGGGGGGGAATTGTGAAAAAGGAGAGAAGCAATTATATGACGCCACATGGCAATTTTCCCAATATGCAGTTGCTGCTTATTTGCAGACCCCCTTTTTTATCCAGCGTGTTTTCAATTTCTAAGCAGCAACTGCTCCACTAAAATAGGTAAAGATTCTATATTATCCTTTTTTCCATATTTTAAAATAAAAAACTTACTTAAGCAGCCGCATGGGGACATGGGGTTACAGGTTGCTCCTTTAGTTTTGATCTGTCTAGCAAGATTCTTAGGGTATGCTTAACCAACATCAAAGGCAAAAATCTGTAATGCCAGAGACTCTGGAGATGCCTCTGCCGGTGCCCCGCCCCCTAGCTGAACATCGTTTTTTGGCAGGTGGATCTGTATGCAATACAGCGGCCTCCTGATGAAGACTTCGGCATTAAAAGGTATGTGGGTTTTGGATCCTTTTATATATAGATCGTTTATAGGACTTGACAGGCCCATTTTATAACCGGGCTTTGGAATGGGCGAAAGAAAATCGTCTAGACACTGCAATTCTTAGCATGTAAATATTTTCGTATGCATATAACATCAAAATAAACCAGGTAATATGTAATACCCCGTATGTAAATTATATGTGTATTCTGATTGACAACCCAAATACCCACAGCTACAGCCCTTGCAACACGAATCTTGGAAACACAACGAACATTAAACTGGAAATTGTTCAATTTATTCAGTATCGTTGCTCAGTACGATGGCATACAGATTACACAGGGAGCAAAATATATAATCATTTCACAGTGATCTTAGAGAAGTGTGTAATTACCCTCAGTAGTGACAGCGGCTCCCAGGATGGTTATGTATCTCTCGTAGACCACTTTCAAGATGTGGCAAAAAGTTACACAATACACAATTTTGTAGTCTCGAAATGACAGTATAATTTTAAGCCCTGCTTGAGAGATGAATAAAGTAGTCTAAGAGCAATATTGGAGTCTGTCATTTGGAGACAACAATATTTGTAGTAGTCTAAGAGAAATATTGGAGTCTGTTAGTCATTTGGAGGCAACAAAATTGTGTATTGTTCATTGGAGTCTGTCTGTCATTTGGAGGCAACAAAATTGTGTGTTGTTTATTGGAGTCTGTCTGTCATTTGGAGGCAACTAGGCAACAAAATTGTGTATTGTTCATTGGAGTCTGTCTGTCATTTGGAGGCAACAAAATTGTGTATAGTTCATTGGAGTCTGTCTGTCATTTGGAGGCAACCTATCAATTCAACAAAATTGTGTATTGTTCATTGGAGTCTGTCTGTCATTTGGAGGCAACAAAATTGTGTATTGTTCATTAGAGTCTGTCTGTCATTTGGAGGCAACTATCTGAGGCAACTATCCAAAATTGTGTATTGTTCATTGGAGTCTGTCTGTCATTTGGAGGACTATCCAAAATTGTGTATTGTTCATTGGAGTCTGTTTGTCATTTGGAGGCAACTATCTCCAGATAGTTGCCTCCAAATGACAGACAGACTCCAATGAACTATACACAATTTTGTTGCCTCCAAATGACAGACAGACTCCAATGAACAATACACAATTTTGTTGAATTGATAGGTTGCCTCCAAATGACAGAGAGACTCCAATGAACTATACACAATTTTGTTGCCTCCAAATGACAGACAGACTCCAATGAACAATACACAATTTTGTTGCCTAGTTGCCTCCAAATGACAGACAGACTCCAATATTTCTCTTAGACTACTACAAATATTGTTGTCTCCAAATGACAGAGAGACTCTAATATTGCTCTTAGACTACTTTATTCATCTCTCAGCACGGCTTAAATTTGACAGTCCACCTTGCCTGTCAAGCAATTTTTTTATACAGTTATTTATTCAATGGTGCCCTTCAAATACTATGAAATGCGTTGGACTTAGTAGATCATATATATATATATACAGTGGCAGTGAAGGTCTTGTTAGGGATGCTCGCGTTTGTTGACGCATATATGCCTGAGCACGGTATACAAAAGAAAATAGCTTTGATTCTACCATTTTTCTTCGATTTTTCTTTTGGGTGTCCGACAATTTTGATGTTTACTCTCGTCTTCAAGAAAATCGGGTTTCTGAGGGAGCACGAATTTACTTCTAAGAGGTTATTCTCTTGTTTAACCTATATAATCTAATTTGCAATGTAAAGATGGTTATGCAAGAGTGGACCTGTTTTAGGCGAAATACTGAATCCGCAAACAAAACCCTCGTGGTGATTGCTGTGATTGGGTTCCTCTGCTTTCTTGTGCTTTTGGTATATGAGATGTAATTGAAGGTGAGCTAACTAAACCCTCACAAAACTAAATTTTATATTACAGCCATTTTAGATTTCAGGTCAACTTATCATTCCATATATGTCTATGCAGGATTGACTCTAGTTGGATTTGGATTAAAATCTAATGGGAAATTACTGTAAGATTTTTCTTAACTAATCATGCTTTTGCTTTGCTAATCTGCAATTGAAATAGACGCTTTGAAAATGCTGTCAGGTCCCAGATGCTGTATTTTATTGAGAAAAATAATTACACGTAGTTATTTGTACTTGCATGATAGAATCTTTCTTCATCTAAGTTGATTGTGTATGGGTGGTGAACATTTAAAGTGTGCTGTGTAGTGTAGTCCGCGCCAGAATTATTATGAATTGTTTGTATTCTTGGTGAACGCCCAGGCTTGACCGTATGAGAGGTAACTAGCAACGAGTAGTGTAGTTTCGCCTAGCAGTCCTTTGGTGGCCTGTTCCTTGATGAATGGAAATTCTTAGCAACATCACCCAACAATGAATGAGGCAGAGATACCCTTTGAATGATGCATATAGGAATGCTGATCTGGGCTTAATGATTGTCTTGCTAATATTCCGGTGCCTAGAAAAGCCTGAAAATTCGAACAAGATCACTAATCGGTGCAATTACAATCCTTGTATAGAATTGCTATGTAAGAGGTAAGGTTTTCGTCCTAACCTCAGAATTTACAGTCAAGGGGTTTCGTCCTTGATTGCATGTTCAAACTTGAACTCAAATTAAAATTGTTGAAATGAAAATCTGATGAGCTAAATGAAAATTGGAGCCTTATTCATATACCCTTTCAATTTGGGCGCTTGGCTCCTAAATACCCGCCAAGTATTTAAAACTACTTTTATTTAATTTTTATCATTTTAATATTTTTATTTTATTTAATTTTTATTATTTTTATTTTTTTACTTTTTGCTAGTGTTTAAAAATACTTTTTATTCTAATATTATTTATGACTCTAATTTGAGAAAAGGGACATGACAATCCTCCTTGCTCCAAATAGCTTGCCCTAAAGTAATTGCAAATCCAGATGTTCAAGTATCATTGTGCCAATATGATGAAGTAGCATCTCAATCTTGTATCTGTCAAGTGGAACAACTTGGACCACCCAGTACAACATTTCCGCATTTCCGTTCCCCCTAATGATTGTACGCAATCTTTGCAACTTAGGAAACAATCACCGTGTTTTTGTTGCGCCTCTTGGTTCTTCCCATGTGATGGGGAATATAGAACATTTATTTGAGCTTCATGATCCAGCTTATAAGCTCCTATGGCTTTGTCGAAGAGATTGCAATGTTTGAGTAAAAAACAATGAGTTAAAATATATGTTTAGGCTCCTCTTTAAACTTGCATCAAACATTTGAAACCCTAAACTTTGCTTTCATTTAATATTTAAAATAAAGATGTTTGTCAAAGTTGAAAGGTCAAACTTTATAAAAGCTTATTTACATTTTTCCCATCACTCATTACTTATTACTCTTTCCACTTGTACACAGACACATTGTTGGTTTTTTCCCAGACTGGATGCTTACTCCCAGATTTCCCTACAAGGTAGCCATCAATGATCAACAGGATCTCTGGGCCAGGGGCCAACAGTATAGGAGATAGACTCTATTTTTATCTCCTCTTCTTCTTCAGGGTCTGCAAAACCTAGGGGGTATTCCCTATTCAACATCTATGAGAATATGCATACAAAGGCTGGGATGCTGACATGAAGCAGATAAGTCCTCCTGTAGGTAGACCAAAACTGTAAGATAAGAGCAAAGGGGCTAGCTTTGGGCCTATTTTCAGTTGTAGACAGAGGACTTGGGATCCTAAAACTAATTCAACTGTCCTAATGGTTGTTTTGGAGTTTGATTTTGATTTTATGTGTTTGGATGCAAAGCTGGACCTGGTGTATAACCTCAACACAGAGCTAGATTGGTGCCTATCCAGGGCTTGGAGTCATAGACATACACATGTAAATGTTCAGCATAAACATACTAAAACTGGATTTCAAGGGGATTTGTGTGACATCTGCCTTACATATATATCTCAGAACAGAGTATCAAGTTATCTCTACTTATGATATCCTTACTGCAATATATTCTTCTCAACACTTCAATCTAAAAACACTTTAATCTACCCCTTGAGCAGAAGTTAAGAGATCAAGCATTCAATACAGTAAACCTATATCCTAGAACCCAAGACACCCCTTAGATATCCAGATTCAAAAGAAGAATATATTCAATACAGGGGACAGATAACAAAACACATGCAGTATAGCATTATTCATCTAAAACAACAATGAAACTAGTAAGTCTATGCACAATACATAAAACACGAGACTCATAAACTCACAAGATCCTCTGCACAGGGCAACCAAAACCAAAGGTATTTCATTACAGAGCCAAAATGTCCAATTTTCAACAACCTTTAATTGAGTAGCATCATCTGCTCTTTATAGCAAAACTATGCACTGAAAGAATTAATTACAAGGGAGGCCAAAAATCCCGCCAGATACACAGTATCAAAAAAATGGCGCTCAAAATAAATGCAACAGCCAGAAACAAAGGACAGAGCAGGTGAGATCGGGATCTGGGCCGCTGCGCAGGGACATGCATCATCAATTTAGGTGGTTGAGCCTGTCAACTCGACCCATGCCTTTCTGCATAATGTGCCATTAAAGTTTCAGCTACCCACAGCGTTTGGAAATGCAGCCGCAACAAGTTTCTGAAGATTTCCCACCCAAACGCGGCCGCAGATGCGAAGAAACCCATCGTTGCATCAAAATTAAAAGATAGCCGTTGATCAAAAACCCTTCGCTAACATCAACGGCCCCAAAAATTGATGAAAAGTCACCAAATAACCAAAACGTGCCATGTAGACACTTAAAGTTTCCAACACTTGGTCGTTTCACTTACCTTCCCCACCGAGAATCTTCTGCCGGGAACCTCACGCGGGAGCCACCACATGGCGGCCACCGCAGCACCCCTGAAACATTAGGGACTCTCCTAAGAAACTCCAACGGAAGCTTGGCGGAGGTTGACACATGGCAGGCTCCGCGCCCTCTTGAAACACACAAAGAAACTTTAAAGAAGCTCCCGCAGAAGCCGCCACGTGGCGCCTTCCGCGGTCACTTGAAACATAAAGACCCCTCCTCGAAACACTCAGAAACTTTTAAGGGGCCACTTTGAAACTCAGGCGGAAACCAACACGTGGCAAGTTCCACGTTATCTTTGAAACATATAGAAACTATAGAGAAAGAGGCCATAAGTCCCAGGACCCTCCGCCACGCGTCACATTTTGATACATTTGATACATACGCTGGGGCCCACCTCAGTGTTTCATTCAATGTTTGAAACAAAAAAGAAACAGCATGTGGAAGCTGACACTTGTCACGCTCCACAGCAACCATAAGGGACAGATGGCGCATTCCACGCACCTATTGCAACATTAAGAAACTGCCCCCGCTGCTCAACACTTGGCACTTTCCGTGCATCTGGGAATCATCAACGAGACCCACCACCATTCAATACTTTGCACCGCGGGAAACAAAAAAGAAACTTACACTGAAGCTGACACTTGTCAGCGTCCGCAGCAACTTAGAAACTTTTATGAAACTTTCCTGAAACAAAAGCGGAGGCTGCCACTTGTCACCGTCCGTGCTACCTTTAGTTGCTTTAAGGGTCTATCGGAAACTATGGCAGAAATTGTGAAACTTTTAGAAACACTTCGGTAGAGGCCGCCATCTGGCAACATCTGCAGCAGCTTAGAAACTCTAATGGGACCCACCATGTCTGCGCCACACTTTGAAACATGCAGAAACTATTTCAGAAGCTGACATCTGTCGGCTTCCGTAGCAACCATAAGGGACACATGGCACCCTCCGCCCCTGCATAGAAACCTTTTAGAAACATTGGCGGATGCCTCCACGTGGTGCCTTTCGCGCCACTCTTAGAAACTTTAAAGAAACTCTATTGAAACTTTAGCGGAACTCTATCGGAAGCTGACACGTGGCGGCTTCCACGGAAAGCAAAGGCGCAGATTTAAACCGGGGCTTAAACTTAGCGGTCCCATGGCACTTGCACATTTTTGACCCTCACTGCCACACTTAGAAACATTTAGGGTCTGGAAACTGTGGCTCGAAATGCATTCCTAAATGCATGAAACTCAGATTTTTAACATTTCCAGGGGCTGATAGAGATTTCAGCAACAAAACAAGATCCCGCAACTCAGAAATTTCAAGGTTTGAAGGAGAAAAATAGCAAACATTCAAGTTTAAAACCCTAGACATAAATAATTACCAACATAGGCTCCAATTGGGGATGTGCAGGCGCAAGACTGCAGCGAGGACCAGACAACTCCGGGCAGACCAGACAAAACCCAAAATTCAAAACATGACCGGCTATACAAGGTATGTACAAAATATTTACAACTATTTTACATTGTGCACACGAGTTACTCATTTATGTGAAAAAGGCTTTAAGGAATTTGCTGTGCACTGGCAATTCCATTAATTCACCGCTTAGGGTTTGGAGTCTCCTCCATAGACATTGCTAATTTGGTATGGGCCTATCCACAAGGGTTCAAACTTGCCATGTTTACCCCTATCCTGGTTCCTTGCATTCCACATAAGGACCATATCACTTATCTAAAAACCTCTCTCTATAACCCTTTTATCAAATAGGTACTTCACCTTTTGCTGTTTCTTGATGTTTATTTTTTGTGCCTCTGCTATGATTTCATTTAGCTCAACTAGCTGATTGATCCTTTCAGTCATTGAATCATTAACCTCCCCATCATTCTCTTGTATGAACTTGTAAACTGGCAGGAGGTTATTCACAGGCAATCTAGTTGTTGTACCATACACTAATTCATAAGGTGACCTTCCAGTGGCTTTTTTCACTGTCACCCTATTAGCCCATAATGCCAACTTTAGTTTTGAATCCCAGGATTTCTCAATTTTATCCATTATCCTCTTGATGATTTTCATTAGGTTTTTGTTGCTTGACTCTGCTTGACCATTTCCTTGTGGGTGGTATGGTGATGTGTGAGACAAGTCAACTCCATATTTATTGCAAAAATCAACAAATTCACCTGATCTAAAGCACATTGCATTATCTATGATCAACTTGACTGGTACCCCAAACCTGATAATAATATTCTCCAAGATAAAATCCATCACCACCTTACTTGTAGCCTTTTTAGTAGGGATAGCCTCAATCCATTTAGTGAAGTAGTCAGTAGCAACCAAAATCCAACTATGTCCTCCACTAGACTTCTCTGAAATTTCCCCTATGAAGTCAATTCCCCATTGCTGAAATGGAGCTTTCACAGTTATAGTCTTGAGGGGTAGTTCACCTTCATATCTCAACTTTCCTGAGAACCTCTGGCAAGGGTCACATTTCCTTACCAGCTTTTGCGCATCTGAAAAGACAGTGGGCCACCAATATCCTGCCCTAAGGATCTTATGAGCTGTTGTTTGGGTAGTATAATGTCCACCACACAATCCTTTATGCATGTCATTCAAAACATTGTTAGCTTCATCTTCATCCACACATCTTAGCAACACACCATCAGGGTTCTTCTAGTACAGCTCACCTTGAACAATAACATACCTAATTGCATGTAGTTTTAAGGTCCTTTTTTTATTGTCACTGAAATGGGAAGGACAATTCAGATTCTGCAAGTAATATATGATGTCCTTATACCATTCAGATTTTGATACATTGACATTCTCATTCTGGACTGCATTGACTTAGCATGCCTCTAGATTTGATTGTGTCATTAGCTTTGTTAACCCTTGTCCTCTTACCAATTTTGTGATCTATATCTCTATGTTGAACTCCTGCAACTTATTTATCCATCTGCATCTCCTTCCAGTTACCTCCTGTTGAGCAAATATATCTTTAACTGTTGCATGAGGTACATATGCAATTATTTGTGAGCCTACCAAATAAGGCCTGAAGCTCTTGACTGCTCTAACCAGTGCATATGCCTGTTTCTCTATAATGTCATACTTTAATTCAATAGCCTGCAATGATCTACTAAAGAAGGCAATAGGTTGCTTAAATCCATCATCATTTTTTTGTAGTAAGCATGCAGCAATAGTATGGAAAGAAGCAAATGCGAATAACTGAAATGGCTTAGAAAAATCAGGAGACTTTAGCACAGGAGCCATCTTGATTGCTTCCTTGATGTTTTGGAATGATTCAGTTGCTTCATCCTCCCATTTGACAGTTGCACCTTTCTTCAACATCTTGGAAATTTCTTTTGTGGTCTCTGCAAAGTTAGGAACAAATCTCCTAACAAAGTTAATTTGTCCAAAGAAGGACTGAACACCTTTTATTGTTTTAGGGATCTGAATTTTGTCAATTGCAGCCACCCTTTCAGGATCAATCCTAACTCCATCCTTGGAAACAATGTGTCCAAGCAATTTTCCTTCCACAACCCCAAAAGCACATTTCTTTGGGTTGAGTGAGATACCATATTCTAGTGCTCTAATGAAAATCTGCTCCAAGTGCATACAATGCTGCTCTTCTTTTTTTGAAAAGGTAGTCAAATCATCCTGATAAACAACCAAGATTGAGTCAATCAATCCTGCAAAAGCAACATCCATTGCTCTTTGTAATGTAGTACCTGCATTTGTTAGTCCAAATGGCATCCTTACATATACATAGGTTCCCCATGGAGTAGTGAAAGCAGTCTTAAATTGTTCTGATTCTTTTACTTTCACTTGATTGTACCCTAAAAAACCATCTATCATAGATAAAAGTTCACAACCAGTCACTTTTTGCAACATGGCCTCCATATTTGGCAATGGATAGTTATCCTTCAAAGAAGATACATTTAGGTTTCTAAAGTCCACACACAACCTTATATCACCATTCTTTATTCTGACTAGGACAAGGTTAGACACCCAAGTTGAATGTCTGATAGGCATGATTATTCCAGCCTCCCTAAGTTTTATAAGTTCTTCTTGCATTTTTGGAGCTAAGGTTGGGTCAATAGGTCTCTGTTTTTGTCTAAATGGTTTAGCTCCAGGCTTCAAAGGGATTTCATGCTGAAATAAATCCTCTTTATAGGCTTTCAAGTCCTCATATGACCAAGCAAAAACATGCTTATACCTTTTCAGCAATGCAATCAGCATGCTCCTGATGTGTGGTTTGAGCTGTTTGCCAATGTATACCTTTTTGGGAGCATGAGATGTTCCCAAGTTTATGTCCTCCAAGTCATTCTTGTTTGTTGGAGATGCTTTTGTAACAAATCGGTCCCTATTGTCAAAAGCTCTCTCTAAAGCTACCAGCCCTCTAGGGATTTTGTTTGTCTTGAGTTGAATTAGTTCCTTCCCTAAAAGCGTTTCTTTTCCATCTACAACTTCCACAAAGTTCTGAAAATCCATTTCTTGGTTCTCATATTCATCAATACAATGCAGAAATCTCAGTAAATCCTTATCATCATCAAACACTTGCTAGCTGCACACATTATCTGGCACTGCAGGCCTAAGCTTGACTTCAACATTTGTAACATCTGACAAAGTTATATCATCTGGCCTTATGGCTACATTGGCTAGAAAATCTGCTCTGACATTTTTTGATCTTTCTATCCAATTTATTGAAAAGACATTAAACAATTCAATTGTATCCCAAACAACATGCTTATATTGTTTCAACTTTTTTTTTATGCATACTTATCTCTAATTTGGGACACAATAAGCTCTAAATCACCAAACACTTTGAGCATCTTAATTCCATGTTTCAAAGCAACATTTAACTCTAATAACAAAGCCTCATACTCTGCAATATTATTTGTACAGGCAAACCTCAACAAGAAAGAAAATTGGAGAAGCTTACCAGTTGGAGTCAAAAAAATAATTCCAGCACCAGAACCTTCTTTTGAACAAGCTCCATCAAAATACATGGTCCAAAGACCTTGCTGGTCCAACTCTTGAATGCAAAATTTTTCTCTTTTATCTTGCTTATCATCTGAGACAACTCTGAAATTTTCACAGTCAGTGTCCACAAAACATATATGCTCCTCTGATTCTTGATCCTCCACTATCTCTGATGATCTTTCTTCTCTAATCAACTTGACATCCCTACCATTCATTGGGATCATAGCATATGACAGGTCCAGTTGCATACTTCCACCAATCAGTGCTGCCCATCTTCTTGACAGCAACATGCCATATTGTGGCTTGATATCAACAACTATTATGTTCATTTTATAGATTTTTTCAGGATATACTGCCAATCTAAAATCAACATCCTTCATGATTCCAATAACAGGTACCTCTCTAACATCCATTGCATAGCATTTCCCACATGCCTTGTCTATTTTTAATCCAGCTTGCTGCATAATGGCTAAAGGCATGATATTTGTAGATGCTCCAAAATCAAGCATACAATTTCTAATTACTTTTCCACTTATAACCAAGGATACATAAAATGGCTCCACTTGTGAAGGGCATTTTGTCATGGTCATCCCTAGATATACCTCAGGAATCTCATCCTCTTCAATACACATAGTTTGCTTCTTATCCTGAGTCTTAATATTCTGCTTGGCTTGACATGGTACTCTTGAAATCAAGGATACAGTCTTATTTCTGAATTCTTCAACTTTCATCAGCTCCATTAATGGAACAGAGACTTTTATTTGAGACAAGACCTAAGTGATGTCAAATGGAGCATAATTTTGAATAACAGTTGTAGCCTGATCCACAGTTTTACCTCTATCCTGAGATAATCCAGCTTTAGTTTTTATGGCTTTCTGACTGTCATCCTTGTTCTGAAAATTCTTATTTTGATCTTCAACCTGGGGAACTCTATTTTCTGGTCCTTGAGGATCATAACCTATTTTTTGCTTAAAATTTTGCCTATTATTGCTCCATTGCTTCTTTTGTGTCTCAGTTCCTTTATGACTATGTACTGGCTGATTTGCAGAAATGCCTTCTAGCTGATGTGGGCTGCTTACTTGAGCTTTACCTCTTAGGTTGTAGTTGCTCTTGACTTGAGCAACTGCTGCAGCTGTGAAGGCCCTAATTTCTTCATCAGAAGGCCTCCTCAAGTTATTTAGAAAACTGTGTGAATCCTGAGCATAGGCATAGTTGTCTTCATCATCTTCATCATATGGGAACTGTTGGCAGCCTTGAGTTTCATCATTTGCATTTGCATCAGCATCATGAAAAGAGTATTCTCTATTTGTAGACAACATGTTGACATTATCATCTTCCATGCAATGAGGCTCATTGCACTCATCGCAGGCCATGTCATTGTTATATAGAGACTGAGCAATCATACATTGTGACTGTGAATGAGGCATCTGGCATATTAAACACCATGGAGTATCATTAACAATATTAACAGCCTTCTTCAAAGGATCAGGAGTTTCCTTGGTATGTTGAGCTCTCTAATTTGTGTTGTTATGTGGCAATACAGGTCTAACATTATGCCAATTGGTATTATATGGCATATCATGCAATGATGATCTCTTTTCCTGTCTTTGGTAAGCTTGCCTATCAGGAGCTATTCCTTTTTCACTCCTAGCTAGCCTATAGCTTAGATCCTTAACAACATTTGCCAATTTGTCTATTTTATCTTCAGGGGCAGATGTACTACCTTGAGTGTTTTGAGGTTTGTTTGGATTCTGCAGAATTTTCACATCATCCCTTCTGTTTGTCTTGCCTGATGCTTTCCTGTTATTCTCAATATTTATTGCTATCTTGAAAGCATCCTTGAGAGTAGCAGGACCCTTATCTCTTAGCCCATATGCTGTTTTGGCATCAAAAGCATTAATATATAATATTATGCACATTGGTTCATTTGGCCTCATGTGATGTGGCAATTTGTTCAATATTTTAGTAAATCTTGCATTAAAATCTGCAACCTGCTCATTTGACCCTTTAGTGATACTAGTGAACTCATTTACAAGAAAGCTAGGGTCAGTTTTGTCACCATATTGCTCCTTAAACATCATTTTGAAATCATCCCATGATGAAATGCTTCTGTCAGGTAGACCTTTATACCATTCCTTGGCTTCATCAACTAAGGATTGCATAAATGATTTCATGAAGACATCCTCATGCTCAACCTCAAAGTTGTCCATGGTATTCTGAAAAGCTTTTAAATGGTCTTCTCCTGAGACAGTATTGTTTCCTGATAATTTAGGCACTTGCAGCCTCACATGTTTGTCAACAGGGTTTGGATAACCAGGAATGCCATCAAAAACAAGTTGTCTGAATCTGTTCAACTACATTGGGTGCCTTTCAAACTGATTAGCATTTGCATTTCTATTTACATTTTGATATCTCACATTATTTAATGGTACTCTGGCATTGTCTACATTTTGTCTTTGATCATTATTCTGATGATACTGTACCTCATTTCTTTGTTGATTTCTCTACATATTTGCATTTTGGAGGGTAGGAATTGAATCATTTTGAGCAACTCTCAAAGCTTGCACTTTCTGTCTCATATCATCTCTAATTTTTACTGCTTGCAGATATTCCAACTCAGCCCTTAAGCTCTTAATTTCATCAGCTAGTTCTTCCTCTCTAGGCATAGAAGAGGATGGTTTTATCATATTCTGATCATCATTATCATCATCCCTTAGGGATTCAGCCTCTTCAAATCTGTCAGGAGAATCATGAAAAGGACATTCTTGAAACACCTCTGACCTTATTCTCAAACCATTACTTTGCTGCCTTTCATACACACTCCAGATTTCAGCCTCAGTGTTTGAAAAATAAGGTACTGTCTTCTCTGAGGATCCTGGATTATCCTGAATAAAATCATTTTTCTTGGGGCTAGGAGAACCATCTTGACTGGCTCGAATAGCCCCCTTTTTTCTATACATCATTTTTATGGGTAACTCTTCAAATAGAGTATTACGCTGGGATTTTCTCCCTTGCATACAAATTTTTACTTTACCGGTTGGGAGATTGGTTCGGAGTCGCCACCTATTACTAGGAACTGTTTTCTTTTAAAAAACAGGGTTCTTTCACAAGTCCCCAGCGGAGTCGCCAATTTCTGTTGGTTTTTTCCCAAATTGGATGCTTACTCCCAGATTTCCCTACAAGGTAGCCATCAATGATCAATAGGATCTCTGGGCCAGGGGCCAACAATATAGGAGATAGACTCTATTTTTATCTCCTCTTCTTCTTCAGGCTCTGCAAAACCTAGGGGGGTATTCTCTATTCAACATCCATGAGAATATGCATACAAACGCTGGGATGCTGACATGAAGCAGATAAGTCCTCCTGTAGGTAGACCAAAACTGTAAGATAAGAGCAAAGGGGCTAGCTTTGGGCCTATTTTCAGTTGTAGACAGAGGACTTGGGATCCTAAAACTAATTCTACTGTCTTAATGGTTGTTTTGGAGTTTGATTTTTATTTTATGTGTTTGGATGCAAAGATGGACCTGGTGTATAACCTCAACACAGAGCTAGATTGGTGCCTATCCAGGGCTTGGAGTCATAGACATACACATTTAAATGTTCAACATAAACATACTAAAACTAGATTTCAAGGGGATTTGTGTGATATCAGCCTTACAGATATATCCCAGAACAGAGTATCAAGTTATCTCTACTTATGATATCCTTACTGCAATATATTCTTCTCAACACTTCAATCTAAAAACACTTTAATCTACCCCTTGAGCAGAAGTTAAGAGATCAAGCATTCAATACAGTAAACCTATATCCTAGAACCCAAGACACCCCTTAGATATCTAGATTCAAAAGAAGAATATATTCAATACAGGAGACAGATAACAAAACACATGCAGTATAGCATTATTCATCTAAAACAACAATGAAACTAGTAAGTCTATGCACAATACATAAAACATGAGACTCATAAACTCACAAGATCCTCTGCACAGGGCAACCAAAACCAGATGTATTTCATTACAGAGCCAAAATGTCCAATTTTCAACAACCTTTAATTGAGTAGCATCATCTACTCTTTATAGCAAAACTATGCACTGAAAGAATTAATTACAAGGGAGGCCAAAAATCCCGCCAGCTACACAGTATCAGAAAAAATGGCACTCAAAATAAATGCAACAGCCAAAAACAAAGGACAGAGTAGGTGAGATCGGGATCTGGGCCGCTGCGCAGGGACATGCATCATCAATTCAGGTGGTTGAGCCTGTCAACTCGACCCATGCCTTCCTGCATAATGTGCCATTAAAGTTTCAGCTACCCACAGCCTCTGGAAATGCAGTTGCAGCAAGTTTTTGAAGATTTCCTGCCCAAACGCAGCTGTAGATGCGAAGAAACCCATCGTTGCATCAAAATTGAAAGATAGCTGTTGATCAAAAACCCTTCGCTAACATCAACGGCCCCAAAAATTGATGAAAAGTCGCCAAATAACCAAAACATGCCACGTAGACACTTAAAGTTTCCAACGTTGGGTCGTTTCACTTACCTTCCCCGCCGAGAGCCTTCTACCGGGAACCTCACGCGGGAGCCACCATGTGGCGGCCGCCGCAGCACCCTTGAAACATTAGGGACTCTCCTAAGAAACTCCAACGGAAGCTTGGCGGAGGTTAACACATGGCGGGCTCCGTGCCCTCTTGAAACACACAAAGAAACTTTAAAGAAACTCTCGTAGAAGCCGCCACGTGGTGCCTTCCGCGGTCACTTGAAACATAAAGACCCCTCCTCGAAACACTCAGAAACTTTTAAGGGGCCACTTTGAAAGTCAGGCAGAAACCAACACGTGGCAAGTTTTGCGTTATCTTTGAAACATATAGAAACTATAGAGAAACAGGCCATAAATCCCAGGACCCTCCGCCACGCGTCACATTCTGATACATTTGATACATACGCTGGGGCCCACCTCAGTGTTTTGTTCAACGTTTGAAACAAAAAAGAAATAGCCTGCAGAAGCTGACATTTGTCACGCTCCATAGCAACCATAAGGGACAGATGGCGCATTCCGCGCGCATGTTGCAACATTAAGAAACTGCCCCTGCTGCTCGACACTTGGCGCTTTCCGCGCATCTGGGACTCATCAACGGGACCCACCACCATTCAATACTTTGCACCGCGGGAAACAAAATAGAAACTTACGCGGAAGCTGACACTTGTCAGCTTCCGTAGCAACTTAGAAACTTTTATGAAACTTTCCCGAAACAAAAGCGGAGGCTGCCACTTGTCACCATCCATGCTACCTTTAGTTGCTTTAAGGGTCTATCAGAAACTATGGCAGAAACTATGAAACTTTTAGAAACAGTTCGGCGGAGGCCGCCATCTGCCAACGTCTGCAGCAGCTTAGAAACTCTAATGGGACCCACCATGTATGCGCCACACTTTGAAACATGCAGAAACTATCTCAGAAGTTGACATCTGTCGGCTTCCGCAGCAACCATAAGGGACACACGGCACCCTCTGCCCCTGCATAGAAACCTTTTAGAAACATTGGCGGATGCCTCCACGTGGTGCCTTCTGCGCCACTCTCAGAAACTTTAAAGAAACTCTATTGAAACTTTAGCGAAACTCTGTCAGAAGCTGACATGTGGCAGCTTCTGTGGAAAGCAAAGGCGCAGATTTAAACCGGGGCTTAAACTTGGCGGTCCCGCGGCACTTGCACATTTTTGACCCTCATTGCCACACTTAGAAACATTTAGGGTCTGGAAACTGTGGCTTGAAATGTATTCCTAAATGCATGAAACTCAGATTTTTAACATTTCCAGGGGCCGATAGAGATTTTAGCAACAGAACAAGATCCCGCAACTCAGAAATTTCAGGGTTTGAAGGAGAAAAATAGCAAACATTCAAGTTTAAAACCCTAGACATAAATAATTACCAACACACATCTTTCACACTCAAGTCTTCCTCAAATGACAAGAATATTGACTATAGGAGCAATAAGTAACCTTCTTGTTGGCAAAATTGATCTTTGTCCTTCTCTCCAAATATTATCCTTCGAGCGTATCAAACTCTTGCAATCTACAGGCTTCAAATACCATTACAACTCTCTGATGGAATGCACTCACGTCATGCTCTCCTTGACAAATACAACAACCTTGCTTCAACTAGTAGTCTCATGAAGGGATCTATTTTCCAACTAATAGAGTATACTTGCAAGGTTTCTAACAAAATTATGTATGCAATTGCTTCCCTACTTTCATACATTCAAACAACCTCCTTTCTCCTTATGTACTTTCATTTGTGGCTCTTTTCTAATTTTATGATATTGTAGGGCTATTGTTATTATATCCATGGAAGTGGTTGGCATGGAAACAAGCATCATTGGGTCTCCTCTTTACCTTGCACATGCTCTCATTGGTCAATCATCAAGCAGCTCTCGATTTGAGAAGGGGCCGTCCTCATCCCAACCATGTTCTTTACAAGACGATTCAATCATTCCAATCAAGACATTGACAACTTACCATAAACAATGGTCCATACAAGGTTGAGCATGAGAAAAGTCAACCCTTCATGAATTTTAAAATGCCAAATGTGAAGGGAAAGTTTTTGGCTTTGATCTTATAGATGAAGCAGGTGGTGAGCTACATCTAACTTGCTTTAATGATGTTATAGATGAATTCTAGAATTTTGTTGAAAGTGGTGAGGTTTATGTAATATCCAATGGTTGGATTAAAGTAACCAACCCTACCTATAATCGAACAGCCAATCCATTTGAGATAACTCTCCAGTCATCCTCTATAATAACACTTTGTGATCGAATAGACATTAACATACCTACCCACAACTTCTGCTTCAAAACAATCAAAGACCTTGATTCAATACCTCCAAATTCCCTTGTTGATGTTATTGGAATACTCATCTCTATATCTCCTACCTCCACTGTACACAAAAGAAATGGCTCTAAAACAACAAAGCGAACTGCTACTATAATTGACATGTCTAGTTTTACCATTGACATCACACTTTGGGGTAATCAATGGCAAACCAATTGACCATTTTACAACCAAACTTCTTGTTGACCCAGATGTAGAAGAAACACATGCATTAAAGTCTTGGCAAACTAGTGAGATAATCGATATGCCTTCAACATCATTGTCATGTACATATAGTACTCTTATATCTTTGACAATCAAATGGTTATTTGTAATGTCCCCTATTGGAACAATACTAATTTTACCCTAAAAATTCAAATCCCACAAATTTAGGGTTAGGGTTTCTAATTCCTGGAACAAAATGGTTTGATAGGGTGCCCAAGAAACCCTCTACCCTAGGCCCAAGAGTGAGTGCTTCACCCCTCTTGGCCCCATTTGGTCTCTTGCCATCCATATGGGGTGGCGTGCCTAGTGAGGTGTCCTATCACCGTTCTCCTTATCAAAACCATTATGTTTCTCCTTATGATTCAATTAATCACCATGATGGGAGGTTGGGGGTGCAACTACAGTAGGGTGTCTCGGAAATCACTCCTAAGCCCAAGAGCAGCCTCTTATGCCCCCTTGGCCCACATGTGGCAGGCCTCAACCATCCACCATGGGGTGGCGTACTTAGAGGATGATCCCAACGTCGTTTCCCCTCCTCGTAGGCCCTTAATTCCCTCATCATGACATTCATACAAGAATCCACATTAATGCATAATAAACTCATCAAGCTCATAGTTGCAAACAATTCTATCAACCATACAAATGAATCATAGAGATGATATCACAATATGCATGATCATACCTAAACACCCATAGATCCTACCACACATATATTAGCTTACAAATCTGCAATCATAAGGTAACTTGTGCAAGCAGAGATTCTATGGTTTGCTGATTTGTTTCCTTCCTCCTTCAAATCTGCATACTTCTATAAGTCTACTGATATATAGAGGATTTACTTCTCGATCATAAGATTCATACAAATTCCATAATAATGTTAGTTCCAAACATATATATAAAGCTGTGAAAGATCATATATATAAGTTTTCATACAAATTGGATAATTGAACAATAGTAAATAAACTTGATTGTTATACCAATACTTCTGCTAACTTCTGATATATATTCTTGGCTGTTTGTTGGCCTCTATGTCTTCCTTGTTACAGATTAAAGTCTCAGAGCTACTGTATATTCCCTTGTGTTTTGGATGGCTGCTCCATTATATTCTTATTCTTATTTTCCTTCCATATCCTCAAGATGTGTCTTCGTTTGATATTTATATCCTCTTCCCTAAGGAAAGGACATACTTCTTCATCATTACCTTTTCGTATGGGTGTAACTCTTCAAAGAGATTGCTGACTGTATAGAATTGTTTTTTGTCCTTTAAAAATATTTATGGCTCCCCTTAATGGATAACAGTCCTTATACTAAGCACTGCTTAGAGATGATAATCGCTGACTTCTTAATAATATAGTGATTGTTGTCTTAAACTATTTTCTATCCCACATAAGACTTATCTCATTAAAATGCTGACCACCACTTATTACCTCCTAGTTTCATATACTTAGGTTTCTTTAATTAGGAATTTTGGTATTATAAGGACCGCCACAATGATAAAAGAATCTATCAGGAATACTTATATTACTATTATATTATAGTAATATTTAAATTATTAAAATTTATATTAATATTTATATTTATATTAATATTTAATATTTTATACTTATAACTATAATATATTAAAATAAATATATTATATTTAATTATATTAAAATATTTATATAATAACTATTTAATATTCATAATAGATCTTTATCTAAATATTAATGTATAGGTAAAAACAATTTTACTGTCTTCTATTGTGATGTTTAAATCTTTAATTTAAACAATGCCTTAGTATCGGGACATCACATTATTTCTGCAACTCATGAAATTACCCTCTAAGGAAAAGTACATAATATTAATGGTAGATACACTATAACAAAGATATACTTAGATAACTTCTACTACCTTTCTTGCCCACTTACAATACTCAATAAAAAATGCAAGAAAAAGGTCATCCAAAAATTAGACAATACTTGGCATTGCCCAAAATGTTGTGTTGATCTTCTTGAATGTGATTATGCCTACATGCTAAAAATGGACCTATAAGACCATACAGGTGAACTACAAAATGTTATTGTATTTGGAGACACCGCACAAGCAATGATTAGTGTTGCAGCCAAATATTTACAACTTCTATTGGTAGAAGTTGAAATAGTTGAAAAAATAGTAAGCAATGTTGTATCCCACCAATTCCTCTTCAATCTAAATATCAAACGAGAGGAATTTTGTGGTGTTTTTAAACTTAGCACTATTATTACAAGGTTTTAACACCTTAATTTCATGGATTGAAGTGTCGACCTCCTTGATGGAATCTCAAAAATGTCGTCAGTTGTATAATTAGAAACATCATCCACTATCTACTTACCCATCTATCCATAACATATATAATAAGTACATTGTATCCCATGTTTTTTGGTTTCTAAAGTACTCTATTTTAGAAATATATTCTGTATGGATATAATCCAACATTACACATATAAATCAATTGATTTTGATCCTTTAAAGTTTGTAAATGTATTATATTATGAGTTTCAATAATTTACCTTGAAACAACTAACAAATTGTATAGTTGATCTTTGTTTCTTAATTTAGAAATTGTTTACTCTGTGGAATTATGCTACCTATCATTAATTTTTGCAATCCGATCATAAATTTTAACTTTTCAATTGCAAAATTATCATTAACTATTTACTTTGCCAACAACTTTATTGAAATATATACATTTGTAAGACATGATTTCATCATTTGAGGCAATTTACTTAAACAAATATGTTTATAATGAACTAATAAAGTTATCATTCTTATGTGCTCACAATTTTAGAAAAATGTTATGATTGTCTTGCAACTAAAATGATGAGGATGGTTGTATAATGCCTCTTACATATGCTTAATTGTTAGTGTCAAAACTAACATGATACAAGATAGTTAACTTTCTTAGATATGCCGCTTCCAAAATTTATGGATAAGATGCTTGAGGATGGTTTTTTTACCACTTCTTACTAATTCCTTGTTCATTAATTAATGTATTCTATATATTTGATGTCTAGGAACCTCTTACTAGTTGTTTATAATCTTGTTCATCAATTAATGTACTATCTATATTTGGTGTCTAGGACTCTCGAAGATGGTTGTTTATCACCTCTTAGTTGTTGCTTACAAAATTAATAATTTTCATAATAACATGTTTAAGGATGCTTACATTTTACCTCATACAAATGTCTGATCCTTTATGTTGATACTAACACCTTTCAAAATTATGAATATAATCATTATCTTTTACTACAAAACAAATATTTAGTGCATAATTTACTACACTTTTTGATATTGTATTAAACTAATATTTGTATAAGGTGAGTCCTAGATAAGGTCAATATTATATACTCATTGCATTTTATAATAGTTAATTAAACAATGTTGTCTACTGTATTTTAGTTATACTTATTCTCTCAAAGTAATTATTTATCAAAGATTTGAGTTTGAATTTTTCATAAGTAAAATTCTAAATACTTTTGTAATACATTGTAGGCATTCCATTTTGTAATAAATGAGAGGTCCTTTGAGATTCAATAGTGTCAATGCTAGCACATTATCTAATAGAGAACATAGAAATCAATTGTGACGTATACGTAGTACCATGCAAAAAAGGATGAAATCAACAAGACTAGATGAGCATCACATAATGCTTCAATAGAAAGCAATGCTCAAGCACTGAACAACACATTCAATACTTTCCTACCAATACCATCCATTCCTATACCTCCAACCTATCCTACCATGATCCATAACATGTTTTGCACATCTAAGTATATTGTTGCACAAAAATGATTCCGCTCAAGAATAGATAAACTATCAATCATGCCTACATGTTCCATTTTCCTAGAGAGTTACCCAGGTATTCAAGTTAGATAATCAAACAATGTGACTAAGTGTTATAGATGCTCTGTTGAGCAAAAAGGAAATTGTTTTTCAAAGTGGAATAACATGGACCATGGAAGCATGCATCTTTCTTTGCAATTCCTTACTCAAGTAGAAGAGATGTTAATAGAAAGGGTCAATCCATTTCTTTGAGTTAGGCATGCACGAGGGGGCCAATTAAAATATAGTGGCCATACTATTAGCTTCCCACAAGATATTATTACTATCGCAAAATACTTACCTAGATGTATCAGCCAATTAGACATAATCATTGTTAGAAGACAAAGTGTGAGCATAAAAACTATGATTTTTATGTTAGTCGCTCACGAGTTCTCATAGCCTTAGAGTATAAGATTGCACAATCCATACTACAATGATCTTCAACTTGATGAATTTGCACTCTGGAGCTTGCCTTGCACTCCTACAGATGTGTTAGACATGCTTTCACAAGATTCCACAAATATTCCAGAACCTACACCCCACTCCACATCCACATTAATGAGTTTAACAATGTTGAACAACAATTAAATGAAGACTCTTTTTTTGTAGATGTTCTCCTAGCAACACATAGGGAGGTTCACAAATACGTACCTTCTTACAAGTTAACCAGTCTTGTCCCATAGATGCCATGGAATGGCCTCATATTACTTTATCAACAATCAATGAGTCGAACATAGAGGGCTTGCTTGCAATGGAATTCCCTCCTCTCTTCCCTACTGTTGTGGCATTTTTCAAACAAACACGCATCAAAGATGTTGAAATGCATGAATATGCTATTGTTATGGAGTAAAAAGTGGACACATGTCTTTTTAACTCCTTGTTTAGCTCCTAGGTCTTTGTGATTACATTATACATTCAAAATATTCATCCCGATGCAAAACCCTTGAAACCAATGCAAATTGGGAACAAGGGGTTTGTTCTTAGCCTTACCCCAGACCAAAAAGGTGCCTTGGCACCCATGTCCTCCCTGATTGGTCGAGGCAAATTCAATTGGATGTCGGCATAAGACCTTTAAAAGGGTTTCTCCTTGTCGGCTCTTTTGGTTAATTTGACGAATGTTAGCGGGAAAATATATGTGTGTTTATGAATTCATTATGAACCTAGATGGTGATGGATAAATTGAAGCATTCAAGCAAAGAGCATTCAAAGCATTCATTGTGATTTTAGAGTAGATTTGTATTCTCATTGTGTGTTGTTGAAGGTTTTTGAATTCATCATATATCTCCCCCTATGAGTTGAAGATCATTGATCCTACTAAGGGTTTCATCACATAGGTGATATCATCTGTGTTCATCATCATTTGATTTCATCATCATTGATTTATGTTTAGCCTCTGTCTTGCAAGGGCATACACTCTGCACAAATTTGATTTCAACTTAGAAAGTCCATAGCTATCTTCATTCTAGAGGATTTGTGATTTGGTGCTCTGGAAGATAAGTTTGTGTTGTTATACTTCAGGTGAAAGTTGTTGAGTTCAAGTGATATTTGTTGTCTTCTATTATCTCCAAGTGAGATCTATTGTGGATGGATTTGTTGGCTCTCAGGTGAATGTGTCAAGATCGTGTTAAAGCATTGCACAAGGTTTGCTGGTTATGATTGTGATCGAGGAAGCATGTGATTAAGAATTCTCCCAGTTTATGCTATTTGGCCGACAGTAGAAGGTAGATTGCCTTACGGATCAAAGATATGTTTTGGATCAATGTCTTAAGTGGTCAAATGTTTTGTATGAACCTATATGAACACGCTTGTGCAAGGATTTGGGTTCGCATAGCATATAATGCATTAGATTGAGCCGACAAGCTACGTCTTCCAATGTACATGTTTCATATTTTGATGCCGACCTGATTATGGATCAAATCGTGATGCGGATATATAAGAGAATGAATTTTGGTTAAGGTAAGAATGGTGAACATGATTGATGCGAGCATGAGAATAACATAGTAGAGATAAAAGATCAGTGATGATGAAGACTCAGGATTTAGTATTCAGTTGCTAAATGACTGCACCCTGGCATACTGATAGATGCTTTTGTAGTATTCATATTTCCTATATAATTTCACTTGTATTTGGCAGTAAAGGCAATGAGCCTAACAGTGAGAAACCATTAGGGTTTAATAGCCCTCATTGTAATCTTTCTAGGTTTAGGGTTGAGGTAGTGAGCTTGCTAGACCTAGTTGTACTTCATGGCAGTGAGCCAACATGTTCTAGGCCCATGGCGTGACCTAGCTTGAACATCACCATTTGTAAAAGATTGCAATATATATTGAGAGCTAATTCTCTCTGTGGTTTTTCCCTTATTTGGGTTTTCCACGTAGAAATCCGGTGTCTCTTGTGTTTGATCTTGCAACTATGTTTAAGTTTCTAATTTCATGCTTTCATGCTCTAATCATAATAATAGTAGACAAGTGATTAATGTTTACAGTGCAGAAGTAGTTAAGGTTTTGGGACAACTGATTCACCCCCCCCCCCCCCCCGCTCTCAGTTGTCTGGTGCAGTTCAACACAAAGTATATAAACTCAAGTATCGGCACCCATACTGACTACTAGAATATCTACTTTTAAATCATCAATTCTCACCACCAATCCACAAACTTGTAGTAATGCTACCACTACCATGGGAACATCTGCTGGAAATAATTACAAAGTTGTTGCATTTAATTATCAAAACCCTACACCTCATTTATCCATACCCATGATTAATTATTTTCAACCACCCATCACATCCACTTATTACAAGCCACCTCTCAATTTCATGACTACAACATCAAACACTCTTGTCTCAAATTTGCAAACCTCTTCACCCAATGATGCTCTCTTAAACCAACTTTTGCAGAGTATGTCATCCTTGCAACAAAAAGTGACAAATTTGACTAATGCTTCATCTTAACCTGTTGATAACTGAGAGGGGGGGTGAATCAGTTATCTTAATTATTTTAGCTTTATGAACTTTCTTAATAATTAATGCAACATTAATTCAAATAAGCAAACATAACCATGAAATGGAAATACACATGACACAATATTTTTGATGTGGAAACCTTGTTAAGGGAGAAAACCATGGGGTGATTAACCCAAGATTGTATTCTCTGTTAGAAGAATAGAAATACAAAATGGCACTTGCCAATTAGGGCTCACTACCCGAGCACACTGCTCACAAGAGACTCACTGTCTACAAGTTGTAACAAGAATAATAAGATACTTGAACTGATGTGAAGCATCCACACATGCTGGATTTCAGTTCCGGTTGGGCTTAGTAAACTGATCTGCTGCACTTGATCCTTCCTCTTCTTCTGTTCTGTTGTCCTTTCACATACCGAACATTCCTTACTGCTTTCACTCTGCTCTTTTCCTTTTCTTTGCTTACCACACAACTCAACTACTACATGCCTCATTGAAATCCATTTGGTATGTATGTCAGCACAAGGGATTTCATCCTCTTTCTAGTCGGCATTCAGAATAGTCAATATTTCCCAAACTTTAATCTGTCGGCTGAATCCTTGCTTCCCAGGTGATGCGGATCAAAAATAAACTTATAGAAGTTGTCTAATAAGTCAGCCAATCATGAATGATACCTTAGGAATCTTTATCATTATCAACATCTCATCCGAAATAACTTCTGATGCTCTGCCTGTCAGTTTTTCCTCTGTCTGTTCTACCAAACTGGACCACAGTACTTAGAAGCTTATATCTCTTCACTCTTTCAACACCGGAGGCTCAAACCCTGAAATCTATCAATCAAGATACTCCTCTTGACTTCCCCAAGTCCGCACTTTCCAAGGATACTTCCTCTAACAGATCCGGACCTGACTGTCGGACCTTCTGCATGCTCTGTTCTTGCTTACTAGACCTGAAAGCCCTTCAAGTTGACTTTCGGTAGAGACACACCATGTCCTGCGGATGTGTGGGATGAACTTTGTTGCCATCAATGACAACAATCATGAAGCTCCAATGTGTCTCTTGCCAACATAACCTACATTACCAACATATCATGCTCGTAGTCCTTTATCTTATGCAATACTAAGAGTTCAAATACCTGACAAATTTGAGACTCCCCACTTTGAAAAGTACAGTGGTAAAGGTGATCCTAATACTCATGTGGCAACATTCACAACAATGTGTAGTGATTTCTTCTTTGATGAGGCATTGTTAGCAAAACTCTTTCCTCGATCTCTCAAGGATACCACTTTGGAATGGTTTTTCTCTCTACCTCTTAGTTCAATACATTCCTTCTCATAGCTAGTTGATCAATTCTTGCAACATTTCCAAGCAAACATTGGACCTACTATCTCATTGATTGATTTGTTCCATTGTAAACAAGGTTTGAAAAAGAAAGTAATGGATTTCATAAGTCAATATCAAGCTCTCTTTGCACAAATACAATATCTGATTACAGATGAGGATGTTCAAAAAGTATTCATTACAAATCTACAACTGAACATACATGATAAAGTACTATTGATGAAGTATAGTTCTTTCCAACATCTATGTACAGCTCTCCGAGATTACCAACTTTCAGCTAGTCAGTATGAGAATCACAACTCATTGGCTCCTGTTGGTCAATTTGCAACTAGAACATCTCATAATTCATTTAAGAAGAATAACATGAATTTCATTAAGATCAATGGGCAACATTCAAACAATTTTCAATCACAAGTGTCTACTATTACAAAGTCTAATTGGACACCATTTCAATTCAAGCAGCAACAGAGACAATTCACTCCATTATCAAATTCTATTCATTCGATAATGACTCAAGCAGTGAACAACAATCTTTTGACGCTTCCTCCTACTTGTCTATTAGATAGTAGCAAGATGCAAGGACCTTCATTTGATGCTAATGCCAATTGTCACTATCATCACTCGACACGACATGATACCGAAGGTTGTATGTGTCTTAAACATGGAATTTAAGACCTCATCGATTCTAACCTGATACAGGTTACTGATGTGAATGACAATGGTAATAAGTAAGTAGCTCCACTGATTCAAAACTTACAAATCTTCACTAATCTTTTTCCTAAACATAACAACAACATGGTGGAACAAAATACAATAGAGATTGTAAATGACTATCTTGACTATGATGAAATAATTAGCATGATAGAAGTAGATAAGACGATAAACAAAGATCTACCTCACCCATGAGGAAAAGGTATCTACGTTAAGGTTGCTCCTCTGTTATCCCTTTATGGATTGAGAGATAACCAAAATGCACAAGATATGCAAATGAAGCAGCCTACATGTAATCACTCGAAGCAAGAGAAAGTTGTGATGATGAAAAGCATCCCATTTCATCGTGAAAGTCTCATTCATCAATCAAAGCAGAATAAGAAAGGAAAAGAAAGGGAAAGAGCAAGGCATGAGTCATTTGTGGAAAAAGGTATTGATTCCCCTCCCTGCAAGCATCTGAAGATTTCAAGTATAAACAATTTTGTGAAACGAGCATCTCACGACTACTCAGGTAGTGAAAATCAAATAGGTATGAATTTCTCATCTATTCCACCACAATTAATGGAGCACCTTCCTAAGATGCTCTCAAGTTTGGCCTCCTCTTCGATAGATATATTTATGTAAATGTGTTGTGTTGTGTTCCCTCATGTTGTGTTAAATGTTGTTTAGGTCCCTTTGGATGACCCTTTATACTCTTGTAAGGTCAAGGATACAAGGAGATTGCCTTTGTTGTGGCACTTCTTCTATTTTTTTTTCTATTATTCTATGTCTCTCCTCACTCTTATTATAATTGTTGTGTGTGTGGTGCCTTGGGGGCATAATGTTGTGGAGGATGTCTTGGGGGCATTTTTCCACATTGTGACCTTAAGTCACTTTTGTCTCCTCTCATTTTTGTGATTTCATTCTTTTGTGGCTCTACTAGTTGGCGGATGACAAAAACAAATAAATACTGATAAGGACCGTGCGTCCCTACAACAAGAAAGAAAAAAATGGACCTAGTCCATATATGAAGATGGGGTTGATATGTTATTGATGCTTGACTAGTAGAATCATTCTGTGTTGTGATGGGATCATGTATCGTAATGTGAAATTCTTGTAACAAGCCTTTGCAATACTCTAAATCTACTTCTAAGCACTTTGGAATGATTTGTATCTCACCTTGTAGCTACACTTAGTTTTGAGATACCTGGAGTATAACCTAACGACTATACTCGGTTCTGAACCCGTAAGTGTAGCCTTGGTTTGTCAAATGATGTATTGCTTTATTTAGATGATTTGGTTATTAAATCTTAGAAAAGATTTTCTAACCAAAGTTTATATATTGTTGAATAATGGTTGTTAGTGAATGATATTGATGTGTTTGTGGGAACAAGTGGCGATTGCAAGCACAAGTCACTTTGGGGAATGGGCTTTGCGAAATCTCTTGTCTCCCTTGCGTGTTTTCACTTTACCTTAAATGTGATTGATACTAAAAAGCAGGATCAACCACTTTAAGGTGGGGGCATATATTGTGGTTGATTATTTTAGATATTGTGATAAAGTGTGTTTGTGTATGCTTTCTTTTCGCCATAAGGCATCTACAGATGCATGTGGGGTTGTGTACTTTGTTTTGTTTTGCGTATACCTCCTTTTCACTGTAAGGCGTATGCACGATACATGTGGGGTTGTATACTTTGTGCATGCTTCCTTTTCACCATCAAGCATCTTGGGATCTAGGTGGGGTTGCATTTTGAAATCCCTTCTACGGAAGGCGGGATTGTGTCTTCCCTTGAGTGGTTGCACATCTTTTAAAAGTCCTTTGCAGAGGCGGGGTTGAATCTTGAGTTATTCACCTTTAAGCGTGTCTTTGGCTGTAATGTCCCCCATCTAGCTCATTGCACCAGTGGACCAGGGTTAGCCTATAATTCGACTTCCATAGGCTAATGGAGGTGTTTAGGAAGTCATTTTAGGGACTTACTATTTATAGTAAGTCATGAGCCGAGCACTTACTATCTTTAGCAGGCCAGTTGCAGATGATCGATGCATGAGTCTCCATGGTCTTGATATGTCTAGAAGCTCCATTCAATAAAATATAAGTTAAATTAAATATTTAGCTTATGTTACTTTATGAGACCAATATAACTTTAAGTTATAATATAATGTCACTTTATAAAATAAAGTTGTAAGTAAAAGTGACATGACTAGGAGATGGGCGCCCAAGGTACAAGGGGACATAAGGAGATTTTAAGTTGTAAATTAAAATAATAAAAGAAATTCATCTTGGGCGTTGGGGGTTTGGTGGAAACAAAAAGACTAAAGTGAGCCTCATTTGGTTATGCGAGAATATTGGATTTTGGCACTCTTTTGGAGATTGTTGTGCTTTGGCATTTTGGAGCTTGGCTCTAATGTTTGCTATCAACTTGTGGAGATGAAAACATCTGCAAATTTGCCTTTCCTTGTGTGTGTAAGATCGTATTAGGAGAGGGAGTTTGAGACTTCATTTTGGAGTTTCACTTGAGCTTTCTTTGAGGTATTTTGGTATCATTTTGATAAGTTTTCAAAGATTTTGATTCCTGGTTCGTAGAGAACATTTAGAGCAGAGATTCTAAGTTATTTTCTGAGGAGATTGAAGCTATTTGTGAGGGTTATTGTTGGGGCCGTACAATTCCTAGGCTGGTCGTACCAGTGCACAAGCAGCTGTACTATTTGCAAACATTTTGAAGGTTCATGGGATGAGTATTGGGCACCATAAGAGTTGATATTGGTCATCTACTATCTGAAATTGTATTCAAATCAGATTTGAGGAGGTTTTGCATTGAATATCATTTATTAGTTGCTAGTTTATACTCCTAGGCAGGCCGTACTATTGCTGCAGGTGTATGTGGGTTCTTAGAAGCCATTTTCGCTACTTTCTTTGACCTCTAACACCTCAAA
The DNA here is from genome assembly GCA_027924645.1 of Cunninghamia lanceolata. Taxonomy (NCBI): domain Eukaryota; kingdom Viridiplantae; phylum Streptophyta; class Pinopsida; order Cupressales; family Cupressaceae; genus Cunninghamia; species Cunninghamia lanceolata. Next base: position 1,609,079 of record BSBN01001483.1, on the reverse strand, counting down.
TTTGGGCATCCAATATCATATGTTGTAACTGTAGTTCCATTTTTAATAGAAGACTTCATTGTAGAAATTTCTTGGTAGTTTCATGTGGCCATGTATGATGGACCAGTTTCGGCAATAAAACCAAGTTGAAGATTTTTCTCATGGGTATGCCACTAAAATTAGTTTTAGTGCATTTTATGATCTGGGTCATCTTTTGTTTATGCAAATTCATTATATATTTTTTGGGTTTTCGATATATACTTTGTATTCTATGTTGTCAATGCAATATCAATACATGCAAAAACATGCAATGAAAACCTAAACCCAAAACCATCGGAAAAACACATACAGAGCTGACATATATTAGGGGTGTATGTTATAGTGGTATTAGAGTAGAAGATTCTGCCATCCTGTGATCTGGATACCAACATGCAGTGAGTTATGTCTATTGTACCACCATTATCACATCACTACAATTTGAGAAGAAACAGGTCAGAGCCGGACATACAGATTCCATAGTTGGTACATGAGGGAGTACCCATAGAGGATCCATTTTTAGGAGAGTTACCACCAGTTACAGATCCTACAGGAGAGATGGGTGATAGGGATAAAGAAAAACTGAGCATGTGTGAGATTCTTAATGTGCTCACTAGGAGTCAGTTAGCCATGGAGAGAGAGTTGCGTGAGTCTCGGAAGGAGTTGAGAGAGTCACATGTAGAGATAGCACACCTTTTAGAGTAGCTAGCACCCTGAGATGGCAGGAATAATAGGGATAATCACCGTAACAAGAACAAGTATAATGGAGGTGACAAGAAATGAAACAACATCAATGATAGAAATAGGGATAATGGAGGAGATAGAAGCAAGAATAATGTGGGTGATAGACACAATGGTGATAGGAACCAGGGAGACAAGAATAATGGGGACAAAAACCAGAAGGATAGACATAGGTTTAGATATGATAGAGGGTGAGGCTTCAGTTACTCATAGGAGGGCTTCACAGTTTCCAGCAGGGGATAGACTTGGCATACCCATTTTTGTTCCCAGGAACCAACTTCCTGAATAGGATCCCACATAGGCTAAGTTTCAGGAGGAGATTCTGAGGTATTGGAGAGCTTCTAGTGTAGAGTTTAGGGCCGAGATGACCTTTGCAGAGTACTCTAAAATTAGAATAAAGAACAGACCTTGCAAGGGAGGTAGACCTTAGAACCAGGAGTTGCAGAAGAAGGTAAGTAAAATGGTACTTCCCTACTTTAATGGATCAGGTAAAACCACCACGAGAGCTTGGGTCCAGAAATTGGATAGCTACTTGCATATTAGTCCCATTCTTGAGGAGGACGCCATTACGTAGGCATCATTACATTTGGAGGGGGCAACACATAAGTGGTGGAGCAACGGGAAGGTCACACTGGGTCATGATCAGATTACATCATACGTAGAGTTCACAGCTAGATTGATCGACAGGTTTGATAAGAAGGACCCATAATTACAGTTTAAGGAGTTGGCGCAGTTGAGGCAGGGTGGATCAGTTGACTCCTACATTTCTGAGTTCCATGACCTATCTGTTATGGTCCCAGATGGTTCTGAGCGCAGATTGATTATTCTCTTCATTGATGGATTGTCGGACCCACTTCCTGGTTGGGTTAAGGGTTTTGACCCTATTTCACTCCAAGAGGCCATGGAGAAGGCCCAAGATATGGAGTCATCAGTGTGGAGGAGAAATTTTCAATCTAAGGGGTTTCCACACAAGAGGGATAAGGAAAAGGAGAAGAGGCCCTTCCATAGAGATGTTGAGCAGCATAAGGACAAATTGAATAGGTTAACAGATGATCAACTCAATGAATATAGGAGGAAGAAACTTTGCTTTCATTACAAAGAACCATGGGATCCCTCGCATAAGTGTCCACACAAGGCTAAGGTCAAATTGATCGAGTACTATTCAACTAAGGAGACTCAATCAGAGGCATTTGATTCAGACTCAGATCAACCTTCAGATCATGGGGATAGTGGAGATGAGAGAGCATCACAACATAGTGCTAGTAGTGGTGGTACTCTTGCCCAGCTTTCCAATTTCTAGAAGGTTGGTTCTTTCAGGGTACATGGTGTACTTAGTGGAGAGCACATTATTACCCTCATTGATATGGGAGCTGCACATTATTTTATTGACAAGGGGTTGGAAGCTCGCAGGGGGTTGAAGACAGAGGAATTTGAAGACTTCAAGGTGATGGTAGCCGACTGATTCAAAATGCAGTGCAACAGAAAGATATCAGGATTGAAGATAGTCATGGGTGAGTATGAGCTGGTAGATGACTTCTATGTTGTTGGCATTGGGGATACAGATGTTGTACTTGGCATGCATTGGATGAGCTAGTTAGAGGAGTTCACCATGAATGTGAAAAAGATGGAGATTAGATTTGAATACAATTGAAAGAAAATTTTCCTTAGAGGCCTATCAGATGGTGGACCTTTGGTGGTGTCATTGAAGAGGATGGAGAGGCTATTGAGACATGACTAGGTAGAGTGGTCAGCAGAGTGCCTTATTATGCCAGAGTCCCCACCACGACAGAAGGACAACTATCATCCTGATACTCAGAAGCTTTTATCCAAGCACAGTAAGGTGTTTGGAGATATAACACCAGGAGTGCCTCTTGATAGAGGCATAGAACATGTTATTGAGCTAGAGGATGGGACCAAGCCCATCATGATCACTTCTTACCATCATCCGAAGAGGCTCAAGGATGAAATTGAAAAACCATTAAGGAGCTACTAGAGATGGGACATATCCGGCCCAGTAAGCCCATTTGCTTCTACAGTTGTTCTTGTCAAAAAGAAGGATGGGACAATCAAGATGTGTATAGATTATAGGGCATTAAACAAGAAAACTATTAAGAACATGTACCCCATTCCAAGGATAGATGAGTTGATAGACAAGTTACATGGTGCCTGTTATTTTTCCAAAATTGATTTGAGGTCTGGATACCATCAGATTCACATGAGGGCCGAGGATATAGAGAAGACAGCCTTCAGGTGTCCTTACGGTCACATCAAGTTTCTAGTGATGCCTTTCAGGTTAACCAATGCACCTGTGACTTTCCAGAGTTGTATGAATCAGATATTTAGACAGCAGCTTAGGAATTTTGTTTTGATCTTCTTTGATGATTTTCAATATGACTTGGGAGGACCACATGAGACACCTTGAGGAGGTACTGAGCATATTGGAGAGTAAGTCACTTTATGCCAAGGAATCCAAATGTGATTTTGGTATGACAGAGTTACTTTACCTTCGCCATATTATCAGTGCAGATGGGGTCAGAGTGGATCTAGAAAAAAATAACGCCATTGTTGATTGGCCTCCACCAACAAACCTCACACAACTTAAGGGTTTTTTTGGACTCTGTGGTTTTTACAGATGGTTTGTGAAGGGCTTCTCACATATAGCAGCACCATTGACTGATTTGATGAAGAAAGGAGCCTTTGAGTGGAGTGACATAGCCCAACAATGCTTTAACAAATTCAAACACTTGATGTCTACATGCCCAGTACTAGCAATCCCAGACTTCACCAAACCATTCAAGTTACAGTGTGATGCTTCTGAAGAGGGGATTGAGGCAGTACTCATGCAGGAGAAGCACCCAATAGCCTTTGAGAGCAGAAAAATTTAGGGTGTGGAGAGGAGCTACTTAGTGTATGACCGAGAGATGCTGGGCATCATGCATGCATTGGCCAAATTCAGGCCTTATTTCGTTGGGGGAAAATTTATAATCAGGACTGATCATAATAGCATCAAATATCTTATGAAGCAAAAGGACCTGAATGATAGACAACAAAAGTGGGTGAGCAGGTTACAGGCATATGATTTTGACATCGAGTATGTCAAGGGCAAGAGGAACATAGTTGTAGATGCCTTATCACATCGACCTCACTTGTGCTTAGTTGGGGAGATCTCTGCTGATTGGAGAGAGATGATTATAGCAGAATATGTTAAGGACTCTTGGGCAACAAGAGTCATTGAGGGCACTAATAATGACGAGAGGTATTCTGTGGTGAATGACTTGATTATATACAACGACAAGATATTCTTGGTGCCTAATTCACAGTTTAAACATAAGGTGATAAAAACTTTCCATGACACACCAATGGCTGGCCATCCTGGATTCTTCAAGACATATAAATAGATTTGAGAGAGGTTCACATGGAAAGGGCTAAAGGAGGAAGTGTAGAAGTATGTTCGTGAGTGTCCCATTTTCCAGTAGAATAAGCACGAGCATACCTTTCCAGTAGGATTATTATAGCCATTGTTGATTCCCAATCAAAAGTGGGAATGTATCTCCAAGGACTTCATTACAGGGATGCCTAAGGTATAGGGGAAGGACTGTATCTATGTGGTGGTTGATAGACTCACTAAATTTACACACTTCTTTGCCATTTTAGCAACCTTTACAGCTGCTCAGGTGGCTGATTTATTCTTTAGGGAGATATGCAGGTTACACGAGGTATCCAAAAGCATAGTCAGTGACAGGGACAACAAGTTCTTGAGTTTATTTTGGCAGGAGTTATTCAGACTATGTGGTATAGAGTTGACTCCTAACACCAGCTACCACCCGTAGATAGATAGCCAAACATAGGTGGTGAACAAATGGTTAGAGGGGTACCTACGCAATTATGTGTCAGGGCAGCAAAAAGCTTGGATCAGATGGTTGCACTTAGGGGAGTACTACTACAATACTACTCATCACATGTCTATTCAGATGACTCCTTTTAGGGCACTGTATGGTTATGGTGCCCCATGCTTTACATATCTCTTGCTTGGTGATAGGCAGGTGCCTAAGGCAAATAATCTTTTGCAAGACAGCCAGGACATTCTAAGGGAATTTAAGGACAATACACATCAGACACAGAATCAACAGAAGTTGTATCCTGATCAACACCGAGTAGAGAGGAGTTTTGAGGTTGGAGACATGGTGTATTTGAGGCTCCAACCCTACAGGCAGTCCACTCTCAAGAAGAGTGGATCAAAAAAATTGAAACCTAGATTTTATGGTCCATTTAGGATTATTAGAAGAGTGGGTGAAGTGGCATATGAGCTTGAATTACCATCAAATAGTAGGGTGCACAATGTTTTCCATGTTTCCAGGCTGAAGAAAGCTCTTGGCCACAACATAATTCCATTAGTTGAGCTTCCACCATTGGATGAGGAGGGGAAGTTGATCCTAGTACCTGAAGCTATCATTGACACCTGGGAGAGATACTTGAGGAGATGGATTATTAGATAATACTTATTCAAATGGAAGAATTTACCAGTGGAGGATGCTACTTGGGAGGGTGAACAGATATTGCAGCATCCAGAGTTGAGGTTTCTTGAGGACAAGCAATCTTGGGAAGGGTGGGATGTAATGTCCCCCATGTAGTTCATTACACCAGTGGACCAAGGTTAGCCTATAATTTGACTTCTGTAGGCTAATGGAGGTGTTTAGGAAGTCATTCCAAGGACTTACTATTTATAGTAAGTCATGAGCTGAGCACTTACTATCTTTAGCAAGCTAGTTGTGGATGATTGATGCACGAGTCTCCATGGTCTCGATATGTCTAGAAGCTCCATTCGATAAAATATAAGTTAAATTAAAGATTTAACTTATGTTACTTTATGAGACCAATATAACTTTAAGTTATAATATAATGTCACTTTATAAAATAAAGTTGTAACTAAAAGTGACATGACTAGGAGATGGGTGCCCAAGGCACAAGGGGACATAAGGAGATTTTAAGTTGTAAATTAAAATAATAAAATAAATTCATCTTGGGCGTTGGGGGTTTGGAGGAAACAAAAAAACTAAAGTGAGCCTCATTTGGTAATGCGAGAATATTGGATTTTGGCTCTCTTTTGGAGATTGTTGTGCTTTGGCATTTTGGAGCTTGTCTCTAGGGTTTACTATCAATTTGTGGAGACGAAAACCTTTGCAAATTCGCCTTTCCTCATGCATGCAAGATTGTATCAAGAGAGGGAGTTGGAGACTTCATTCTGGAGTTTCACTTGAGCTTTCTTTGAGATATTTTGGTATAGTTTTGATAAGTTTTCAAAGATTTTGATTGTTGGTTCGTAGAGAACATTTGGAGCAGAGATTCTGAGTTATTTTCTAATGAGATTGAAGCTATTTGTGAGGGTTATTCCTAGGGCCGTACAATTCCTAGGCTAGTTGTACTACATTTTGAAGGTTCGTGGGATAAGTATTGGGCACCATAAGAGTTGATATCAGTCATCTACTATCTATAGGTGTATTCAGATTAGTTCTAAGGAGGTTTTTCATTGAATATCATTTATTAGTTGATGGTTTATACTCCCACATAGGTTGTACTATTGTTGCATGTGTACGTGGGTTCTTGGAAGCCATTTTCACTACTTTCTTTGACCTCTAAAACCTCAAATCTGGGCGTTTAGTATCATATGTTGTAACTGTAGTTCCATTTTTAATAGAAGACTTCATTGTAGACATTTCTTGGTGGTTTCATGTGGCCATGTATGCTGGACCAATTTCGGCAATAAAACCAAGTTGAAGATTTTTCTCATGGGTATGTCACTATAATTAGTTTTAGTACATTTTATGATCTGGGTCATCTTTTGTTTATGCAAATTCATTATATATTTTCTAGGTTTTCGATATATGCTTTGTATTCTATGTTGTCAATGCAATATCAATACATGCAAAAACATGCAATGAAAACCTAAACCCAAAACCATCGGAAAAACACAAAAAAATAGATACAGAGCCGACATATACCAGGGGTGTATGTTACATTGGTGGTTGTGGTAGCATAGCTCAACCATTAGGTGTGTTTGGCATGTCTTAGATAGTGGAGTGTAGTGATGAGCTCCTCCCTATCGCTTGTGTTTGTCATGTATAAGATGTATAGTGTGTCGACAACATACTTTACAATGCTTGTGTATTTCGTGTATCTTCCTTGTGTGTTTTGCATGTTTTAGTGGGCGCGTTGTGATGACCCCCCCATGTTGTGTGTTTTGTGGTGGTGTGTAGCAATGAGCTCCCCCCACATGGTGTGTTTTATGTGCCATTGATGGTGGTGTGTAGCAACGAGCTCCCCCTATCACCGAGTTATGGTTATATATATAATTATTTAATCATGTCTTCTCTTTGTGTATGCCTCGTGTATTACGTGACTACATTGATGTTTTCTACATGTATTGCATGATTTACTGTCTTCTTCATGTATTGCATGCTTCCTTACTATATTCTTTGTGTTTTATGTGACTGTTAGGTGTTTTCTTATGTCTGCCTAAGCTTGGGGGCTAGAAATGGTCTTCCGAACTTAGGGTGTGTCTTCGCTCTAGTGATTGATGTGTTTGATGTGCTTCGACCATACTTTAATGCACGCACTAATCGTAAGATCATACACACATAAAAGTGGGGCTTAAATGTTATGGAGTAAAAAGTGGACACATGTCATTTTACTTCCTTGTTTAGCTCCTAGGTCTCTGTGATTACATTATATATTCAAAATATTCATCACGATGCAAAATCCCCCAAAACTAATGCAAATTGGGAACAAGGGACCCATGCTTAGCCTTACCCTGGACCAAAAAGGTACCTTGGGACTTGGGCACCTTGGTCAGGGCAAATTCAAATGGATGTCGACATAGGACCTTTAAAAGGATTTCTCCTTGTTGGCTCTTTTGGTTAATTTGATGAATGTCATCGGGAAAACATATATAAGTGTGTTTTTCAATTCATTATGAACCTAGATGGTGATAGCTAATTTGAAGCATTGGAGAAAAGAGCATTCAAAGCATTCATTGTGATTCTAGAGTAGATTTGTATTCTCATTGTGTGTTGTTGCAGGTTTTTGAAGTTATCATCTATATCTCCTTATGAGTTGAAGAGCATTCATCCTCCTAAGGGTTTCATCACATAGGTGATATCATTTGTGGTCATCATCATTTGATTTCATCATCATTGATTTATGTTTAGCCTCTGCCCTGTAAGGGCACACACTCTCTATTAAACAATGGTGTTGGGAAGCTTGAATGCTATCTAGATATTTGACTGAGGCAAATCCCTAAACACCATAACGGGCGGGTGCAAAAAGTTGGGGGGCCAAAAAGTGGCCAATTTTTTTTAAAAACTTGTAAGACATAATGTGAGCGCATTTTGTTTTACTATTAAAAAAACATGCATTGAGTCTCATTTATTCATTTTATTTTCATGCACCCACGGTTTGCCAACCCTAAGGAGCGCGCTCACGTTATTGGAGACCAGTTTTGACACCAAATTCTTGTCGATTCATCGCCAAAATGTGGCCATGACATCGGAGAGACCAAAGGAGTGAGTTGTATTTGTTTTTTTGTGTGAATTTGTTTCTAAATAGGTAAGTTTAAGTTGATTTTTGATGTAAATTTCCTTAATTGATAGGAATTGATAATGCACCTCCTCCTCCTCCTAAAAATCCACAAAATCCTGAATCACTTGAACATGAAATACCTGCTGAAGAAGAACCCCAACAACAAACACCTCCATTCATTCCTCAACATGCCCCTAGAACATAATAAAATCTAATGGGGCAAATTAAAAACAATAAAAAACAAATTGAGAACATAATTGCAAGGTTGAAAGATCCTGCAACTTCAACCTTGCATAGATCCACGCTTGCTCAATCTCTTGAATCTATGTTATCAAATGTAGATTCAATTAGCAAGAAAATATTTAGTTGGGCAGAAAAGAGAAGAGAATTTAGAGAGTACTATGCAGACAAGTTGTCATATGAGCAACTAAAAAATAAACAAATTACAAAATTGGACTTGTGTTCCATTTTTACAAACCCACGAACAAATCAACCTCTACCCCTTACATGCAAGAGGTTCCCTATCCATTGGTGCAACAACCAAGTGATAAGGGACAATTTTGGGCAGAGGTGGTGGATGATTTTTGACCATCCTCCATGCAATAATAATGAGGTCCCACAATACTTTTTGAGGAAATTCTACTGCGAGTTTGTAAAAAATAAAGTACCAAACTATTTTGATATGCAAGACTTCCAGGGTAGAGGTGGGGGGTCAGCATAGGATAGACTAGGGGCACGTGTTAACCCACAGCGGCCAGCGAGACGAGCACTCGCTAGACTAGCCCATGAGCATGTGTCTATCCCTTCCATTGTGAAAGAGAGTGCTAAGGTCGAGACACTTCGGTCCATTATTGCCTTGGCCCAGAGCATCATAGAGCATGCCATTCTTGCAGCACAGTGTGGGCAGGTGGAGAGTTCGAGGAGAAGGGTTCCACCCCATACTTGTCAGGCTTGCAGGTTAGCCTATGGTTATGACCCCATGGATAGTCAGGACGCAGGTGCATAGTCTACATCTGTAGCTGAGCAGATGGTGATGACAGATGCCCTCCTGAGTGAGACTTTTGGCCTTGATACTCAGGTAAATGTTTGCAAGTTCATTGAATGTAATTTATTAAATTTCATTTTTGAAATCCAAGATTAACTAATTTAGTTTGATGATTTTAATGAAATTTCAAGGTCATAGCATTGATGCAGTTTTCAACGGTTCTCCACATGCATATTACACTATGACACCTATTGTTGGGGTATGTAACTAGTAAACAATTATAAATATTACATGTGAATAGCATCATTATATGAATGGTATTCTAATATCTGATTTTGGATGTTGAATAAGTTAATATTGGAGATTTCATGGCAACACTTGCTAGTGGTGGTGGACGTCAAAGCTTCACAAAGGTAATAAAATAAACATTTTAATTAATGAATTATACTTACTAGATTTTTGTATTTTATATTTATATCATTGATTACATTTCATTGCACATCTTTCAAACTCAAAACATTACTAGACATTGCATAACTAATAACTAGATGTTGATAGATGACAAAATTTCAATTACAATATAGTTATTTGAAAAAATGCCTCAAAGAAATGTGGTCTCATGGAATGCCATGACAAGAAAATGCATAGACAAGGACATTACCATGAGACCACATTTCTTTGAGGCATATTTTCAAACAGCTCACTGCCTTGTCTATGCTACAACATATTCCATACATGTCTACCAAAGCTTGTTGATCGCCTCCATACTATTCTTTGACAAATTCTCTCTAATAAACTCATTCAATTACCACCAATTAGACCCCAGGACATGGCACCAGAGAGGGGTACGAGCCTATGACATCTTATATATCATATGATTGACTCCAACATCATCTAGGTTTAAGGTATTAATTATGGGGGCAACAAGTAACCCCTAACCAAAATCTTCAAATCTACACTAACCCATTCCCCTACAAACTATGTCAATCCTATTGGCTCAATTTCTTCCATCCCTACTTTTGATCCTACATCTAACCCACCTAAGTCTAATGAGGACCCTTCATTTAATACTACTATATTCTTTAAGATGAAAGAGAGCACAAATTCCTCGAAGAACTCACATAAACATGTACTAAAAGAGTACAACAGCAATGGTGACTTGAGGAAGCATAAGAAAGAGCTATAGTACATCACCAAGAGAGCCAAATCTTCACAAGAGTTCACAACTAGTTGAAGAGAGAAGAGAGTTCACCATAGAATGCATGCAAATGAAAAGTGAAATTCAAAAATCCACCACATGAGATGGAAAACCTAGAGATAGAGTCAAAACAGAGACATTCTGAGCTGCAAAGAGGTGTTACTCAAATTTTGAATCATGAGCCTAATATATTCTAGCAATGGACCATGACCATTTCTATTCCTACAACCTGATAATGTTTCATTAGATTGATATGTTTCATTAGTTTGACCATGACCATTTCCATTCCTTTCTGCATACTCAGTGTTTTTATCACTTTTAGTAATAGGTGGAATCTCTCATCCTACTATTTTTTAAATTTTTTTAAAACAATTTAGCATCACTATTCTAGTTTTCGTAATTGAATAATGTTGTTTTATTTTCAGATGATGCATGTTGCGGAGACACCTCCTGAAGTTCATAGGGTAATGGAGCATGGTGTGTCCTCTGTGATTCATAGCTCCATGCCTTTGACGGGGGTATGAGGTATATTAGTAAATTTCAAATTACATTCGTTGTTATAGTTGTTTATTTTTGAAAAATCAAATGATTAAGTATTTGAAGTTTAATTTCTATCTGGATGGTTTCTATAGGACATGACATTGCCATAGCCTAATCCTAGTACTAAGGCAAATGAGGAGACATTTTATGGTAGCGGTAACTAATTATTTTGTTAAATGTTTTATTTTTTATAATGTAATTTCTATACTTTTTATTGTCACAGCTACAAATCCATGAACTACTAGATAAGAGGAGCAACCCTCAGGTTCGTAGTAGACCACCTTCATACACGTCTCCATCCACTCGAAGATCAAAGGCCACTCGTAATATATTCTCTTCATCGAATAGAGGGGAATGACATATATTATTGTAACCTAGAGATGGACATATATTTTGTATTGCATATAGTTGACATTGTATGCTTATATGGCATTCTTGTAAGCCTATATGGCTATTTTGTATATACATTATACTTATATCGACAGATACTGATGTATGCCTATATGGATATTTGGTTGATACAAATCATTTTTGTTGATCATTATGTAATATGGATAGGTGCAATGTAGATCATTTTTGTCTGCCTCTAGATTTCAAAATTTAATTATCAAAGAATCCATCCCAATTGATGATAAGATAATTTGAGTTTTGGGTTGAAAGTTTTAGTCTCTCAAAACTAGACATGCCCGAGAAAATAGAGAAAGGAAGATTGGTTAAATGGATAAATGGAAAGCAATTTTTCTTGTTCACATCATGATCTACATGCTATTGCACAAGCTTGCATGTTAGCCTTAGTCACTCACATAGCAATGTACAACCTCATGCATAAGTCCTTGCATCATGTGCCACCTAAACAATGCCACTTGATCCAACACAAAGTTCATGGTTTCTTGCACCATGCATAATTTGATTTCCTAAAAAGATAACTGTCATCACAATTAGCAACCAAGAGTGACATGTGGGAACTCAAGCATCACAATAGTTTGAATAGACAACTTTAAGATTTGGTTTGACTCTTAGTTGTTCATTGTGTTAAAAGGTGTCTTGTGATGGAATAAAGTTGTGCCAAGTGATTGCTTGCATGAACTAAAATGGTGTGTGATGTTTAGAAGTGTTGCACATGGTTATGTGTTGAGTTCTAGATTGTGTGCCTTGTGTGCAATAGCATGTATAGGTGTAGATGTGTGTGGCACAACATGGTTGGCACATGATTGTTGGCGCAACACGGTTGGCACATGATGCAAGGAGCTATGCATGAGGTTGTACATTGCATGTTGGTATATTGAAAAGAGGTTGATTGTTGTAACATTGATATTTGCAATTCCCTATGTTCCAAAAGGAATGTTCTTATGGTTGCTCCTTGGTATGTTGATCCATATTCTTTATGAGTTGCTCAATTGAAAATATTTATTAATTCCTTGTTATTATACCATATTGGGACATGTTGATGATGACTTTATTCAAAACAACAATAGATAAAATTTACAAAGAATCTTGTCTTATCTTGAAGAATATGGAGAATTATTAAAAATAATTCTCAATTCCAAGTCTATGGTAACCAGATCATGGTTGTCTTAGATTTACTTAGGGTTCAATATGAAGCTGTTTATTCAAGGGGCCTTACGTGATTTAAGGGATATGTACTAGCTTCTTTTACTTACACTTTGCAAATAATTACAAATTACATTATAACTAGTGATCCTTTGCATGTATTTACCATTCTACTACAAAGCTTTTCATGAATTTCAATGAAAACATACTTTGTATTTCAGATTTATATGAAAACTGTTAAAGATCTTTGCAATTCACAAGTTTTTATTTGAATCAATAACAATCTCCTTCAGATAACTGCGTGCATGCTAATTATTTAAAGATTTGATAAGAAAAGTCAAAAGATAAGGTTCAAAAAACTTGATTATGTAGGAATTATTTCTCTGCTACTCATGCACATAAGTTTGATTAGCTGTAACACATCAAAGGAGTTAAATTCATGTATGTTTCTTCATAGCAATATCACAAATTAACATACAAAACTGTAATCATCAAAGGAAATATATCAAAGAACACATAAATCTAATTACACTATGGAATAGATGCAACAATTAGATGTTTGTATTTATTAACATATGAAAGCCATTTCAAATTTACAATATATAATGACTTCAAAGTCTTTGAAAGTATCAACAACTAAATCAAACTTATAGACATTTTCTAGTTATAGAGAGAAAGCATGACATTCCACATTCTCTCCACTGTAGACACAGGCAAAATGCTAATCCAACTCCTATGCTCAAAGTATTTTCACAAATCACTTCTATTGCAAATTCTCTAATGCTTTTTCTATACAAGTGGTGTGTATTCAAATATACATATTAAAGCCCCTTTTATAGACTTAGAATCCCCTACTACGGTCACAAAACTACCAATAGTTCAAATTCAAATTCCCAGCCAGCTGTCACTTCAAAATATCTTAAAGAATATTCTCTCAGGAGCAAAGATGCCCTTTAGAATCTTTTAAAATATTTGACTTTACTTTGACCATGTATCATTACAAAATCATAATAAAGTATAACATGTAACAATTAGTGAAAAAACAGCCTAGTCACTACCATTGTCGTCTTCTCTTTGCATATCCTTGTCCTTATCGCTCATGTATTGTGTGAACTTTGCAATTAAGGTGGATATGGAGGCACGACTAGTTCTCTGAGAAGCATCCCCAATGTACTGCTGCATTTCAATGCTTGTCTTCAATGCTTGTGCTTTGTTTTCTCTATCTTCTCTCCTCTTGTGGTATTTTCTAATCTTAGCACTCAGTTTCACCATATTTTCCATTTCTTCCTCATCTAAATGATTTACAAGATCATCAATGCAGCACTAAAAGTTGCCTTTGAATTCTTTTATAGCTATATCTGCATCAAATACTTGAACTTGAGGGCAGGGATGTTTAACCAAATCTTCAACCATCTTCACGTGTTTCTTCATAAACACTTGAACATTCTTTTCCAATTCCTATATATTGCCCAAGCAAGGCCTCAGTATCCCCTCTTCATATTTTAGCTCCATGTTCATTTTAGGGACCAGAAATACAGTTTGCATGGTTATAATACCATCATTCACTAAGGACTGTGTATGTCCTTCCAAAGCTTTGAGTTTCTTCAACTCATCTCTGTTTTTCTTTATTCTTTCTTGACACTTTTGTATAATGTGGGCACAATTATTTCGCTTAGTTAGTGTAGTACTCCAATTGCCAATGGCAATTTTTATTACCTCTTTTCCTTTATGAATAAATGACCTAACAAAATCTTCCAACATACTAGCCTCATGCTTTTTATTCTCTATCTCTTCTATTTGTTCCTTAGAAAGAATAGTTAAATCAGGGGCTAGTTCAGGTACATTTTGTGTGGGATCAAATATCCCTTGAATGAATTATTCATATTGGGCAATTGCCCCTTCAAATTATTTATTTTTTGTTTATCTTTTCTCAATATGCTTGTAGTGAACTCAGTCATTTCCTGCAATTCCTCAATGTGCTCCTCTCTATTGACATGCCCGAGATCCACACTGATCATCTTGTATTCCTCTGCACTTATTTCTCCTTTCCCCTTATCAGCCTGGGGAGTTTCTATTTGCACAGTCCTTCCACCAGAGGAATCCCTCTTTATGATTGACATGGTTCTAGCCTTTCTTCTGCCTCTCTTCCCGACCTCACTAGTTAAAAATCTCTTAATATCAATTGTTGCCACTTTGATTGTTGTGTCATGTTTCACTTCAGACTCAACCCAAGATGACACTTCCTTATTTGTATCTGTGGCTTCCTCATTCAACACTTCTTCTTGACCTCCTACGAGCACTTCTTCTTGCTCTTGCTCTTGTTGCTATTGTTGTTGTTGTTGTAGGGGAACTTGTTGCTGCAATTGTTCCTGTTGAGGAAACTGTTGTTGTGGAGGTTGAACAATTTTTGCATTTTGTTGTTCTTCCTCATGGGGTACTTCAGGGTTAAGACCCTCTTGTGGTGGATCTTTCCCTTCATCAACTCCTTGTTCCTCCATCCCCTCTATAGGCATATTTTCTTGATGGGCCTCTTCTTGAACATCTTGTACCTTTTCCATGTCTATATTTTCTTCTTCCTCAGCCTGATTCCTCAATATTTCTTTGGCCGCTTCCTTAACCTCTTCCATGAGATCTCTTGGCACCATGTTCTCAAAAGGATCAATTATTTTAATCTTTTGTATTGAATGCTTGGAGATGAGATGAGATTTTGGTGCTTGTTATCATCACTGCCTTCATTTTCACCTTCTTCTTCACCTTCTTCTACATCCTCAATTTGATCCACATCTACTACTTCTACATTTCCTTTGGTGGATGCTTGGGCAGATACCTTTGTCATCATTTCTTCGGTCATTTCTTGTTTGACCTTAATAAACCCCTGTATTTTCTCCTGTTGGGTTTGTTCTGCAACCATGAGTGTCTCCAAAGGTGTTTTTTGAGATGCCTACACAGGTACTACAAGTGTTGATGGTGGTTGTGATAGCACTGCTACATGTAATGGAACTTGCTATGTTGTAACAACAACAGTAGATGTATATGTAGACATCCCCTCTTTGGAAGATACAAACGTTCCTACATGTATAGTCGTTGTTATCCCCAATGCATAGGGGTCCATTATTGTGGCTCCTGTGTTGGCTTTAGCTATTCTCTCTTCCACCACCTACCTCTTTCTTTTCAGAAAATCATCAAAATCCTTCTCATTTTCCTAACTTCTCTTTTTACCCTTCTTACCTGGGTAAGTGACTGTTATTCCCTTAGCCTTTAATTCTTCTATTATTTCTTTTACCCAGATATCTGAGTATGCAAACACTGACTTTGAAATGTTATACAATGAAATTTCTTCAGATTGATTCCAATCTGGTTCAGTTAGAATTTCCTTTGTACTGTCATACCCTATATGTAAGGTATTATCATCATCATCTCCAATCTCTTGGGTCTCTTGGGGCACTTCAATTCCCCCTAGTGTTCTCATCTAATCAAGGGTTAATCTTTGATGAGACCTTCTCTTCACTTCATCTTCATTATCACAGTCGGGCCAAAAATCCTCAATGTGAGGTTGATGCTTGTACTTTTTATCTATAAAATTATGAATCCTTTTGAATGGATCAAAAGGCCGGACCAGATCAAACATTGGAAAACCATAATACAACAATTCGGCCTCTGAAGTTTTAGCCACATCCTCATTGAAACACTGATACCTTCCAATAACAAAGGGAAATTTGATGTTACCCCTGTTACATTGGGCCTTATACATTGCATATACATCCAATATTTGTTTAGTGAACTCTAGCAACACTAACTTGTCTGATGGATATCTTGGTAGTCTAAAATTTTTGCCTTCAAATCCCTCAGTTCTGATGTATGTGAAAGTGAAGAATGGAATATACCAAGCACTATGTAATGTGATTGCATTCTTGGCTATTTCACACAACCTTTGATCCTTTTCACCTGTCAGTATCCTTGTCAAGTACATAGAAAACACATCATTAACCCTTATCCAATTCTTCCTTACATTTTGTGCTTACAGTTCTGGGTAATGATCATCTACTAACTTATGTCCTGGCCCCCTTCCCAATGTGCCAATCCTTGGTATCCCATTCAGTTGCATCTTGGCAGCACAAGAATATACAATGTATGATGACATGAAGAATTTCTTATGTTTGTTGAATCTTAAGGCATGTGCATAAATTGCATTGATGATTGCCAATGCCCAATGCACATCCCCTATTTCTTCTCTGATGAATTGTATTACTGAAAACATCCAAGGTTCAAATGTAGTTGCATCCTCTAACCCCATTACTCTTCTCAGTAGTGTAATCATGATATATACTTCCTCGAAATCTAACATGTATAATCTCTGATACTCTGGCAGCTGCCTTCGGCTTCTTATCTGAGGGATACCACCCATAGAATATTGAACTCTTACAGGATGCCTCATTCTTCTTAAAATCATCTAAATATTTCTTTGTGTCCACTTCTTTCATCTTTCCAATCGTCTTCAATCCAAAAGTTTCTGCTATACCATTGACATACAAATTTGTGAATATCATTCCATTATATTTTACCTTCCTGTAAGTAAAATCATATCTCTATAATCACTCAAAAACTAAGTCCCTAGCATCCATTGCTAATGGAAATCTTGCAGCCTTGTACAACCCAAAATCCCAAATGTTTTTCATGGCTAAAGATGTGTTAGGTTCTTGGATCTTGTTCAATATCTCATCAGAATCAAAATCCCTAATTTCAGTATCCAATGTCCTGTGTGAACAGTAAATATTCAAGTTATAACCTCTAACTGCAAATTCTTCTTTGACTCTGGTTTCCTTCTTTTCGGATTTTCTAGCCATCTTCTCCACTTTCTTTCCTTTTGGAGGCACCCTAAAAAGACATGCATTGATTTTACCATCATGTCTATATTTACTAGGATTTTTTACCATGCATATTTACCGTTTAACTTTTACCCTAAGCTTCTCTTCATTTGAATTATGCATATGTATCTTACTATGTTTACATTTACGATTTAAACATAACGATTACTTAAGCCTAACAACTTTTCCATTATTGAACTGTAATCACTGTAAAATTTCTGTAATCGTATTCCATAAAATCACAAGAGTCTTTCGGTACATACATGAACTGCAATTGTTGACTTTAATAGCATTGACAAGAAATTTACCATTTGAATTCAACCCAGCTAATGTTCTCAAATTTTAATTCACCCTTTGAATCACCTTTCACCTCAGCTCTGTAAAATGCTCTTCAATTTTTTAACTCTGAATGCAATTGTGAAGATTAACATAATCTAATTTCCTTTTTACTTCTTCGAATTTAGGTTTTCTAGTGGTAGATGTGCATTAAATGTTGTAATTAAGGCATGCAATTCAATCTGTGTTTTATTTTTCTCGTTTAGTTCATATTTTGAATCTTGTATACATTAGTTCTCTGCACTTTTGAATTTTGCATATCATATACATGCACTTTTCCCGTTTGAATTTCACATACATGCACGATAAGTCTTTGGCATTTTAGTGTTTCTCTCTCTTAATTTTTGTATATCCTTATGTATATCTTATACAATCATCGAAATATACAAACTCAGACTCCAGCGGGTTTTATAAAACAAGTTAGAATTAGTTTGTAGTCCAGCTTTGCATTTAACTCTTTTGTATCATTTTTCTGTATATCGCATTCATGTATCCCAACCATATAGATGTGGACCCCACCCGATGTATACAATTATCAAATCTCTAATTGTGTCAGGTTTTGTATATTATTCCTTTGTATATCCTCGTATATATCATATACATGTCAAAATTTACAACGATTCAGGATGTTACCTTATCTTTTTGCTATAAAGGAATACACTTTATTTTCTTTTTAATCCTAGGTTCAAATCCGCGAATGTATCTTTCACTTTTTTTGTATTTCTAATACATGCATCCAAATATATAAATGCAGACTCCACTTAAAATTCATTTTGTTTGACTTTCCTAATCGCATCTGGTTTTGTATTTATACATAAGATACATGCAATTATACACACAAAAATGGGTATTAACTTTTATTTTCAACATTCGATTGAATTTAACTTTCGGGTTCGGCCTTGCATTTGTATCAAAAACATACAAACAAAATATCCCCCACCTTATACATCATTTTGAACTTATTTTGACATCCACCCATGTATATTTTGCATTTGTATTTCTAATACATGAGTTATAATATACAAAATACAACTACGAATTTTAATGTTTTATACCTTTCACTACAAAACACCGTCGGGTTCGGACCTAAATATTTTTATGCATACCATATACATCAAACAATTCAAAACACGATGAATAAAGTAACCCAACAAACCAAATGCATAACGGATATATGCAAATAACAATGTATATCAGATACACGTTGACCACCCTTTTGCCTAGCATTGACTTTTCACAAGAACAAGCATAACTATCAAAATATGCAGAATTTTCAAATGATTCAAAAGGAAACCCTAGCTGATTTTTCATGCAGATTCTATTGGTAAAAACCATTTACACCCAAGCATTGTGTAACTCAAATTCCAAGCACCCAAGACATTTTACCTAAACCGCCAAGTAAGCAGAAACCACACAAGCCAAAAGAAAAAGCCACAACAGGGGTCCTCATTTTGCTAAAGGGTAAAATGGGGTGTGTTGTGAACATCACAACAACTAGTAACCAAATAAAAAAATCAAATTCAACAAAACTCAGGGAACAAGATGAAATAAATCATAAATTTCCAACTTTTTTGCATGCAATATGTTGCTTAATCTCAGAAAGAATGTACTCACTAACACCAAAAGAATCTTTCAAGAGAATTTAAGTGTGTGCAATTGATTCAATCCCATTCTTTGGATTAGACTCAGGAATAGCAACTATTTGCATTAAACTACATAGATTGATTTAATCCTTCTAAGCCAACCTAGATAGAGCCTTGCTGCTAGTTAGGCGTCCATATCCCTGTCAAGGTTATCGCCCATAATCTCCCCAAATAGAGCCCCACTGCTAGCAAGCATCCATAGCCCTAGTGGAGTTATCTGGCAGTCCTCATATATTTTCAAATGATTTATTTTGATCATTAGTTTTGTATTCATCATTAATACTTTTGATATTGCAATAAAGCTCATGTTTAATAGATAGTATAAGCATGTTCTTGATATGCAAGGTGGAGATTATAGTGGTAGCAAAAGCAAACCTTTAGATTTTTCACTTAATGCAAGTGTCCACTATCCTCCAAACCTACCCTCATAATTTTAAAGATGTGTATTTGTATGATTCCTTGAATATTCCAATTTGTGGATGGTGCATAAAATCTTTAAAAGACCAAACCAAGCAAATTACATTTACAAAAGTCACAACTTATGCATAAATTTCAAATGGTTTTCTCAGTTCTATAAATTCCATTGTTTTATAAAGTTGTAGCCTAGTCCTGTTTATCCAAAATGAAAATGAAGAGCCCAAAACAACAAACAACCACACAACAAAACAAAACAAAACAGATAAACAAACCAACCAAATAGAAAACCAAACAAGCACAAGACTATACAATATTTATAATATAATACACAGTGAGACTCAGCTCAACATTTTTTAGGCTTGACCATTAATAGGTAATGGATTATCTTCCCCAGTTAAAGTCTTCAACCTAAATGCATTGTTTCCTATAATTTCAGCGATCTGGAGTGGACCCATCCACAGCTTATCAAATTTCCCATGGTTTCCCTTTTTGTCATGTGCTATATCCCAGCATAAGACCAAGTCTTATATTTTAAATTTTTTTATTCTAGCTCTTTTTTCAAACCACCTCTTCACTACTGCTTGATGTTTTGCAAACTTATCTATGGCTTGATTCCTTTTCTCATCTAGGTGTAATAATTGAACTAACCTAGCTTCTCTTTGATCATCAAAACCTAAGTATTCATTAGCAAACTTCCAGGTTGGGATTCTCAAATTAATAGGCAAAATTGCATCTGTTCCATATACCAAATGATATGGTGAATTCCCCAATGCTACCTTAAATTTTCTTCTATCAACCCATAAAGCATATTTCAATAAGGTACTCCATTCTCTAGGATTTTTGGCAATCAATTTCTTAATGATATCTAACAAAATTTTGTTAGTGGATTATGCTAAACCATTCCCCTGTGGATAATAGTTTGATGAAAATTTTAAAATAATACCATATTCAAACACCCAATTCAAAAATTTTAAAGAAGAAAATGCAGGGCCATTGTCACATACTAGCGAATAGGGTACTCTGAATCTGGTTATGATATTTTCCTCCAGAAATTTGATGACAATCTCAATGGTAGAAAACTTACAGCAAGTTGCCTCTATCCACTTGGTGCAATAGTCTGTCACTATCAAGATAAATTTGTGTCTAGAAGAAGATGGAGGGTTAATGACTCCAATGAAATCCAGCCCCCATTGTGCAAACGGTCTAGTTTCTATCATAGACTACAATGGATGAGTCATATTTCTTCCATTATCAGTAGTGGTTTGACATATGGGACATCATCTAATGTGTTCTTCAGTATCTTTGAACATAGTAGGACAGTAATATCTTGCCCTCAAAATTTTATGTGTAGTAGCCAAATGAGACCCATGGGCTGTCCCATATTTATCATCCAACTCTGACATCACCTTATCCATTTACTCTCTATTCAAACTTCTTAGGTATATTCCCTCATGATTCTTTTTGAACAATAGACCTCCCTAGATGATATATTTCTAAGCTCTCAACCCTAATGCTCTTCTTTGAGAAGACTTCATGTGACTAGGATATTTTCTTGGTATCAGGAATGAATTAAGATCATCATACCATCCACCCGTAGTACTTGTATGCACAACTTATTGTTGATGAACAATCTTTGGGTCTGTACTCGCTATGGTTTGCACTAGAGCCTAACCTTGGACCAATTTCATTAGAATGATTTCCAAATCAAACTCTTGTAACACAGTGATCCATTTAGCTCTTTTGTCCCTTGGCTCATTTTGCATAAGCAACATCTTTACTGTAACATCAGGCACAATAGCCTTAACTTGACTCCTCAATATGTAATGCCTGAACTTCTTCACTGTCTTCACTAAGGCAAAAGACTGTCTTTCAGTATCTAAGTATTTCAACTTTACACCTTTAAGGGGAGCACTCATAAACACTATTGGTTTTTCCTCATTCTCCTCACCCTTTTGTGTTAAAGATGTTGCACATGAGTGTTTAGATGCAAAAGATTATATAAAGAATGGCTTAGTATAATCTAGACTCGTTAATACAGGAGCATTGGCAATAGCTTCCTTTATATCCTTAAATGCTTCCTTGGCTACTGGTGTCCATTCTATCTGAGCATCCTTCTTGAGCATAGCATTCAAAGGCTATACTATCTTAGCAAAACCAGTAATAAATTTCCTTACAAAGTTTATCTTACCAAAAAATGACTTCAGTTCTTTCTTACTAGCGGGCAACTAAAATTTGTTAATCCCTTCCACTCTATTTGGATCAATGGAAATACCATTCTCAGAAATAATATGCCCTAAGAGTTTACCTTCTGTCACCCCAAAGACACATTTCTTTGGGTTAAGAGATATACCATACTTTTTACACCTTTGCAATACTTTTCTCAAATCATCTGCATGGGTAGTCCTATTCTTGGAAAAAATTGCTAGATCATCCATATAAATCACAATGCACTTTCTTGTTAGTCCACGAAAAGCAATATCCATGGCTCTCTGGAATGTGGCACCTACATTGATTAATCCAAATAGCATTCTTCTATAGGCATAATTACCCCATTTACATGTGAATGTGGTCTTCAACTTATCTTCTTTATCTACCAAAACTTGATTATAACCCAAAAATCCATCAAGAAAGGACATCATCTTAGCACCATTAACTACTTGTAAAACTTCATCTAAAGGAGGTAAAGGATAATTATCTTTTTTTGACGCCTTATTAAGATTCATAAATTCAACACAGACTCTGATGTCCCCATTCTTCTTTCTCACAGGCATTAGATTGGCTACCCAAGTGGAATGTCTTACAAGAAAAATTATTCTTGCAAATAACAACTTCTTGACCTCTTCAAAGATCAAGGGATCTAGTATGGCATTTACTGGTCTTTGTTTCTATCTAAATGGTTTTACTCCTAGTCTCAATGGAATTACATGGGTTATGATAGATGTATCATACGTTTTAAGGTCATCATATGTCCACACAATCACATGTTTATAATCTTTCAACACAACAATTATATCATCTCTTAACTCAGGAGAGCAAGTCTTACCAATGAACACATTTTGAGGATCCTTGTCAGTACCCAAGTTAAAATGGTCACACTTACCTCCATTTGTTTTAGGAAGGTTTCTTTGTCTAACAACTCCATTGAAGTCAAAGATTTTTTCTAACTCAATGACCCCTTTTGGTAAAGAATTACTTTTCAAGTCAACAATGTCTTCTTGATCCCATGATACTTTTGGTCTATCATGTTCATCTATTATATGTGTTTCAAAAACATCATGACTTGTTATAAAATCAAGAATCTGTTGGTCACCTTTAAACACTTGGAAATTTGTCACATTATCAAGTATACTTGGAATAAACACTAGTTCTACTGCATACTTTTTCAATCTTGACAAAGTTAATGGTTCAAGGGTACTAGCTACAATGGCTAAGGCATCTGAACATTGATTTAACTCTCTAGGAATGTGTGTGATATTAAAAGCATCAAAGTGTTCGATCAGATCCCAGACCCTATGCCTATAACTTACCATTTCCCTAAAGTTGTAGGCATATAATTTTCTAACCTGCCTGACTACCAATTCATAATCAGACAAAACTTGAATGACTCTCACCTTCTTATTTATGGCCATTACTAATCCATCTACCAATGCTTCATATTCAGATACATTGTTAGTACAAGGAAATTGTAACCTAAAAGCTACCAAAAATGACTTACCATCAAGATCGATAAGTTCTATTCCTGCCCCTACTCCTTGTTTAGATTTGGATCCATCACATTTTAAAATACACATGTTATTCTTGTTCTTTACTGGATTTCTTGTTCTTATAGGAAACACTTCTTTTACCTCATGCTTTGTAGGAGCATACATATTCTTATGTGTTTTGGTTTGACTTATAGGTATTGCAACATTTTCTACATATTTATGCATGACTCGATGTTCATCAATTGTTAATTTTGTAGAATTAGTAGAATCTTTTGGTATGGCATCAACATTCTTATGTAACAATGACTTAGGACTATCAATAGCAAGTTCACTCTCTTGATTTTCACTTTGTGTCATACATTTTCTATATTGACACTCAATTATGTCTCTACACATCCCACAATTTTCTCCAGAATGCGTAGTTTTGTGAACTCTACACCATCCTTTGCATAAAACATCCCAAATACAAGTCCCTTGCTGAATGCATTTTTGAATTTCTTCATTCATAATTTGATTGAACATACTAACAGTGGTCTCTTCTTCATCAAAAGAATCCCAGTCAGACTCAACAAGCACATTGGTATCCTTGCTAACAGGTTTCTCTTCAAAATTGAAGGCTAAGATTTCCTCTATTTGAACTCCTCTATTGGAAACTCTATACACGCCTGGTTCTACTGTCGTGTGTAGTACCTCATTTGTTCTATTGTATTTAGTTATCATATGCTTCATCTTTGGTTCTACTTCAATCCTAATATGGTTAGGAATGCCTCTCGAGGCAACCACATGTGTTAGAAGTTAGTCGCCATATATCCATTTAGAGTTTTAGACCAATCTCTACTTAATAGCATACCATAGTTCAAAGGAACGTCTACCACCTGAATGTCAATTTATTGGTTTACCCTAGGATCCGAGGCTAATTACATTTGAATATGCATCAACTCTCCTATCACATTTACCTTAGATTTATCTAGTTGAGTTACAACCTTGGTTGACTTTGTAGGTGTGAGCCCTAAAGTTTTACAAATTCCTAATGGCATGACATTAGCAGAAGCTCCAAAGTCTACCATGCAGTTATGTAATTTTTTCCCAAAAATTCTCAAAGTCAATAAGAAAGGAGGAGATTCATTCTTTTCTATGTACATCACTACATTGTACTGGCAGGTTGTTCAAAACTCTTGTTCTTATCCTTAGTTTGTATGTCTTTTCTATGGTTATCTAGACCTACTAAATTTTCCCTAGGATTGGATTCATCTAAGGATTTTATAAATGCAGTTCTCACCCCATGACTCTTCAACAATTCATACAAAGGCACATTAACTTTTATCTTCCTAATCTCTTTAGATAAATAATTCATCAATTTAGAAGCAATACTATGTTCTTATTTTCCTACCTAAACTTTCTGAGACTAAAGTACCAATACCCTGTTGATTTGCTTTAGGAGGCACTGGATTATTGCTTGAATGCAAATTAGGTGGTGTATTGAAGTTATTTGGAGGTGTGGAGGTAGTGAAAGGACCTCCAGGTTTTCTATTGTTTCTCAAGTTGTAGGTATGATTCCTTTGGGATTGTTGGAACGTTTGAACTTCATCTGGTTCACTCTGAACTTCATTATTAGTTTCAAAGGGAAATTGGAAAGTTTCTAACACTATAGCCAATTCAGGATATAAACTTTCACAATAATATGGCTCATCCTCTTCTATTTGATCTTCTTCTTCTTTTGATGAGAATGTAAAACTTTCTAAAACCATGGCTAACTCATATCTTGAAGGCGCTATCTCATTTCCTTTAGGAATCAAGAATTCAGATGTAGGGGTTTGTACCTCTACGTTGAAGATGCTTGCTACCAAGTGAAATTGTGGACAATCAAGCTCAGAATGAGCACTAGTATTATGGATTTTACACCAATTCTTAAGGGCTACATTTTCTACTTGTATCCTAGCGGGTTGTTTAGACTCTTGATAGTCTAAATTCTCAAATGGAGAAGCTAGAGTACCATTATTTGGTTTGGTGTTCCACACTCTAGGGGGTCAAGGCTGATTAGGATTTCTATTGTCATTGTAACATCGAAAAATGTCCCCTTGGGGGCTTTTCCCTCATAAGGTTTAGCTCCCGAGTCTTTTGCATGCATTTAGGACATCTTGCATCATAATTTGGTATCCCAATGGAATGAGCCCTAGGTAACATGACAAATGGGACCTAGGAGGACCCCTTGTGCTTAAACCTGCCCAAAATAGGGGGGAGGACTTGGGTACCCGCCCCCTAATCCTGCCCTATTTTGGGGCAGTCCCAATTTTTGGGTGTCAGCTTGTGACCATTATTTGGGTCCTATGCCGACACGGTAAGTTTGAATTATGAAAATCTTGACGGGAGTGTTTGTAGTTGCATATAAAAGCATGTTTAGGTATTCATTTGTGAACTAGATGATTACTAGGAAGCTATAGTGTTCTCAAGGTGATTCAAGGCTTTCATTGTGTTGCAAGAGAAGATTTGTGTGGTCTATGTGTTTGTGATTGCATATTTGAGCATCCATTTCATCATGGAATGAAGAGCATCTTCCTCCCATGAGATCTTCACTACAAGATGATATTATATTTTGTTTGTGATCATTATTCATTTGGTTTTTGCCTCTGCCTCATAAGGGCACACACTCTCTATCTAACAAAGGTGTTTGGAAGACTTAGGTGTCCTTCTAGGGCTTGACTGAGGCAAGCTCCTAAACACCACAACCCCCTTCTAAAGTTTTATGATTGCAGGTTACAGGTTGATGATGCAGACAAAGTGAAGATGTAGGAGGGCATATTGCAGTGTCAAAATTGTAGATCAGTGAAAGAAACAACTACCTAGACTTGGGTGCCCACTCATTAGTCCTCAAAGTTTTGTGACAGAAAAACCTTCGGTGCAACGGGAACAGGCTGCAGCTCTTGTCTGCAGATCCTGACAAAAAGTAGGGCACTGGACTTTGGTGCCCACTCTTTTTTCCCTAACTTTTCTACCTCAGAACCCCCAAAATAGGTGCATAGTCATTTGTGATTTTACAACTTTCTATAGAGGCATTTCCTGTAATTCATCTGTTTGTTGTCGTATTTACATAATTAGGGTTTTGATGTGTAATTGAGCATAAGAGAAGGAAAATTGACAATAAAACACCCTAATCCAAGTTTCCCTACATTTGTAAGTGACTAAGGACCTAATAGTGCTCTGCCACTCTATCCAAAGGTCCTTGAATGTAAAAGGTGAAAGGAGGATTTAAACACTAAACTAAAACAAATCCAAATTTTTACCTTAAACATTTTGGTGAACCCATGTTTTGGGACTTAATTACAACTTTTTGAGTGTTTTTCTTCATATTTGTGTTGATTTCATTCATTCATATAGTTATTCATCTTATTGCATTGAGAAAATTACAAAAAAAATTAGAAAATTTGAAAAAAATTGCATTCTAAGGTTTCTAATTTGCATCAATTTATTCTAATTTTTCCTAATTCATGATTTTTTATATCAGATCTGATATAAACTATAGAAAAATCCAAAAATTCAATAATTTGCATTGCATTTTCATCATATAATTGCTAGGGTTTTGTAGAAATTTTGACAATTTTCATATACCCTAGTAATTCCAAAATCTAGGGTTAGTAGGAAAAATCTTTTTTCAGATTTTTATACTGACTTTAGAGACTCATTAAAACTTTTATTTGGCTGTAGTCTTGCATTTTAGTGTGAAATTGCATTTAGATTTCAAATATTTGTATTTTGCATAGAAAATTTCAACAAAAAACTAGCCATTTTCATGCATTTTCATTAAATTTGCACTTGCATTTTGCATCTTAGAGCTTGGAATTCATTTTGGGATCTGAGTACATTTAATTTTCATCATAAATCAGACTTCAAAGAACTCATATAGCATTTTGTGTCAAGATCTCAAAACTAGGGCTTGAAAAACATCAATTTTCACTAGATTTGGCCTTATCGACTCTCTAAATTTGCACCATAAGCATGTTGTGAAAAGTATTTTTGAACTAATTGGCTCTTATAAGGGTAATTATTTTCTTCCCCTCATAAAAATATTCACAAAACCTTTTTATTGGCCTCTTGTATTGAAAATTCGGTGAAAAACTACACATTTTTGCTATTTTTGCCCTACGGTTTGGCCTAGTTTGCACTCCAAGTTTGTTGTGACAAATTTTATGGATTTAGGTGACTGATATCATCATCATTATTTGTTGTACCTCCTAAAATTCATTACAAAACTCCTTTTTCTAGGTACTGGAGTTGAAAAACCGTGAAAAATAGCCTATTTTTGCTATATTTTCACTAGGGTTTGACCTTAAGTGGCACTAAAAGCATGTTGTGGTAGACATCTTATCATTAAGTGGTTTTTATTACTAATATAATTTGTTTTACCTCATCATTTTCCTCACAACACCCTTTGTCATGCTCTTTTGAATCAAGATTTGGTGACCATATTGCATATTTTGACATATTTTCACTATATTTTGACTTGTCATCATCTTAGATTTGCATCAAGAGTTTGTTGTGAAGGACATTATTTCTGTTTTGGACTGATATCAGACATATAATTTGTTTCCCTTGATCAAAATCCTTACAACACCTTTTCTCTTGTATATTTGCATTGAAAAAAAAGTACAAAAATCAAGCATTTTCGACTATTTTTGGCATATCGTTTTGCACTTGCCCTTGATATACTTTTAAATCTGATTTGAGCATATAAACATGGCCTCTAACCGCAAAAACAACAATAGGTTCCCTCCTAGACCTTATATGAAAAGAAAGGCCCCTGAACCTGAAATTGTGTTTACACCTCATGATAGAACAATTGGAAACATTGAAGGGCCTCTTTACATCACTATGAAAATAATGGGAAATCCTGTGGATGGAACTCTTATTGATCCTAATTGCATGAATAATTTTTCCATTGAATAGTTCCTCTTTTCACATCAATTAATGCAAGGTTCTTATGACCCTTCGACCATGATGATCAAAACACATAAAGGAACCTTTATCAAACCTCTAGGTAAGATATCATTGTTGGTAACACTATCTGGAAAACATGTCGAACAATGGTTTGATGTTGTCTCTGTTTCTAATCTCTTCTGTATCAAATTGGGACACCCTTGGTTAAAATAAATGAAAGTTATCCCTTCAACGATACACCATTGTCTAAAATTCCCTTTTGATGGACGAGTGATTACTATCCTTCGCAACAAGTATAAACTTTTGGTTGAGAAAAAGCATTACATATTGGATTTTTTTGGGATAAAACTGAAAAGAAACCAGAGTTACAAAAAGATTCTACCTTTTTGAGCTATAGAAACTACAAAGCAAAACTTTTACACCCAATTCCCAGTCCTTCTATGCAAGAAATGACAAAAGATAAACAACCCGCATGTGAAGAGAACCTTAGACCGAAAGGACAAGGTCCCTATGCCGAGGTTCCTCCCCTGAAATCCTTACAAGGATCGGGAGGTCATTGTCAACAACAAAATATTCCACCGTGACAAATGAGATTTGATCCCAATGCTTCATCTTCTAATTTGCACAAACCTATGAAAGAGAAAAGCCCCATCTTACAAGAGATAAGTGGTAAGAGAAAACGAAATAGACAAGTAAGAGAAAGAAGAAGAAGAAGACAAGCTTATGCTATAAACCAGGCATCTCAACAAGAAAACATTGATCCTAACATTGAACCAAACAAACATGATCCTAAAAATGAACAACATGATGAGAAAGACATGAATTGGGCTATGGTACCTTATGTCCCACTTTCCTTTAACATTAGGGAGTAAGAGGATGATGATGATTTACTAGATGATGAGACTTAGTGTGAAGACCCTATAGGTAAGTATCTCTAACCCTTTATCTATCTCGTGATGTGCTTCCCTTGTGATGTGTTATGTGTTGTTTAGGCCTCCTAGGATGACATCGGATTCTCTCGTAAGGTCTAGGATACCAGGAGAGTGCCTCTATTGTGACCTTCTTCTATTTGTATCATCATTCTTCTCTATTGCCTCTCTCTCTGATTTCATTGTTGTGTGTTGTGTCTTATGGACACAGCGTTGCAGTTGGTGAATTTGGGGCACCCTCCTATGTGACTGTCCCTAAGACACTTGTTTTCCTCTCTTATTTATTATTTCCCTTCCTCTAGTGTTTCCATCTAGCAGGCAGATGACAAAAAACATTTATACTGATGCGGACCTAGTGTCCCTTTCGAGAGCAATCAAAAAATAAACTCAGTTCCTAATATGACGATGGGGTTGTATATTTAATCCAACACTTAGCTAGTGGAAGCACTTGTGCTTTCTACGTAGTGAATTTGATGATGTTTCTATAGCATTTACAAACCTTAACAATACTGTTGCTTTGTGCACCTTTGTTTGTCTTTAAATCTTGCCTTGGTGGTGCTCTTTTTGGAGAGCTTCGTGATATAGCCCCACGATTATCCTCGAACTCCGAATTTGTAGTATAACCTTGGCTCTTTGTGTGTGTAATCATATGCATTGATGTTGATGTTTATCATGATGTTGTAGACACTAACATGTTTCTTGCAAGGATGTGTTTGTGAGAACATTTGGTGATCGTAAAGTACATGTCACCTTCGGGGGCATGGGCTTTGCGAGAGTCTGTGTTCCCTTGTGTGTTTTCTTCCTACCTTAACGTGCTTGATATCGATGCATGATATCAACCACCTTAAGGTGGGGACATATAAGGTAAGTTGTCTATTGTAGATGTTAGCAATGTGTTTGTCCTCAGGTGCACTTTAAAGACTTGTGCGATGAGTACATCCTGCACTCTGAGTTTGTTTGCAATCAATCAATCAATCATGTAAGCCCTCTATGGAGGTGGGATATCATGTATATCCTTTTTATTTTAAGCCCTCTGTAGAGGCGGGGATGATGTATTTCTCTGAGTAGATTGCATCATCCTGTCATTTTCATAAGTCCTCTACAGAGGCGGGGAGCAGTTTTGTGACTAACTCAACCCTTAAGTGTGTCTTTGGCGATTGTTGTGGCGAAGCGCAATCATTAGTGTGTGCTTGTAAAGTGCCTGAGATGGTGTTGGACCTAGAAATATGAACACTCCATTGCTTGTCTGTCATGTTTTCTTCATGTCTTCAAGTGTGTGTGTTTGGCATGTCTATTGCCCCATATGTAGTTTAAAGACTTGTGCGATGAGTGCATCCTGTATTTTAGGAGGTTTTACATGTCTTGCATGTGTGTTACCCCATATGCAGTTTAAAGACCTATGCGATGAGTACATCCTACATTATGGGAGGTTTGTTTACTTTTCAGTACTTGCATTTGCATTTCATATGTATGAGAAAAAGAAAAGAAAAGAATCATGCATGTCTTCTAGGCATTAATATGTCTACTATGCATTCACTATCTTCTTCGTGTTTTGGTGACTGTAACTATCTTCTCCGTGTTTTGCATGCATATTACTGTTTTCTATGTGATTGGTGTGTCTTCTCTGTGCTTGGTGTGTTTGATGTGTTTGTGACTGTACTTTAATGCATGTATTGGCCTCGCGTTTATACATATATTGAAGTGGGGGCTAAATGTAATGTTAAAAAATGTCCCCTTGGGGGATTTTCCCTCATAAGGTTTAGCTCCCGGGTCTTTTGCATGCATTTAAGACATCTTGCATCATAATTTGGTATCCCAATAGAATGAGCCCTAGGTAACATGACAAATGGGACCTAGGAGGACCCCTTGTGCTTAACCTTGCCCAAAATAGGGGGAGGACTTGGGTGCACATGCCCTAGTCCTACCCTATTTTGGGGTAGTCCCAATTTTTGGGTGTCGGCTTGTGACCGTTATTTGGGTCCTATGCCAACATGGAAAGTTTGAATTACAAAAATCTTGTCGGGTGTGTTTGTAGTTGCATATAAAAAGCATGTTTAGGCATTCATTTGTAAACTAGATGATTACTAGGAAGCTATTGTGTTCTCAAGGTGATTCAAGGCTTTCATTATGTTGCAAGAGTAGATTTGTGTGGTCTATGTGTTTGTGTTTGTAGATTTGAGCATCCATTTCGTCATGGAATGAAGAGCATCTTCCTCCCATGAGATCTTCACTACAAGGTGATATTATATTATGTTTGTAATCATTATTCATTTGGTTTTTGCCTCTACCTCACAAGGGCATGCACTCTCTATCTAACAAAGGTGTTTGGAAGAATTAAGTGTCCTTCTAGGGCTTGACTGAGGCAAGCTCCTAAACACCACAACCCCCTTCCAAAGGTTTATGATTGTAGGTTACAGGTTGATGATGCAGACAAAGTGAAGATGCAAGAAGGCATATTGGAGTGTTAGAATTGCAGATCAGTGAAAGAAACAACTACCTAGACTTGGGCACCCACTCATCAGTCCTTAAAGTTTTGTGACAGAAAAACCTTCAGTGCAGCGGGAACAGGTTGTAAATCTTGTCCGCATATCCTAATAAAAAGCAGGGCACTGGACTTGGGCGCCCGCTCTTTTGTCCCCAAATTTTCTGCCTCAGAACTGTGAGGCCTACTTTTTCATTCCCTTACATTTGACTATTTATTTTATTGTTGGAGATACATTTAGACTTGTGGGACTGTTGATCCCGAATTTCTGGACTATTAGACTTTATGTTGTATGTGGATTTGTTATGCTTAGTATGTTTACGATGTGTTTAGACCTAGATATTGATTTACTGATGACGTTAGACCTATGGTTTATATTATGATGTTATTAGAAAACTATCCATGTTATGTTAGTTAGAAATTTGTTTTGTGATTCAATCTTGGTAATGGATGTTTGAAATGCAGAATTTAGAATCTAATTGTAATGTGACTTCCTTGATGCTTATATGGATATGTGATGTTGTATGCAAGTGTATGTTTCAATTTGCTTCGGCTATTATATATATGTGGAATTAACTTTTCATTTGAGTGCGCAGGTATTTCTAACAAAGCCACAGAAATTAGAGATCATCCCACACACAATGTTGTTTTCCCTTGTGAAGCCAATCTAGTTCCAAGAGGAACCAAGATCAACCATGTGCATGATGAGTTTCTGTAATGTGTTGAATGTTGTTAGTTGGGCTAAGTCTATCCCTCTTTTACTTTGAATTCTAATTGGTGTTGTAAGAATATTGTCTTTTGTATATATATATTTAAATATATTTAAAACCTTTAACAATCACTGTGTAGAAAGAATGAAATATGCTGTGATACATATTACACAGTTGGCAGTTTTCTGTCTAAAAGAAAAATATGCATGTGGTGGGGGAGTTCGAACCCCCCACCATCTATTTTATTAAGGGTGTGGGGAGGGGGGCAAAGCCCCCACCCACACCCCACTATGTGGGATGTGGGTGGGGGCTCCACCCCCATCTCCACACTCCCCACACCTCTCCTCCCCTGTGGGCTATATACCCCCGCGGATCTCCCCGCAGACCTCTTCCATTGGCCACGCTGCCTCCACCATCATCGGCCCCCTTTGCCCTGCGGTCTCCGCCCCCACCGTGGCTCCTCCTCTGCCACGCAACAGTCCATAACACCCCTCAGCTCCGCCACAGTCTGCCCTACCAAGAACCCTTAGGGTTTAGAAAAAAAAAAAAAAAAATATATATATATATATATATATATATATATATATATATATATATATATATATATATATATATATATATATATATATATAAACATTATTTTATTTACACCACAGTTTGAAATATACATAAAAGTGTATATATATATATATATGCCATCATATGCATTTCATATATGACCTCCATTAAACCTGCAACACAACCAAAGGCAAAATGAGAGAAAGAGAAAGAAAGAAGAAGAGAAAACAAAGAGGAGAAAAAGGAAATGAGTTTCAAAAATAGGGTTAGGGCTTTTTGCCCTTAAAGAAATTATATTTTATTGTTGGAGGATTTTAGGGCAAGGTGGATTTAAAATCTATTTTAAAATATAACTTCCCCTCTTTTTATTATTTTTGTTCATTTGTTTTAAGTTTTGAATTTATAAAGGGGAATTGAGATAAATAAAGAAATGGGTAATCCTAATTCTTTTTTGTTGGGATGTTATTTTTATTTGTTAGTGGCATAATATTATATAGGTTAGTTTATGATTAGAGGGAGTTTATATGTTCTTTGACTTCTTTAATTTAGTTATTTCAAAAATGGGATTTTAATTGTTTTAAATTAACTTTTATAACTATATAATTATTGAGATATTAACCCTGGTCTTCAAAACCTAACTCGATGAGGGCAATTTAAACTACATCGTAATTAAGTAAATTTTAATATTCTTTTTAATCATTTTGGAGCAATTTAATTAATGAAATTAAATTAGATGTTGTTTTAAATCCAACTCAGAAACCTAGTAAACTATTTAAACGAAGTTAGTAAAACATGTTTCTGAGATCTGACCTACCAAGAAATTAGGAATAATGTAAAGGATGCAGTGATAACTCTGATTGATAGAAAATGTGAAGAAGAACAAATTGATCGAGCTTTGTTGAAAAATGTTTTAAATTATAGAAAACGTGAAGGAGAACAGATTGATCAAGCTTTGTTGAAAAATGTGTTAAATTATAGAAAACGTGAAGGAGAACAAATTGATCGAGCTTTGTTAAAAAATGTACAAATTAACTTATTCAACTGATCTACCAATTCAACTAGTGAGATGTAGGTAATAAAAACCAAACCAGTAAACCTTTTGATCAAAATTAGTTTTAGTATAGTAAACCCTAATCATGCCCGTGAGGTGTTATGCTGCCGGATTTTTCTAGAATTTAGGGTTTAGCTAGGTTAGTGGAATTTAACCTTGTTTGGGATTATAATATTGTTTTTTTTGCCGAGTATCATCTTTTGATTTTTGTATTATATCTTATCCTCTCATGCACTTGAATTAGGCTGTTGATTTTGACTCACATCAAAATCCCATCATTCACATAGGTTAACTTAGGGTTTCGATCGTTGATCCTAACCCTATTGGCGATGTTAACCGTGTCGCTTCGACCCCATAGTTGGCCTTCATTGTGAATGGTATGTGCAAGTGAACACATTACCCCACTTTCAACTGTCATGTCTACATGTTAAGCGTAACGCCACCGAGCACACTTGTGCGTGCGAGGGGGTTTCTAGGGAAGCATGGATTTTTTTTTGATATTTCGTGTCATGACCACATGACAAATGTGGACATGACACGTGTGATGCATGTCGTGACCACATGGGAAATGTGGGCATGACAGGAACCCCAAAAATAGATACACAATCATTTGTGATTTTATAGCTTTCTATAGAGGCATATCCCGTAATTCATCTATTTGTTGCCGTATTTGCATAATTAGGGTTTTGATGTGTAATTAAGCATAAGAGAAGGAAAATTGACAATCAAACACCCTAATCTAAGTTTACCTACATTTGTAAGTGACCAAGGACCTGATAGTGCTCTGCCACTCGATCCAAAGGTCCTTGAATGTAAAAGGTGAAAGGAGGATTTAAACACTAAACTAAAACAAAACAAAATTTTTACCTTAGACAATCATTCCATATGTTTTAGGATCTCTATTATGGCCTCTATTCTGTGGTCCCTATCCTTGGTTTTGGTTTTGGTTTTGGTTCTGATTATGATTTTGAGGATTTCTGCCATAAAAACTATTATTCCTCAACTGAGTTACTTTAGTAGTCAGCCTTCTCAAGTGATTAGTAATTTCTCTTAACTCATTTTTATCCTCCTGAGTTTTAGCTAGAAATGTATCCTAGGGAGCTTGGAAAAATGACTGACCATTAAAATGGTTATCATTGGCTACATGGCCCGTGTATGGAACTATAGCACGAGTAGGGATAGGATTGTACACTAGTGCAAGAGAAGGCAATGAATTGTACATTGGATGTGATATATTAGGGCACCATTCATTTGCTGCATTTGATTGAGAACTGCAACATTTCCTAAACTCACTAAAGGACCATAAGTTGTTTGTCTCATCTCTTGATTGATTTTCACTACCTCCTTATAAGCTTTTGACACATTAGTTACGGTAGGTAGTTGTCTCTTGACAAACATTGCAGTTAAGGGATCTAAAGTAGCATAATACATCACTAATATTGCATCCTCGATTATAGTATAAGGAGCAACTAACCTTGAATAAGATTTTTGGAAATGATCATTAAATGTGGTTATAAACTACCCCTCACCTCTCTTGATCTCTGCTAACTTATGATATACAGATGCTGGCTCTACTAGACCTCTAAACCTAGACATGAAGCTTTCTTCCATAAGTGCCCAACTTGTAATGTGATTGTTAGGTAGATTGACATACCACTTGTAAGCTTGTTCATTGAAAGTGAATGAAAATAACCTACATGCCACATCTTCATGTGCTAACCTTGCCCTGAAGTAAGTTTCTTTGAAGATCCTGATGTGATCTTCTGTATCCTGATGCAATTGGTACTTAGGACATATTTTTTCTGGATTCTTTGGCATCTCATGACATGTACCAAAGAATATAGGTGAATCCACATTAAAGAACGCCATGGTAGGACCTCCAGGTGGGATTGAACTAGAATTTGGTTGATTATGAAGATTTAGACCAAAATTCAATGGTCTGAATGTAGAAACATTAGGACTTAATATGTTAGGTATAACCAGAGGTGATCTTGGATTTGGAGGAATATTTGATGAACCTCCTACCTGGAAGACTCTAGGACTTGAGATTAAGGGATTATTTATACATTTTTATCATTTGTCAAATATTGTCAGAAAATATCTCCTGGATTTGACCTAGACCTGGTCGTCTAACCAGTATTATTAGCCAATTTTCTCAAAGCTCATTTTAAATCCTATCAGGCCCTCCTTCTAGCACCAAGAAATTGTTGATGATGATTTTATTCAAAATAACAATAGATAAAAGTCACAAAGAATCTTGTCTTATCTTGAAGAATATGGAGAATTATTAAAAATAGTTCTCAATTCCAAGTCTACGGTAACTAGGTCATGGTTGTGTTAGATTTACTCAGGGTTCAATGTGAAGTTGTTTATTCAAGAGGCCTTATGTGATTTAAGGGATATGTACTAGCTACTTTTAGTTACACTTTGCAAATAACTACAAATTACACTATAACTAGTTATCCTTTGCATGTATTTACCATTCTATTACAAAGCTTTGCTTGAATTTCAATGAAAACATACTTTGTATTTCAGATTTATATGAAAACTATTAAAGATCCTTGCAATTCACAAGTTTTTATTTGAATCAATAACAATCTCCTTCAGATAACTGAATGCACACTAATTATTTAAAGATTTGATAAGAAATTTAAGAAGATAAGGTTTAGAGAACTTGATTCTGTAGGAATTATTTCTCTGCTACTCATGCGCATATGTTTGATTAGCTGTAACACATCAAAGGAGTTAAATTCATGTATTTTTCTTTAGATCAATATCACAAATTAACATACATAATTGTAATCTGTTGAAATTAAAGAACATTGAGAGGGGGGTGTGAATCAGTGTTCTGAAAAACTTATTATTATGTTCCTTTATAAATTTACAACATACATTCAAATGAAAGAAGCATGAACTTAAGAATAGAAACAACAAGATCATCACACATGAACACCAAGATTTTTACTTGGAAACTCGGTTAAGGGAAAAACCATGGTGGGGGTTAACCCACAAGATTTTATACTCTGTTAAAAGTATTACAAAATGGGAAGGCACATGCCTTCGGGCGCACTACCCAGAGCTCACTACTCAAAGGAGGCTCACTACCTACAAGATTAATTACAAGAGTTTACTAAAATACTTGAATTGAAGAATAGCATCTAACAATGCAAGATTATAGTTCCGATTAGGCTCAATATACTGACTTCACACACTTCATCTCTCACTGCCCTGTTTTACTATTCTGCCATGATCCGAGGCTCAAATCCCTTGCTTCACACTTGATACTATCACACTTCACACATCTCAACTCATATTCGCATTACCTTATGACAAAATGCTCCAACCCATCGATTATATATATCTACAACATGAAAAAACATCAACTGCAGTCAACCTCCAAAAAACTTAGAATCTTTTTCAAGATCACTATTCTATTGGTTGAATCCATGCACAAACATCAACACGGACCAAAAACTGTGTATTCAAGTCACCACACATGTTAGCCAATACCATTGGATCTCATAAATTACTTAACCAACCACTTCTCTTAATTCGCATAAGGATCAAACATCAAGTCAACCTGTTCTTCATCAGATTGAACTGTCTAACCAAAATCTGATACTCAGACATTTGTAACTTTCAATCCCTTCATCACCGAAGGCTAAAACTATGAATTTAGATAGCCCTGACATCCCTTAACATTCTCTCATATCCGCAGCACAATATGATTACCTGTGGAGAAATGTGGACCAAGATGCTGAACCCTGTCATATGCTCTGTTCCTGTCTATCCAGACTTAGACAAATCGACAATCTAACTTCCAATATGATCAAATGATACAATGAGGATGTGTAAGATAGATTTAGTTGCCATCAATGACAACACCTGACATGCCTAGCAATGTCTCTTTCCAACACAATCATCAAAGGAAATATATCAAAGAACACATGAATCTAACTACACTCTAGAGTAGACGCAGCAACTAGATGTTTGTATTTATTAACATATGGAAGCCATTTCAAATTTACAATATATATCGACTTCAAAGTCTTTGAAAGTATCAACAACTAAATCAAACTTATATACATTTTCTAGATACAGAGAGAAAATAAGACATTGCACATTCTCTTCATTATAGACATAGGCAAAATGCTAATCTGACTCCTATGCTCAAAGTATTTTCACAAATTACTTCTATTGCAAATTCTCCAATGCTTTTTCTATATAAGGAGTGTGTATTCAAATATAAATATTAAAGCCCCTTTTATAGACTCAAAATCCCCTACTATGGTCACAAAACTACCAATAGTTCAAATTCAAATTCCCAACCAGCTGTCACTTCAAAGTATATTAAAGAATACTCTCTCAGGCACAAAGTTGCTCTTTAGAATCTTCTAAAATATTTGACTTTACTTTGACCATGTATCATTACATAATCATAACAAAGTATAACATGTAACAATTAGTGAAAAAATAGCCTAGTCACTAACACTGTCGTCTTCTATCTGCATATCCTTAATCTTATCGCTCATGTATTGTGTGAACTTTGCAGTTAAGGTGGATATGGAGGTACGACTGGTTCTTTGAGAAGCATCCCAAGTGTACTGCTACATTTTAATGCTTGTGCTTTGTTTTCTCTATCTTCTCTCCTCTTGTGATATTTTCTAATCTTAGCACTTAGTTTCACCATATTTTCCTTTTCTTCCTCATCTAAATGGTTTACAGGATCATCGATGCAGGGCAGATAGTTGCCTTTGAATTCTGTTATAGTTGTATCTACATCAAATACTTGAACTTGAGGGCATGGATGTTTAACCAAATCTTCAACCATCTTCACATGTTTCTTCAACAAAACTTGAACATTCTTTTCCAATTCCTGTATATTGGCCAAGCAAGGCCTCAGTATCCCCTCTTCATATTTTAGCTCCATCTTCATTTTAGGAACCTGAAATTTAGTTTGCATGGTTATAATACCATCATTCACTAAGGACTGTGTATGACCTTCCAAAGCTTTGAGTTTCTTCAACTCATCTTTGTTTTGCTTTATTCTTTCTTGACACTTTTGTATAATGTGGGCACAATTAGTTCACTTAGTTAGTGTAGTACTCCAATTGCCATTGGCAATTTTTATTACATCTTCTCCTTTATGAATAAATGACCTAACAAAATCCTCCAACATACTAGCCTCATGCTTTTTATTCTCTTTCTCTTCTATTTGTTCCTTAGAAAAAATAATTAAATCAGGGACTAGTTCAGGTACATTTTGTGTGGGATCAAATATCCCTTGAATGAATTGTTCATATTGGGCAATTTGCCCCTTCAAATTCTTTATTTTTTGTTTATCTTTTCTCAATCTGCTTGTAGTGAACTTAGTCATTTCCTACAATTCCTCAATGTGCTGCTCTCTATTGACATGCCTAAGATCCACACTAATCACCTTGTATTCCTCTGCACTTATTTCTCCTTTCCCCTTATCAGCCTGGGGAATTGCTATTTTTGCAATCCTTCCACCAAAGGAATACCTCTTTATGGCCGACATGGTTCTAGCCTTTCTTCTACCTCTCTTCTCAACATCACTAGTTAACAAACTCTTAATATCAATTGTTGCCACTTCAACTGTTGTGTCCTGTTTCACTTCGAACTCTAACCAAGTTGGCACTTCCTTATTTGTATCTGTGGCTTCCTCATTCAACACTTCTTGACCTCCTTCTACGAGCACTTCTTCTTGCTCTTGCTCCTATTGATGTTGCTATTGTTGTTGTAGGGGAACTTGTTGTTGCTGGGGTTGTTCCTATTGAGGAATTTGTTGTTGTGGAGGTTGAACATTTTTTGCATTTTGTCATTCTTCCTCATGGGGTACTTCAAGGTTAAGACCCTCATGTGGTGGATCTTTCCCTTCATCAACTCCTTGTTCCTCCATCCCCTCTGTAGGCATATTTTCTTGATGGGCCTCTTCTTGAACATCTTATACCTTTTCCATGTCTATATTTTCTTGTTCCTCGGCTTGATTCCTCAATATTTCTTTGGCTGCTTCCTTAACCTCTTCCATTCAAAAGGATCAATTATTTTAATCTTTAGTATTGACTGCTTGGAGATGAGATGAGGTTTTGGTACTTATTTATCTCCTTCTTCCTCACTGCTCATCCTAAGGCTATCATCACTGCCTTCATTTTTACCTTCTTCTTCATCTTCTTCTACATCCTCAATTTGATCCACATCTACTACTACATTTTCTTTGGTGGATACTTGGGCAGATGCCTTTGCCATCATTTCTTTGTTCATCTCTTGTTTGACCTTAATAAATCCCTGTATTTTCTCCTATTGGGTTTATTCTGCAACCATGGGTGTCTCCGAAGGTGTTTGTTGAGATGCCTGCACAAGTACTGTAGGTGTTGATGGTGGTTGTGATAGCACTACTGCCTATAATGGAACTGTCTCTATTGTAACAACAGTAGTAGATGTAGATGTAGACGTCCCCTCCTTGGTAGATACAAACATTCCTGTAGGTATAGCCACTGTTATCCCTAGTGCATAGGGGTCCATTATTGTGGCTCCTGTGTTGGCTTTAGCTATTCTAGCTTCCACCACCTGCCTCTTTCTTTTCAGAAAATCATCAAAATCCTTCTCATTGTCCTGAGTTCTCTTTTTACCCTTCTTATTCAGGTAAGTGAGTGTTATTCCCTTAGCCTTTAATTCTTCTATTCTTTCTTTTACCCAGATATCTGAGTATGCAAACACTGACTTTGAAATATTATCCAATGAAATTTCTTCAGATTGATTCCAATCTGGTTTAGTCAGAATTTCCTTTGTACTGTCATACCCTATATGCAAGGTATTCTCATCATCATCTCTGATCTCTTGGGGCACTACAATTCCCCCCAATGTTCTCATTAGATCAAGGGTTAATCTTTGATTAGACCTTCTCTTCACTTCATCTTCATTATCATAGTCGGCCCAAAAATCCTCAATGTGAGGTTGATGCTTGTAATTTTTATCTATAAAATTATGAATCCTTTTGAATGGAGCAAAAGGCCTATCTAGATCAAACATTGGAAAACCATAATACAACAATTTAGCCTCTAAAGTTTTAGCCACATCCTCATTGAAACACTGATACCTTCCAATAACAAAGGGGAATTTGATGTTACCCCTGTTACGTTGGGCCTTACACATTGCATATACATCCAATATTTGTCTAGTGAACTCTAGCAACACTACCTTATTTGATGGATATCTTGGTAGTCTAAAAGTTTTACCTTTAAATCCCTTAGTTCTAATATATGTGAAAGTGGAGAACTGAATATACCAAGCACTATGCAATGTGATTATATTCTTAGCTATTTCACACAACCTTTGATCATTTTCACCTGTCAGTATCCTTGTCAAGTACATAGACAACACATCATTAACCCTTATCCAATTCTTCCCTACATTTGTGCTTGCAGGTCTGGGGAATGATCATATACTAAATTTTGTCTTGGCCCCCTTCCCAATGTGCCAATCCTTGGTATCCTATTCAGTTGCATGTTAGTAACACAAGAATATATAATGTATGATGACATGAAGAATTTCTTGTGTTTGTTGAATCTTAAGGCCTGTGCATAAATTGCATTGCTGATTACCAATGCCCAATGCACATCCTCTGTTTCTTCTCTGATGAATTGTATTACTAAAAACATCCAAGGTTTGAATGTAGTTGCATCCTCTAACCCCATTACTCTTCTTAGTAGTGTAATCATGATATATACTTCATCCTTGAAATCTAACTTGTATAGAGTCTTTGGTACTTTGGCAGCTACCTTCGGCTTCTTATCTGAGGGATATCACACATAGAATATTGAAGTCTTACAGGATGCCTCATTCTTCTTAAAATCATCTGAACATTTCTTTGTGTCCACTTCTTTCATCTTTCTAGTTGTCTTCAATCCAAAAGTTTCTGCTATACCATCGACAGACAGATTTGTGAATATCACTCCATTATGTTTTACCTTCCTAGAAGTAAGAATCATATCTCTGTAAACACTCAAAAACTAGGTCCCTAGCATCCATTGCTAATGGAAATCCTGCAGCCTTGTACAACCCAACATCCCAAATGTTTTTCATGGCTAAAGACGCACCAGGTTCTCGGATCTTGTTCAATATCTCTTCAGAATCAAAATCCCCAATTTCAGTATGTAATGTCCTATGTGACATTAAATATTTGAGTTATAACCTCTGACTGCAAATTCTTCTTTGACTATGGTTTCCTTCTTTTTGACTTTTTCAGTTGTCTTCTCCACTTTCTTTCCTTTTGGAGGCATCCTGAAAAGACATGCATTGATTTTACCACCATGTCTGTATTTACTAGGGTTTTTTACCATGCATATTTACCATTTAACTTTTACCCTAAGCTTCTCTTCATTTGAATTAGCATATGTATCCTACTGTGTTTACATTTACAATTTAAACATAATGATTACTTAAGCCTAACAACTTTTCCATTATTCAACTGTAATCACTATAAAATTTCCGTAATCATATTCCGTAAAATCACAAGAGTCTTTTAGTACATACCTGAACTGTAACTGTTGACTTTAATAGTGTTGACAAGAAATTTACCGTTCAAACTCAACCTAGCTATCATTCTCAAATTTTAATTCGCCCTTTGAATTGCCTTTCACCTCAGCTCTGTAAACTGCTCTGTAATTTTTTAACTCTGAATGCAATTGTGAAGATTAACATAATCTAATTTCCTTTTTACTTCTTTGAATTCAGGTCTTCCAGTGGTAGGTGTGCATTAAATGTTGTAATTAAGGCATACAATTTTATCTGTGTTTCACTTTTCCCATTTA
Source organism: Cunninghamia lanceolata (assembly GCA_027924645.1). Lineage (NCBI taxonomy): Eukaryota > Viridiplantae > Streptophyta > Pinopsida > Cupressales > Cupressaceae > Cunninghamia > Cunninghamia lanceolata. The sequence continues at coordinate 1,566,016 of BSBN01001483.1, read as the reverse complement.
GTTCATATTTTGAATCTTGTATACATTAGTTCTCTACACTTTTGAATTTTGCATATCATATACATGCACTTTTCCCATTTGAATTTCACATACATGCACGATAAGTCTTTTACATTTTAGTGTTTCTCTTTCTTACTTTATGTATATTAAGTTTTGTATATCCTTATGTATATCTTATACAATCATCGAAATATACAAACTCAGATTCCAGTGGGTTTTATAAAACAAGTTAGAATTAGTTTGGAGTCTGACTTTGCATTTAAGTCTTTTGTATCATTTTTCTATAAATCGCATTCATGTATCCCAACCATATAGATGTGGACCCCACCTGATGTATACAATGTTCAAATATCTAATTGTGTCAGGTTTTGTGTATTATTCCTTTGTATATCCTCATTTATATCATATACATGTCAAAATATACAAAGATTAACGATGTTACCTTATCTTTTTTCTATTGTTACCTAAATTTCACTAAAGCTCATTCAGGTAGAGCTTTGATTCAAAGTTTTAAAAGGTACATTTTATCTAATCTTTCCTACATTACATTCAAGTGCATAAATGAAATAATTAAAAAACAAAAGATTATGTTTATCAAATTACTACATTTATCCAAGTGCATGCAACATAAGAAAGTTTTATACAAATCCTTTCTAAAAGAATAAATAATCTTTATTGAATGTAAAATGTACATTATCTCACACAAGTCGTGAGATTAACTTTCTTATTCAATGAAATTGAAGAACAATATATAAATGAATAAGTAAAGGTAAATAAAAGTACCTGTAAGGTGAGAGGCCAGTCATTGCCTGAGAATGACTGGTTCTGGTTCTGCTATGTTGTCCTGTTGTCCCGAGTTGTCTTTGTCCTTCCTAGTGTCATGTTACTCCTAGTTCTTGCATTTGGAAAAAATAGTGGTGTTAGAGTAATACTCTAAGCAATGAATGGTCCCAAACCTGACATGAATAGGTACCTATGCATGTATAAATTGACCATCAAATGCATTAAACAAGAAATGTATATCTTGGATGTCCTATAGAACAATCAACTCATCAAACACATCCAAAATATGCATTTATTTCCTAACAAGTTTGTTTCATGTGCAGATATAGGTGTAATTATGTCCTGTGTGATTCATTAGATTAAATTATGAGTGGAGAAAATGTGGCTCCCACAAGGGTTGAGCCCAACTCATAGTTATTTCAGAGCATTTCATATGTATTTATCATATGCAAAGAAGACTGACTGCATAAGAGGGTCATCAGACTGGAAGAGCAGTAGAGTTTCATGTAAGAGACATCATTGTCCTTGTTAAAAGGTAGTCATTTCATCTGTCAATAAGCAAGTCATTTTCATTTTTTTGAAAAGGAAGATCAGATATCAAAACACAACCTATAATGATGTAACAAGGTCAATGCATTAGTAAAGATAGGACCTTCATTGTTTTAGAACAATCATGGAACAACTACTTTTCATTTAGTAGCAATCACATGAGGACTGTCATACCTTAAGAGTGTAGTATGAACTGTTGAAGATAATCACTGCTATATATTAGCTAGTAGCAAGTCAGTATTGATACAAGGGTGCAGCATTGAGGAGGAACAGATGATGGAAAAGAGGCATCTACACAAGCATGATTAACATTGTGAAACAATATCAAGATGGAGGGACTCTACATTTCATACAGTTACAAATTTCAGAGGCAATGTTGGTCCAAGGGAGTAGAGCCATGCAAAGGACAATGAAGAGGGACCTCAAACATTATAGTCATAAGAAATAACAGCATACAGTTCAAAGGAAACAATCATCAGCTGTTATAGAACATAGCAGAAATAGTCATTGATGACTATGCTAAAAGGGCACAACAAGAATACAAGCATCTCAATGAACTCAGATATTCTACAAAGAACAAGAAGTTTAAAGTCTATCAGGTATGTATAACTAAGGTGATATCCTTCATCTTAATCCCAATACCCATGAAAGTATGGAGGTCATGTTGAGAAGCCACAAGATCATGACAGTCATCGAGTATGAAAGTGATTATTCACCATCAACGAGTCAATGGATCAAGGTTTGTTTTGAATGACCATATCAGTTAAACTTACATCAGCAAATCAATGACAGTATTTTGACAGTCATAAGGAACATTGTTAAGTGATATCCATAACAGTTATCAAAGGCAGTATAATGCATGATGACCATGAGCAAGGACAGTGTATAGTCATCAGCAGTCAAAGCATGCAAAAGATGAAGCTACAGTTGTTCTGAGTGCATAGGAATAATAGAGGTATTGAAATGTTCATGAGAGAAATGTCATAAATGCTCAGAAGAGATAGAAAATCATATCTCTATATAGATTCTTCAAGTTCTTAGTAGATACAGAAATAATATTAGAAATAATGCAAAGTGTATGAAAGCTACATGAAACATTTTTTGCTACTACCAAAGCATGTTCTATAAAAATGATAGTTTTCAAAATATACTGGTAGTTATATTCAAAATGAATAAATTTATGAGATTCATCTATAGAGAAATATACAATGAAAAGAGCAATGCTATTTGTAAGTTATCCATGAAACTTTTAACTGTTGTCATGCCACCTGAACAGGTAAAGTATAGTTAGGGTTTGGTTTCTGTAGAAACTCTAATAAGAAACCCTAGTATTTTTGTTCAGAAATACTTTTTTATGTATACAAAAGATAGAAGATCTTATACTGTAAGTGAAATATTCAGAGGAAAAACAAAATGAGGTTTTTATTTTTGTTAGAACCCTAGCTTCATTTTTGATTGACAGGAACACATTAAAATGCCTTATGCTTGCAGAAAAAACTAGAATGAGTCATTTTGTTCATGGTCGTTTAGTACAAGGATGTGGGTTTTGTTTTCCTTGAAACCCTAAGCCAAAGTTAGAAAACTGTATTGTCCATGGCCATTCAAAATATATAGTTAGGGTTTTTGAAACCCTAAGGGGCCAATTTTAAGAATAGAGAAAATATCAGAGTTGAAGCCTTAGACAGATGAAGAAACTGTATATTCAAAGCATGCTAAGCAAATGAAGGCAGGAATAAACAAAAGATTAAAATTCTTTTCCTTTTTTTGACTGTAACTGTTTCCAAAAAAACCATATTCAGTCATATTTCTATGAGCATACAGAGAATAGAGAACAAATATAGAAATCCCAGTTATATGTCATGTAGAGAGCAACAGAAACCATGAAAATTTTCAGTTACCCTCAAAAGAAATGAGTTCATCGAACTTACCAGAAGCTACAGAAGCTTTTCATGACAGTTTTAAGTGAAAATGCCCTGAGAAATAGGAGAAATCATCCACAGAATGCTCAGAAAGGAAATCCTCATGGTAGCGAAGAAACAATAGAGAACAATTTTTCAAGATTGAAAAAGTGCAAAATGAGGGCAAAAAGTGCCTTTTGTGTTTTAGGGTTTCATAACCCTAGAAGCCCGATGGGCTTTTTTTTCTTTTCACTTTTTATTTTGCATACCTTGAAATTGCCCATGGTGCAAGACTTTAAGACATGTATTCCCTAGGAGTATGCCATGGGGTGGCTCTTTTAAGACTTTTGTGCTAAAATTTGTATTCCTTTTACCAAGATGAGCACTTTTGTGCCTTCTTTGTTTTTATTTATTTTTCTTTGCATACTTTGTGATGTAAAACAATAATCTTTAAATGATGACCATATAAATCATTTAAGATTTATTGTTGCCTTCTAATGCAAAGGAGAATAAAGGAGAGTGAGGGATGAGTCTTTATTGTCTTGGAGAGCATATAGTTGGATTGTAGAAGATGTGGCAGATACATGCCAAGAGTATAGGTGTTTTTTTTGCTTTGGAGGAGGGAACGATTTGTTGGCAAGAGACACTATATGGATTCATGGTTGTCATTGATGGCAACAAAGGTCATCCCACATATCCGCAAGTCATAATGTGTCTCTACCGGAAGTCAGAATAAAGACTGTTGTGGTCCGGTGAACAAGAACAGAGCATGTGGCAAGGTCCGACAGATTGATCTGGATCTCTTAGAGGAAGTGTCTTGGTGCAGTGCAGATTTGGGGAAGTCAAGAGGACTACCTTGAGTGGTATATTCCAAGGATTTAGCCTCCGGTGATGGACAAAGAAAAAGATATGAATAAGTTGAGTACCGGATTCCTGAGAGACAGTGAAAACAGAGGAAGAACTGACTGACAGAGTATCAGACTACTTTCCGGATGTGTTACTGTTGATGACAAAGGTTGTGAAGGCATGAATCATGTTTGGCTGACATGATTAATGATATCTACTAGTATATGCTTGATCCGCATTGCTTGGTGAGCAAGGATTCAGCCGACAGAACAAAGTTTGTAAGAAACTAGACTGTTCCGGATGCCGACTAGAAAGATGATGAAATTACTTGTACGGATATATATAGAGGATGGATTTAGTTGTGAAGCATGAGTATAAAGCAATATATATATGCGAATAAGTCTAGAACAGAGCAGAAAAAGCAAGAAAGATCCGGTATGTGAAAGAATAGCAGAATAAAGAACAGAGGAAAGATGAAGTGCAGCAGATCAGTGTACTGAGCCTAACCAGAACTGAACTCTAGCATATGCAGATGCTTCCAATCAGTTCAAGACTGTGATTCTTATCACTTTGTAGACAGTGTGTCTTCTTGTAGGCAGTGGGCCTCTTGTGAGCAGTGTGCTCGGGCAGTGAGCCCTAATTGGCAAGTGCCATTTTGTAATTTCCCATTCTTCTAACAGAGAATAATTTTTGGGTTAATCACCCTGTGGTTTTCTCCCTTAACAGGGTTTCCACGTCAAAAATACTGTGTCATGTGTTTCTTATTTCATGGTAATGTTTTTGTGTTTAATTCAATGCTGCATTAATTAATAAGAAAGTTCAAAAAGGGGAAATAATTAGGATAACTGATTCACCCCCCCTCTCAGTTATCAACAATTGGTATCAGAGCTAAGTTCCTCCTAATAGAGCCTAACAGCTTGAGGAAGATCTGGGAACTCAAATGGATGCATATGGTTTAAGGGAGCAACTCAAGACTGCCCTTGAGGATCTTGAACAGTCAAATTCTGAAGTCAATGAATTAAAAGAAAGACTCAAACAGGCTGATGAATTCATGAGAGAATTAAAAGACAAATTAAGTCTCTCTATGAAAAAGAGAAAGGAGCTGCTCCAACAGTTGGCAAGACAAAGTGAAGAAAGCAATACAAATGAAGAATTGACTGAGCAAACCAAGTTATGTGAAAAATTATCAAAAGAAGTCATTATGTTAAGACATGAAATGGAATCAGGAACTATAAAGTTTACTCAAGAGATTGAAGAAAAAAGAAAGGCTGAAGACAATCTAAGACAATCTCTTAAAGAAAAATCAGAAGAATGCCACAAGATGGACAGGATTATCAGACATCTTGAATCTGATCTTGAAGATGCCAAAGATAATGAAGAAAAACTTGAGGATCAAATTACCTCTCTCAAAAGAGACCTTCAAACAGCAAATGAATATAAAGAGAAATTCAAGATAAGTTCTGCTCAACTTGAAGTTCTTCTTGGAAGTCAAAAGAGGACAGATGACAAGTATGGTTTGGGATATGAGAAAGGAGAAAGCTCCAGATCCGGTCAGAAGAATCTTGGATCAGAAAATCCAAGGAGCAGGCCTAGAAGACCTCCGGTAAGACAGCCAAATGCTCAAAGATATCCATCCTTCAATGGATACTGCCACAGCTGCAACCACTTTGGTCACAAAGCTAATCAGTGCAGAATGAGAATGAATCAGATTAATTCATCCTTCTCCGGACAGTGCTTCAACTGCAAAAGGTATGGACACAAATCCCATGAATGCAGAATTATGCAAGTAAACAAATCATTCAAAGGTAGATGCTTTACATGCAATAGAGTAGGTCATATGGCTAATCAATGCAGATCAAGAGGATATCAGTCAAATATGCAAAGAAATGTTATTTGCCAAATCTGCAATAGGTCCGGTCATAATGCTAAAGTCTGCAGAAACAAGAATCAGGACAAAAGAGGTCCGGTGTATAATCAGAATCAAGACAAGGGTAAACAAAAGATGAATGCGGATGAAGTTAGGAATCAGATGAGCAAGATTTGGGTGAAGAAAAGTTCAGAGAATGTAGAGGTTGGATCCGCACCAGACTCTGGTGCTGATATTTCTTCCGGAAATTAAAAAGTGAGCTCAGGCTCAGGGGGAGACTCAAAGAAAATCCTGTTCCCCCAGCCAAACAAGTGGTGCCGGATGTGGCACAAGATGCGGATTAAAGGGTTTGCAGATATGAGTCTTGAGATGCTTCAGTCAAGTTTTCAGAGGTCCGCATGGATTTATGAAGAAGCTGTGATCGATCAAGTAAGACCTGTTCAGGGAGATGCTCCGGTATGACAAAGGATTACAAAAAGGTTGGGAGAGATTCGGAAGTGCACTATCTTGTTCTGCGGATTGGACAGAGTGTTTGGGATGTTCTTGTAATATGTTACCTCGATTTATTCATGATTGAAAGATCTGGATGATATCCATAGATCAGGACTAATCCAGGATACTCCAAGCTATCCAGACAAGGCAAACCGGAATGATGTAGGTGAAGCATTTATTGCAGACAGATATTAGGGTTTGCGGAGCAATTTAAGGGATTTCTCAAAAGTCATTTGCTCATTCTGCACTCAAGAAGAAGCGAAAAGTGGAGCTCTGCAACAAGATTCATCAAGCACACCAAGGATCTCCTGCCGAAGTCATTGCATAAAGAAATCAATCCAACCACTCCGTGCAAACCGAAGGCGCATAAGGTATTCTCCATTTTTCATTATCTCACTGCAAATCTTTGAAGAATGGCTACTCCAAATATAGTTAAGATCTCTGATAGACCTCGCCCCACATTCAAGAAACATCCTTACAAATCATTGGAGGTAGATCCACTAGGAGCCTTCTCTAGTGTTCCTCATGGTGTATTGCATACGGAAGATATTAGGGTTTACATCCATGTGAATCTTGAAGACTTTGGAGAATCAAAACTGATGGATATCTATCACAAACAATTGATAGATGACTCCTTTGAGATCAAACCTCAGTATAAAGCCATCCAGGACAAACACTTTGCACAGTGCATTCATTTCCCCTGTTTTGAAGAAGATGAATGGGTCCGGTATGTACTAAGTAGAGTACATGACAACTTCCTATGGTTGAACAAGCCCTTCAAAATCACCAAGGATGCAATTAGGGCTGTAACCGGTCTGCACTCATCCGGTGGACTACCTGTTCTCAAATCTGTCAAAAATCAGACAGTCAGTGATGCAACCGGATCCAAGTTTGACAAGAGAGCTATGACAGTTGATGACATCACTGAACCAGATGTCAAATTTGCAGCTATGATAATTGGTTACAAAATCTATCACTCCAGTAGGGAAAATTTAGTACCGGGAACTGCAATCTACACAGCTTATCAGATGTTAAAGGAGAATGCAGACTATGACTTGTGTGAGCTTCTAGTAAACCAACTCTTTGAAAATCTGCAGAAGATTAAGAAGGACAAGAAAAACTCCTTCAAGTATGGCAATCTGATCCTTTGTCTCTTCTTTTACTACATGAATGAGCTTCCCAGATCCAGTGGATGGATATGGCAGAATGACAAACCGGTTGCCATCCAAATCAGAGACTATTTGCATGGACTTGGGGATGCAAAAGCAAGAAATACAGCTCTATGGGGTTACTTCAAGAACTTCCAAAGCATGATGCATGCAAGAGAAAGAATACCCCAATCCCTTGTTGAAAAGTACAAAGACACAGTATGCTTCATGGTAGAAACAGATCAGTGTCTGATGGAGGCAGTGGAGCCAAGGACTGTCTAGATCATGCCCATGGGGTATGAAGTGGATGAACAGATAGTAGAGCTGCATGTTCAACACATGCTAAGCCAGCCCAAAGATCCTAAGGCAGAAAGGTTTGGAACCTTTGAGGAACTGAGTGTAAAGTTACATGTAGAACTCAGGGAACCGGAGATAAAGAGGAAGGTAAGAAAAGAAGTTGAGCATATTGCTCAAGGCCTAGGCATCTCAAAAGAGGCACTTGATGCCAGCCGGGAAAAGAGGAGGAAGGCTGAGGAAGAAGAGAAAAGTAAAGAAAGTGTTCCGGTTGAAACTCCCACCCGGACCAGATCATCAAAAAGATCTGCACCTCCCACAACCAAAAGTTCAAAATCGGAAGTCCAAGCATCCGGTAAAAGATCCAAGACAAAAGCCACAAGGGCTTATGAAAGCCAAAAGGATGAAGAGGAAACAGAGTCAGATGAGGGAGTAAAAGAAGTAAAGAAGCAGAAGAAGAAAGGATCCGGTAAACCCTCCACAGGCCAAGACAAGGATGAAATGGCAGAGGTATTTGTTGAAAAGCCCACTCTGTCTCTAGAGAGTGTAATCAAGTCAGTCACGGTAGATGGAAACCTTCAACCAATGACTGAATTTTATGATGACTACAATGAGGCTGACCAAAAGGTTCTGCAGGAAGCCACAGTCAAATATCTGAACATATACAATAAGGCCTTCATTGAGATCATATCTCTTATTCCTAAAAGCCTAGAAAAGGAATTAGAAATAAGAAAGAATAATGCTCATGCTAAAGATCTTGAGATCCGGGAGCAGATAGCTATTCATCTATATCCTCAAATTGATCCCAAGACAATGAACATTATCTTCAAAGACTGCAAAGATGAGTTCAGAAGTAAAGCCAGGATGAATCAACTCATGCTTGGTGAGATTGACAAAGTGGCCCAAGAGACAGAAGAGATTCTCCGGAAGGCCTTCAAAAGGTTCAATCTTCCTGTTGTAGAGGACTTAGGTGCAGAAACAGCTGCGGATTTGGAACCATCTGTTCCGGAAGAAGTGGGCCCTGAACAGACAAACATCTCTCCTCCGGTTTCCCCTACAGTCTCCAGATCCAAAGAAGAAGAGAAATTACAGGAGAAGGAAGCAGGGGTGAAAGATAAAGAGGTTGACAGTTCCCAGACTGCAGAAGAAAAGAAACATCTGTCTCCGGCAAGAGACACTGCACAAACTGTTCAACAATTTTTGAGCAAAGCCACTATAGAAATTGATGAACCGGACCTACTCAAAGGACCATTAGATTTTGACTCTTTGTCACCGGTGCAAACAATGAAAATAGCCTCATTTGCAAATGAGAAAGTCAAAGAGAAGCTGCTGAAATCTCACATGGAAGACTGTGAGCTTATGGAGGTAGCATCTGGAGTGCTAGAAAAGATCATGCCATCCTTTCAAAAGGATCCCACAGCCTCCTCTTTCGGTAATCTCAAAACCTTAGTCAACAGTGTTAGTACACATTTTGAATCTCTAGAAAAATCTGCTGAAGAAAAGGTCCGGAAGGAATTTTTGGATAAGAGATTTTCAGAAATATTAGAATTAATCTCTAAAGATAGGAAGATTGTGAGTATTGGAATAAAGATCTTAGAGAATGCTCTTAAGGATGGCGGTGACATTTACAAATTTTGTATATCCTGGCCAAAGGCAACAGCAGCAATTGATAAGAAAATAAAAGAAGAACAGGACAAGCTACAAAGCTTATCTCAAAGTTTTAATCCTCTCTCTTCCTCCATAATAAATCAAGAATGTCAGACTATTGCAGTCTTGACTGAAATAAAGAATCTTGAGAAGGAAAGGAAGAATATCACCAACCGGATGGGAGAACTTAGAAGGATTATAATCCCTAAGTTGGAAACTATGCATGAGGCCATCAGTGATGCTCAGACCACCGCCCAAACAAAAGATCCGACAGATCTCAAGCGGGCAGAAGCTTTTGCATTTTTGTTGAGTGGTCACATTTCAATTTTGGATAGAATGAAGCAAAGTTGGGCTACTGAAATGATCCAATTGCAGACATCCTTTGCAGACATTCTTCAGTATATGTGAGTATGTAAATATGCGGCTATGTATAGAAAATTTTTTGAAAATTTTGGTGTGCGGACCCTACCCTTTGCCATTGATGTCAAAGGGGGAGTAAGGAGCAGTGAAAAATGAGGAATCCAACAAAGGGGGAGTTCCGGAAATTATATATAAAGACAGAGCATCAGCAAAGGGGGAGCATAGTGTAAACACTTAGTCATTTTTCACTAAGTGTTGCCATCAATGCCAAAGGGGGAGATTGTTGGCAAGAGACACTATATGGATTCATGGTTGTTGTCATTGATGGCAACAAAGGTCATCCCACATATCCGCAAGTCATAATGTGTCTCTATCGGAAGTCAGAATAAAGACTGTTGTGGTCCGGTGAACAAGAATAGAGCATGTGGCAAGGTCCGACAGATTGATCCAGATCTCTCAGAGGAAGTGTCTTGGTGCAGTGCAGATTTGGGGAAGTCAAGAGGACTACCTTGAGTGGTATATTCCAAGGATTTAGCCTCCGGTGATGGACAAAGAAAAAGATATGAATAAGTTGAGTACCGGATTCCTGAGAGATAGTGAAAACAGAGGAAGAACTGACTGACAGAGTATCAGACTACTTTCCGGATGTGTTACTGTTGATGACAAAGGTTGTGAAGGCATGAATCATGTTTGGCCGACATGATTAATGATATCTACTAGTATATGCTTGATCCGCATTGCTTGGTGAGCAAGGATTCAGCCGACAGAACAAAGTTTGTAAGAAACTAGACTGTTCCGGATGCCGACTAGAAAGATGATGAAATTACTTGTGCGGATATATATATAGAGGATGGATTTAGTTGTGAAGCGTGAGTATAAAGCAATATATATATGCGAATAAGTCCAGAATAGAGCAGAAAAAGCAAGAAAGATCCGGTATGTGAAAGAATAGCAGAATAAAGAACAGAGGAAAGATGAAGTGCAGCAGATCAGTGTACTGAGCCTAACCAGAACTGAACTCCAGCATATGCAGATGCTTCCAATCAGTTCAAGACTGTGATTCTTATCACTTTGTAGACAGTGTGTCTTCTTGTAGGCAGTGGGCCTCTTGTGAGCAGTGTGCTCGGGCAGTGAGCCCTAATTGGCAAGTGCCATTTTGTAATTTCCCATTCTTCTAACAGAGAATAATTTTTGGGTTAATCACCCCGTGGTTTTCTCCCTTAACAGGGTTTCCACGTCAAAAATACTGTGTCATGTGTTTCTTATTTCATGGTAATGTTTTTGTGTTTAATTCAATGCTGCATTAATTAATAAGAAAGTTCAAAAAGGGGAAATAATTAGGATAACTGATTCACCCCCCCTCTCAGTTATCAACACGATTGACTAAGTCTTGAGGACAGTTAGCATTTGGTTTGTCTTTGGAGGGTATCTAGGAGTGGTTTTATTGCTCTTAGAGTCCTTTTTGAGTTATTTTCATAACTCATTATGGTTGACTAGGTCATGAGAGACTTTTTCTTTTATTATGGGCTCTTGTGGAGGAGATATAAGCCTTATATTTTAGGCTTTTTGTGGGCATCAGACCCCAGTTTGTTTCAGACTCCTTGTATTGTGGAACCACTTGGATAGTGGGGGATATAGTCACTTATGTGACTCTTTTGTACAGAGTTCTTACATGTAGATTCTAGAGACTAGTGATTTTTATCCTTGCTCAGATTTTGTGAGTTTGTAATTCATTCATTTTGGAACATGTATACTAGTGGTGACCTTGGATAATGATTATGAGTGTTTTTGCCTTCCCACTTTGTGCTTTATTGTGTGTATCTTATTAATTGATTGAGTTACTTGTGAAGTTTTGTTTATTTCCTTGTAATTTTGTCTCAGGCCAAGCACCTCTTTTGCATAAATGTATGTTTTGCAGGTTATAATTTGTGTCAAGAGTGCAAACGCTTTTAGTTGTGAAACTTCTTTCCTTCTAAAGGTTTAAACATTTTAACCTCTTTATAAAGTACTTATGCAAAGATATATAAAAGTGGGTTATACAAGACAAATTCAGCCATTGTTGAAATTGTGTATGCTAGTTGTGTTTGTAGGTTCTAGTTAGTTTTGGTGCACCACCTTAGTCATAGGTTTCATTTTTGTGCAATCTCCTCTTTACCCTTTTCCTCGTCAAAGCAGTAGGATAGAAAGTATTTTAGGTGATAACCATAGGAAGTTGGCCTTCTCCAGAGGTTGACCTCTGCTTTTAAAGTTAGCCACAGCTTTAGAGGTCTTCCCATGTTTCAATAGATTGTTAAACCTTACGTTTAACATGGTGCAAATCTCATTGACAATAATTTTTGGCACGCCCAGTGGGACCAGAACTGATTTTTAGTTCTTTTTGTACATCATTTCACTGTTGTTTGGTGTGTACAGAAGCTAATTTCTACTTTTTGAGGTGTTTTAAATACATACCTAGCGACTCTACAAGTTATTCTACTAGTTTCAATAATACCAAGTGCTGGCATGTTATCAAATTCTTGTAGAAACTAGTCTTAATGATTTTGATTTTATTGTAGTTCAATGAGTTTCCAGTTTTCTTGAATGCTACATAATGTCTTCATTTTATGGAGATGTCTTTCATCACCCTCCATTTCATGAAAAATCATTTTATATCTCTTCTTACCATCCATACCAAACAAGAGAGCTTGCTGGTTTTGTCCCAAATGACCCTATAACAGCAGTGTATCAGCATTCTTATCATGCTTACCACCCTCCCACCCATGCATAAGCTCTATGGAAGCCAGTGTATGCCCATGACCAACCTCAAGAGTCCCATTTTATGCCAAACTAGCAATACTACTTTCCCAATCAGCTTCAAAATGATGAGAGACTAGAGGTTGCAAATATCAAGAACATATGGTTTGACTGGAACAAGCAGCTGAATGACATAAAAAGGCAGCAAGAATACTCTTTACAGCAGGAACCCATGGATGAACAAAATCAATCAAACCAATCCATTAATCCTTAGCTTCAGTCATATCAAGAACTTGAACCAAGCCATCAAAATACTGAAAAAACATGGCATCCTTCTTGGACTAGGTATCTTGGTTATTAAATGCCAAATCTTGCTAAGACTATCCCTTCCATACCTGTCCAAGATCAGGAAGATGAAGAATCAGATTTCTTACCAAGAGGTAAGTCTGAACATGAAACTCTATGGCAAGAGGAGCAGTCGGTTGCTATTGTTTGTGCCATGTCCTCAACTAAAAGTAAGCATAACACATGTGAAGAGGATGTAGAAGCAGGCTTGCCACTGAATCCCTTAAATTTTCATTCATTTGAAGAATTTTCTAATGTTGTTTATAAAATAAATGAAAACAGCTTGCAGAGGTTGCAAGGTAAAGTTCTTCAGTCACAATGACAAAATTCCCAAGTTTCATTGGAGAAGGCATCACATGAAGAGGAAGAGTTGGTCTTTTTGTTTGATCAACTACCTACTTTTGTTGAACAAGATGAGGAAAGTATTCAAATACCCAACTTACCAGTAGTTTCAAACTAGCAAGAAGATGCTCAATAATATGATAAATTGCTGATTAAAACTAAGCAGTCTGACAATGGGGTCTCAGATCAAGTAAAAGAAGGTGAAAGAAAGTTTTTCTTGGAACCTACATGGCTAACTAAGAGTTGTTATGAAATAGAAAATAGTCTTCCTCCATCATAATTTCATGAAGAAGGTAAGGAAGATTCATTTTGGGATGACCTGGAAGTTTTTGTCTAAAAACTAGATGACAAAGGATTAAATCTTCTGGAAGAAGTTGCAAATCATGCTAAATCAGGACAACAGGTTCATAAGTTTGAACATGAGTAGGAACAACTTGTAGAGGAGATAAATGAACATGAGGAACTTAGTGGGAATGAGGCTGATATGTTTTGTTATGATGGGTTACTTTCATTTGTTGAACAAAATGAAGATGATATGACTATGATAACAAAAGACTTGGGACAGCTACAAGATGTTGAACAATGTGATGAGTTGTTGGTTTGTGAAAGTTAATATGATAATGAAGCTTTGGCTCATGAGGTAGTTTCATTTTGGGATGATCTAAAGTCTATTTTGAATCAGGAGGAAGCCTCTTTTTGCCCAGCTTTGGATATTCAGACAACACCATTTAAGGTAGAAGATAAAAAAAGAAGAGGAACAACAACATGATTTGGAACAATAACTAGCATGGAGAGTTCTGAATTTACTCCTTCTAGAGGATGCCCAATTAGGCATCTAGTCAGAATGGAGGCCAACAAGAATATTGATATTTTTCTTGCACCCAAGCATGAAGATGCAGCTAGGAAGAGCAAATTCAAGTCACTTTTCTACCTCAGGATAGGAATTTTTACATTCCATGTGAAAAGGTTAGTGAACTTGTGTATGTTCTTCAAGAGGTTTTGCATCTCTTTGTTGAATTTTTGTTCATATTTCCTCTCTTTCTATTTGTCCTCAAGCATGACAAACATTGTAAACTATGTAGAAATGGCAGCTACTTCACCCAACCAGTGAATGGTTTCGTTTGACGTGATGTCTTTCTTGGTTAATGTAGTGTATGGTTAGAAACTAAGTAGGTTTTATTCCCTAAGTAATGTCCAGCACAGTTAGTTAGTTTCCTTTCTGTAGTTTTTACTTTTTCTTAGATGAGTAGGAGTCTTTCACTTTGTGCTGTCGAGTTGCAGAGGTTAGAAATCTATCATCCAAGTGTTTTAGAAGTCTCTGAGTGACCCCATGCCCAATGGATAAGCTTCAAGCTACTGGTCTGATGTTTAGCAAGAAAACATATAGCAGATGTCGCCAGAAATGTTACCTAAGTTTCACTACAGCTCATTTAGGCAGAGCTTTGATTCAAAGTTTTAAAGGTACATTTTATTTAATATTTCTTACATTACATTCAAGTGCATAAATGAAATAAATTAAAAAAAAAGATTATGTTTATCAAATTATTACATTTATTCAAGTGCATGTAACATAAGAAAGATTTATACAAATCCTTTCTGAAAGAATAAATAATCTTTATTGAATGTAAAATGTACATTATCTCACACAAGACGTGAGATTAACTTTCTTATTCAATTAAATTGAAGAACAATCTATACATGAATAAGTAAAGGTAAATAAAAGCGCATGTAAGGTTAGAGGCTAGTCATTTCCTGAGAATGACTGGTTCTGGTTTTGGTGTGTTGTCCTATTTACTCGAGTTGTCTTTGTCCTTCCTAGTGTCATGTTACTCCTAGTTCTTGCATCTGGCAAAAATAGTGGTGTTAGAGTAATACTCTAAGCAATGAATGGTCCCAAACCTGACATGAACAGGTACCTATGGATGTATAAACTGATCCTCAAATGCATTAAACAAGAAATGTATACCTTGGATGTCCTAGAGAACAATCAACTCATCAAACACATCCAAAATATGCATTTATTTCCTAACAAGTTTGTTTCATGTGCAGATATAGGTGTAATTATGTTCTGTGTGATTCATTAGATTACATTATGAGTGGAGAAAATGTGGCTCCCACAAGGGTTGAGCCCAACTCATATTTATTTCAGAGCATTTCATATGTATTTATCATATGCAAAGAAGACAGACTGCATAAGAGAGTCATCAGATTGGAAGAGCAGCAGAGTTTCATGTAAGAGACATCACTGTCCTTGTTAAAAGGTAGTCATTTCATTTGCCAATAATCAAGTCATTTTCAATTTTTGAAAAGGCAAATCAGATATCAAAAGACATCCTATAATGATGTAACAAGGTCAATGCATTGGTAAAGATAGGACCTGCATTGTTTTAGAACAGTCATGGAATAACTACTTTTCATTTAGCAGCAGTCACATAAGGACTATCATACCTTAACAGTGTAGTATGAACTGTTGAAGATAATCACTGCTATATATTAGCTAGTAGTAGGTCAGTCATGATTCAAGGGAGTAGCATTGAGGAGGAACATATGAGGAAAAGAGGCATCTACACAAGCATGATTAACATTGTCAAACAATATCAAGATGGAGGGACTCTACATTTAATACAGTTACAAATTTCAGAGGCAATGTTGGTCCAAGGGAGTAGAGGCATGCAAAGGAAAATGAAGAGGGAGCTCAAATATTACAGTCATAAGAAGTAATAGCATACAGTTCAAAGGAAACAATCATCAGCTGTTACAGAACATAGCAGAAATAGTCATTGATGACTATGATAAAAGGGCACAACAAGAATACAAGCATCTCAATGAACTCAGATATTCTACAAAGAACAAGAAGTTTAAAGTCTGTTAGGTATGTAAAATAAGGTGATATCCTTCATCTTAATCCAAATATCCATGAAAGTATGGAGGTCATGTTGAGAAGTCACAAGATCATGACAGTCATCCAATATGAAAATGATTATTCATCATCAATGAGTCAATGGATCAGGGTTTGCTTTGAAAGACCATATCAGTTAAACTTACATCAGCAAATCAATGACAGTATTTTGACAGTCATAAGGAACATTGTCAAGTGATATCCATAACAGTTATCAAAGGTAGCATAATGCATGATGACCATGAGCAAGGACAGTATATAGTCATCAGCAATCAAAGCATGCAAAATCTGAAGCTATAGTTGTTCTGAGTGTACAAGAATAACAGATGTATTGAAATGTTCATGAGAGAACTATCATAAATGCTCAGAAGAGATAGAAAATCATATCTCTATATAGATTCTTCAAGTTCTTAGCAGATATAGAAATAATATTAGAAATAATTCAAAGTGTATGAAAGCTACAGGAAGCATTTTTTGCTACTACCAGAGCGTGTTCTATAAAAATGATAGTTTTCAACATATACTGGTAGTTATATTCAAAATGAATAAATGTATGAGATTCATCTACAAAGAAATATACAGTGAAAAGAGCAATGCTATTTGTAAGTTATCCATGAAACTTTTAACTGTCGTCATGTCACCTGAACTGGTAAAGTATAGTTAGGGTTTGGTTTGTGTAGAAACTCTAACAAGAAACCCTGGTATTTTTGTTCAAAAATGCTTTTTTATGTATACAAAAGATAGAAGATCTTATACTGTAAGTGAAATATTCAGAGGAAACATAGAATGAAGGTTTATTTTTTATTAGAACCCTAGCTTCATTTTTCATTGACAAGAACACATTAAAATGCCTTATGCTTGCAGAAAAAACTAGAATGAGTCATTTTGTTCATGGTCATTCACTACAAGGATGTGCATTTTATTTTCCTTGAAACCCTAAGCCAAAGTTAGAAAACTATATTGTCCATGGCCATTCAAAATATACAGTTAAGGTTTTTGAAACCCTAAGGGGCCAATTTTTAGAAAAAAATATCAGAGTTGAAGCCTCAGACAGATGAAGAAACTGTATATTCAAAGCATGCTAAGCAAATGAAGGTAGGAAGAAGAGAAATATTCTTTTCCTTTTTTTTTACTATAGTTGTTTCCAAGAAACCATATTCAGACATATTTCTATGAGCATACATAGAATGGAGTAGAAATACAAAAATATCAGTTATATGTCATTCTCAGATGGGCTTTATTTTCTTTTTGCCTTTTTTTTGCATACCTTGAAATTGCCCGTGGTGCAAGCATGTATTCCCTAGGAGTATGCCATAGGGTGGCTCTTTTAAGACTTTTGTGTTAAAATTTGTTTTCCTTTTGCCAAGATGAGCACTTCGGTGCCTTCTTTGTTTTTATTTATTTTTCTTTGCATACTTTGTGATGTAAAACAATAATCTTTAAATGATGACCATATAAATCATTTAAGATTTATTGTTGCCTTTTAATGCAAAGGAGAATAAAGGAGAGTGAGGGATGAGTCTTTATTGTCTTAGAGAGCATATAGTTGGATTGTAGATGTGGCAAACACATGCCAAGAGTATAGGTGTTTGTTTTTGCTTTGGAGGAGGGAAGGATTGAGTAAGTCTTGAGGACAATTAGTAGTTGGTTTATCTTTGGAGGGTATCTAAGAGTGGTTTTATTGCTCTTAGAGTCCTTTTTGAGTTATTTTCATAACTCATTATCTTTGACTAGGTCATGATAGACTTTTTCTTTCATTATGGGCTCTTGTGGAGGAGATATAGGCCCTAGATTTCAAGCTTTTTATGGGCATCCAACCCCAGTTTTGTTTCAGAATCCTTGTATTATGGAACCACTTGGATAGTGGTGGATATAGTCACTTATGTGACTCTTTTGTATAGTGTTCTTACATGCAGATTCTAGAGACTAGTGATTTTTATTCTTGCTTCGATTTTGTGAGTTTGTAATTCATTCATTTTGGAACATGTATACCAGTGGTGACCTTGGACGTCAATGATTATGAGTATTTTTTCCTTCCCACTTTGTGCTTTATTGTGTGTATCTCATTGATTAATCGAGTTACTTGTGAAGTTTTGTTTATTTCTGTAGACACTAAAAATGTCTTCAACGTCAAACTGACTCCCGACATCCCTAAACATACCAATTTCCCTTCTAATCAATTAATTAAATTTTTATTTAATTAATTATCCCTTCATCACCTAATTTTTCATCATTTTATCCCTAAGAGTTGGATTAATTCTATTAATTCAATAGTTCAACTTTAGCCAATTGATTAAATAAATATGCAATATTTATTTGGTTAATTTCTCCCTCCTCACTAAATCTAATTAATTAGCTAAATCATGTTTAACTAATTAATTCAGCCTATTAATTAACCTATCCCTACCCTAGGTAATTAAATAGTCATTATTTAATTGCCTACCCTAGCCTATCTCATCCTAGCCCTAGGATTAATTAAATAAAACCTTATTTAATTAATCTTAACCTCTCATTAACCCATTCCCTAACTTTTTCCAGCCATATTAATTAGGCTAATCACCCTAATTAAAGTGGTCAAATCTAGCTTAACACCCTTCCCCACATCTTCCAAATAAAAAATTAAAATATATCCCACATAAATCAATTTTTTATACACGTGTCCAACATCACATTTAATACCTCTTACACCCCTTACACATGCCATACTTCATTTATATCCACTCTTCCCCAAATGAATTTTTAATTCATTTTACCCTTCCCCATGTGAATTTTTAATTCACAAATAATCCATCTCACCCAACCTCATTTAATTCACCCCTTTCCCAAAATGAATATAAAATTCATCTTTATTCCTAGCCCTCCATCCTCCAAGATGAAATATAGGCCCTCCACATCATCTTCATCCTCCACCATTGATCTCCTAAATCAATCTCAACCCTTGGATCAAAATCTCTCCAAAATGCCTATAAATACAACATCCTCCAACCCATTTGAGGATCCAATTTCTAAGTAATGTTACCATGCCAAAAAATCTCTTAAGCTAGCTTGTGAGTTGCATTTGATAGAGTATTTCGCATTGAATCCATTATCTAGGGTACATATAGGAGCTCTTGGGTGCATGCTTCTACAACCCTGTCTTGGATTTGTGAGTCATAGTGAGGTATAACATTTGTTTTTATGCACTTGTTTTGTGTCTTCTATCTCATTTTGATTTCACTAATCACATTGGCACGCCCACTGGGACCTGCAAGGTCTCAATCGAATCACTTTTTTTGTGAGTTTTGTTGTTTGAGTTGTGTTTTATAGGTGTGGCGCTATCTACCCACGCAGTGGCGCCATTTGTGACGCATTTTAGCACTATCTTCTGTTTCAGCGCTATTTGACATGGCACTTTTTTTTAGATTTTACTCACATTCTTCTTTTGGGTTTTTCTACCGTCTCCCTAGGTTTCTTTGCTCTCTGTTTTTGTAGACATCATGCATGAAGAGGAGGAGGTCATGCCAAAATTTTCTTGAGAACCAAATACACCATTTTTGCTTTCATCTTGTTTTGGTTTCCATTCACTAGGTTGACAAGACTAACAAGACCCCTTTCTTTGTAGTCTAACCCTTTTTTTTGGTTAGGAAGATCTTTGTTTTGCAGACCTGACAAGTTCAACCTTGTATCAGTGCTATCAGCACCTAGAGTGGCACTATATTACATTGTCGACTAGACCATTCAAACACATGTGCAATGGTGCCTTGTTACATACATATTAGCCCCATATTTAGTTTTAGCACCTTCTATAATATATTTTAGCGCTATCTGTTATTCTGGCACATTCTGTATCTGGTTTTAGCGCTATGTTGTATATCAGTGCTATTTGTACGTATATCGGTGATATTTTCTAGGGCAATCAAGTTTTTTTAGGTCAGTTTCTATAAGTAGCGCCATTGCAGTCGAAGGTGGCACCATTTGGTCTCTGTTTTAGCGCTATTTTTACAGGCTAACTTTGGGTTCTGTGTAGGGACTGGAAAGCTATTTGCAGGTCATCACCATCATTCTAGAGCCACTAAAAAGTTCTTGTAGGGTTTTTAATCTTTAGATTAAACAAACACATTCAATTGGTGCTTAAAAAGAATCCTTGTATGTTAGCTTAGAAACAACATTTCAATTTGGTGCACTAAAATTGATCAACAACAAACAAACAAACAACAAACAAACAAACAACAAACAAAATCTCTGTGTGCCTTAGATTAAACAACATTTGAACTTGGTGCTCTAAAATTAACAAGTGCTTGCCAACAATCTAGAAACATTTCGATTTTGGGCTTAAAAAGAACCACAAAGTGCATCATAACTCAGTGGATTAAAAAGAACAACAATATGCATTTTTCACTCATCTAAACAAGAAAATGAATCAATTGTGTGAAGTGTTTTTATGATAATGTTTGTGTGGTGAAAAGCGTATGCTCTTCCCTCATACCATTGGTGATCTTGGGAATCAAAAGTTTCTCACAACTCTTGCATAAATCACCCCCAACATAATCCAAAGAACTAAAAATGAACTTTGTTTAGTGTAACCCAAGCACAAAATATATGTATGCTCTCCTCTCGCATCCTTGTATGAACTTGGGGATCAAAAGTATTTTTGTGTTTGTGTTGCTTTTGTTAAATCCTTAGAGGGCCTGCCACCCCGCTTCGAAAGGTGGAAATGACCCAAGTGGCAACAAGCTAAAGCCAAGCTCTTTCGAGCCGCTATATAAATAATGTGTTTGTGACGAAAGTCACAAGCAACAGGTGTTGTTGTGTCATACCGATAGCCAACTTCCCCCAAAACCCTCTAAGGTGTAACCCTTGGAGGCTGGGAGACTCCATAATGGAGAGTAGCATTGCCACACGTATGGCCACTTGAACGAATGCACTTACTACGAACCTTTGTTTTAGCAAGCCAAAAACCTTCTATTTGTTGACGCAGAAGGGTAACCTTTGAAGTGGCCCTGATTCATGCAGTTCTTAGTCGAGGTAGCAAGGACAATCCTAAGGTTTGGTGAGGTACAAGCCTTCGTGGAAACCCAGATCTTGGTATGCGTGAGAAGTGAGAGCACTGTAAGGGGGAGCCGATGCTACCAAGATCCTAGAGCTACCCACTTTGAATAAGCGCAGCTAGGGGATTCAACAAATACTGTCCTATCTTCACCTTAGGTTGTGCAAAGTGCTTGTTTAAGAAAATCCCACGTCTTTTCACAAACAAAATCTTAGTTATTGTGTGTTACTATTCTTAAAGTGCTTTCAAGAAACTTGCCAAGAGCCAAAAAAAATCATTTGATCAAACTTCATATCAATACAAATCCAAATTTGTCATCAAAATCCATCTTTTTTAGAGCCTCAACCAACACTGACCTGTTTCAACGCCATCTCTGTCTGTTTTTGGTGCCATTTCACCTATGGATTGGTGCTATTTGCAGACTAACCTGCCTAAAACTCAGACAAATTTCATTGTGATCTTTAGCACCTGCCTGACCATAATCCATAATCACCTTCCCAAAAATCCGTCAATACCCCACCCATTTTCTTCTAAAAAATTCCAATCATACCTTCATTTTGACCTTAGAGAATCAATCATTATCATTATCGAACCCCTTCCCATACCATAATCCACTCAATTTCATAGCCATTCATCCTCATTAATCTCTACATACTTTTTGGACCAAACAAACATCCTTGTTACAAAAAAATAATTCCAAAATCCTTTCACTTCTCTCATCAAAAACATATCCAAAATCTTCCAAATCCAAACACCCATCAAAGAATCATCAATCAACATCTAAAACTCATCATCCCTTTGAAGCTAAAGCTAGATCTAGATTTCGTCTTTTTCATCATATTTTTCTTGGAGAATCATTAGTCAACCTTTCAAGTAAAATAATCATCCTTCTTTGTGTAAGGTCATTATTCTATCCCAAACAAAGAGAAACATCCATTTATGCAACACAAAACTAGATCTTACTTAAGCTCATTCGTTGACCTTCAAATCCTTTTCAAAAACATCATCCTAATCTCTCATACCAAATAGCTAGTTCATCTAAAAATTTCATCCTCCAAATCAACATCAAAATCCCTTCCGTCAAATCATCCTCAAGTAAACTTCATCTATCATCAACCATTTTGGTCCAAATTTTTGTAAACATCAATATCACCCCCCCTTATCATCCCTAGATTGACACTTTTTTGAAGAATCATCTTAGAAGTGAAAAATCTATCCTTTATCACGCTACAATCACCCTTTCATCTTTTATTCCATTCCACTACCACATCTTCTTTGGGTCCAACAAATCAATCCAGATTCTCTAAGGTCTCCATCCCCTTCTCATCCAACTCAAAATCAAATCCATACACGTGCATGCCCATAACTAGATCACAACACAAGAAGAATCAAGCAATGGTAGATTTTGGACAATATATGGGCGTAGGAATGCCTAATACCAATGACAACAACCTACCAATCAACCAAACACACAACCCACCTTTGGTCTTTCAAATTTTGACATATAATCCTAATGAAAATCCCTTCCATTTCTTGCAACCACCACCACCACCACCCATCCAAAATGTCACCACCCTGTCCCAAAATGATTAAGATGTCTTGAACTTTACACAAGACGCTGATATCATGGACATGCTTGACAAAGTCCTAAGGTCAGATCCAAATAGATATCTTGACTATCTCCTCAAAATTGGTGCCCAGCCACCCCACAACATGACATCGTCCCAACCATCCACCTCCAACATCAATCCTACCACATCCTCCCAACTATCTACATCAAACACCCAACCTATCGTCTCTCAAACCTCAACTCACGCCATATCTATCACCCCCACAAGCTCTAATGTTACCACATCTATGATTCCCACAAGTGTCTCCAATCCTACCACCTCCCAACCCATCATCACATCCACTACCATAACTAACGTAAACCCTTCCATTCTGCAAATCACCTTGGGCATCCAAGGGAATCCCACACATGCAAGTGCTTCCGTAAGTGTACCTCCACTCAATCCCCAAACCATAGCCTACATGAGACAATTCTTTTCACAACCACCTCACAACATGACCAATCCATCTAACGTCAATGCATCTCATGTCAATCCATCCAATGTCAATCCGTCTAATCTCACGTATCTACAAAACCTCGTAGCGTCATCAACACAACATAATCCCAATCCTTAAATACCTCCCCATATTCTCCAACAAATCCATAGTTACCAACAATATCTTGCACAACTCAACCAAAACACCACCCCACAGTACCAAAACATGATCTCCCAAAACCTCCAACATTAAACCCCACCCAATCTCCAACACCTCATCAATCAGCAAACCTACACACCACAAACACCACCAACCCCAGATCTAACAAGCGTTGTATAAGCCTTGATTCAAAAAGTAGATGACATACAAACTGGGGGCAAACGCAAGCATTATTCTTTTGAGGATATTTGTCCCTATCCGTTTGATTGAACACTGTACATGCCCCCTTTCCCCAAAAATTTTGAAACACCCAAATTTGACAAGTACAAGGGAAAGGTAGACCCTAGGGATCATCTTAGGGAGTTCTACCTTGCTTGCTTAGAAGTCTCGAACAATGATACATATCTAATGAGACTATTTCCAAGAAGCCTCGGTGGTCAAGCCACTGAATGGTTCGCACATCTTCCCCCAGGTATTAGGTCTTTCCCTGAGCTTGCGAAAAAAATTGTCAATCATTTCTCCTATAATTTCAAACATGAAATATCTATGACAGACCTTTGCAATACAAAACAAAAGAGGGGAGAATCCTTTGTTTCCTTCTTGCAAAGGTGGAGAGGCTTAGTAAGCAAACTCCCTTGGCCAATTCCTAAGAAACAATTAGTCACCATGTTTGTGACTAACCTAAATCAAGAAATAGGGTTCCATCTACAGATCCTTTGTGCGTCTACCTTCAAAGAAGTCATTCACAAAGGTACTACCATAGAAAGGGCCCTTATCGCCAAGGGATCGATCAAATTATATGACAACAAGTCCTACAACAACAACAACAACAACAAACTCAATATCAACGTCCCCAATGCAAACAACAACAACAACACACAATCAAACGAAAAGTCACGCTATTGGGGAAAGAACAAAAACACCTTAAACGACGGCGTCACTAATGTGAAGGCCATCCAACATGTACAAAATCAAACACCCTCAAGTACATATTCCACCAATGTAAATATCCCAAGGGGGCAATCTAAACAAAACAAACCTTGAGACAATTCACACCTTTAGGGGAACCAATTGAGGATATCCTCGATAGATGTCTAAAGAAAGGTTTGATAACTCTCCCACCTGTTAAACCCTACCAAGAGAGTGGGCTCAAAGCTGCGTGGTACAACGAGAATGATTATTGCGACTATCACCGCATTGTGGACCATAAGATGGCTGATTGCATGAAATTAAAGCATTGTGTGCAAGACCTCATTGATCAGAACAAATTCAATCTTGAGAAAAGCACCCAACCATCACCTAATGCTAATCTAGGAGCTTACAAAGATCCACTGCCCAATCATAACAAAGCCTCATCATCTAATCAAGCCTACAACATCACCCCACCTCCTGCATCCTATGACTCTATTGTGGGGTGGATAGAACCATCGTCTAACCATATCAACACAATCACCATTCAAGCTCTAGCACCCGATTGTGCCGTCACAACTCGTCGTGGCCACGTATCCATCCACACAGCCCCTACCACTGATCAAATGCCTGCATCCACATCAAACTCCCTACCCAATTGTCCAACTATGCGCCCATCACCTACCAATCAGTACAACCTCCTAGAACATCTAGGAAAGACCCCTGCGCAAATCTCCATACTTGAGCTGCTCCGCATGTCACCTCTACATAAAGAAGTCCTTGATAAAGCACTCTTGGAAACCCAAGTTCCTACCAACCTAAATGTGAATCAATTCCAAGCCATGGTGGGTCATATCGCGGCACCTCATCATCTCACCTTCTCAGAAAAAGATCTTCCCACATCTGAAAACTCACATAATGACACCTTGCACATTGAAGTCTGCATCTACAAGCACATCATCAAGAGAGTCTTAATAGATGGTGGCTCCAGCCTAAACCTGTGCACTCTTAAATTACTAAAACACTTGGGCTACTTAGATGTGGTTGTAGACACTAGTGAATGCATAACAATCAAAGGGTATGATGACACTGAATGACTATCTGAGGGTACTATCAAGCTCCCTATTCAAGTGGGACAAAAGATAATGGAAACAAAATGTCAGGTCCTTGATCTTGATCTCCCTTACAACATTCTTCTCGGCCGACCGTGGATCCATGCCATGCAACATTCCATCAATGTCTAAAGTTCCCTCACAACGGCACGGAAGTAACTATCTATGCCAACCCCCATCCCTTCCAATACTACAATTTCTTGGAAGGCCATGACCACACCTTCTATCCGTATAACAAAGCCATCACAAAAGCCAACCCCACAACATCCACCTCGTACATCAACCCTGTCGACATTGCCACCACCTCATCCCATACACCTCCATCGCCTGAGCTCAAGATCAAGCTTAGTGACATGGGATGTGGGGAATATGACCTACACGGTAGCTTTTGTGTGGGCATGTTACCCAACCCTAAAATGTTCAGTATCCCAAAGAAAGAAGAAGCCAATACAGTTGTCATCAAATGCAAACCATCACCTACCTTTGAGAGGAAACATCTCCTTGATCAAGATGTGATCAAAGACATATCATCCTAGCTATATAAAGATGAAGAAACTAAGTAAGAAGCCCTCATAATACCAACAGAGATCTATGGCAAAGGATCAAAGATTGTCAAAAATATGGGCTCTAATGGACAAGGTGGCATCGGCCTTCATGAAAAAGGGATCGTGGAACCAGTCCAAGCAACAATAAATCCTTATACTCAAGGGTTAGGATATGGTCAACGACAACATATCCTGAATACTGGTGAATGTATCCTAGCCGAGGTCACTACGGTCTCCCTTGAAGTCGATAATGTCAACGAAATGGGCCATCAAGACTCCTTTAGTGACTTCGTTGAATTCTTCAAATCATCCATATGTACCATATACATAGTCACCACCCTAACCTCTTCATCCAATGACTTACCTCTTGTATACCCTGACCTCATAGACTGGGACCAACAAGGACCTCCTGTCTTCAACGTAGCACCAAATGATGAAGCAATCACTAAAATGATGGGGGTTTTAGATCACTTCCCCCTAGGAGATCATAAGGTAGGATACATCATGGAACTTGATATGGTTGCCTATTTCAGGGAGACAACCCTTGCTTCCAGTCACAAAAATATAAAAATTAAACATGGATCTGATGGTGAAAACCGCTCTGTGGCAATGTCAGATCCCAAAAAAGTAAAAATAAAGGACGTATCTCCTGGTGAAAACCTCCATGAGGTGCTAGGAGATGGCAGCATGGGCCTTCCCGAGATAGAGAAGGTATACCTTGACAGATCACCCATCCTGGTAGAGCCAGCTCAAGAGATGAATCTTGGGATGGAAGAAGAGCCAAAAATCACCTTCAGGGCATAATCTCTCACCGCAATAGAGCAGGAAAACTTCTTTGCCTTCTTCAAATGCAGAAATCACAATTTTGTGTGGACTTATGCAAACATGCTAGGGCTTGATCCTGCTTTGGTCGTCCATCACCTTGCAGTACGGCCTGATGCAAAACTAGTGAAACAGAAACTCTGAAAAATAAACCCTTAGGTGGCCCTCCTAGTCAAAGCAGAATTGAAGAAACTACTGGATGTCAGGTTCATCCGACCAATTGATTATCCTGAATGGGTTTCCAACCTAGTACTAGTAGCCAAACCTAATCACTGAATCTGCTGCTGCACTGACTTTCGAGATCTTAACAAACCATGCCCGAAGGATGACTTCCCTTTACCAAACATTGACATGATAGTGGATCTTTCGGCAGGACACGAGATGTTATCCCTAATGGATGGTTTTTCAGGGTATAATAAAATCAGGATTGCAGAAGAGGACCAACATAAGATAGCCTTTATATGTCCATGGGGGACATATTGTTGGGTGGTAATGCCTTTTGGTCTAAAGAGTGCTAGAGCCACATATCAACAAGCCATGACTGTCATCTTCCATGATCTTTTCCACCACATCATGGAAGACTATGTAGATGACTTGCTAGGAAAATCAAAGACACAGGAGGAACACCTGGATGTATTAGCAAAGATCTTTGACCGACTAGAGTAATACAATGTCTGCTTGAATCCAAAGAAATGTGTCTTCAGGGTCACCTCCAAAAAACTTTTGGGATACATAGTCTCCCGAAGGGGAATTGAGGTAGACCCCGCAAAAGTCAAAGACATCATTGAAATATCTCCTCTGAAAACACTAAAACAGTTAAGAAGTCTGCAAGGGAAACTCTAGTCCATTCGTCAGTTTATTGCTTAACTTGCCAATAAATGTCAACCGTTCCAACATCTACTCAGAAAGGATATAGCTTTTGTCTAGAACAATCAGTGTCAGGCTGCCTTCGACCAACTAAAAGATTACCTAGCTAATCCCCCTGTTGTAACTCCACCAAGGCAAGGAGAACCCCTCCTATTATACATCTCAGCAATAGAAACAGCTATTGGATCCTTATTAGCACAACACGATGAGCAAGGGAAGGAAAGAGCCATATATTACATTAGCCGCACCCTGATATCCTATGAGCTAAACTATACAGCAATTGAACAAGCATGTCTAGCCCTAGTCTTTCCTTCACAAAAACTAAGACACTACATGCTCAATCACAAAACTAATCTCATCGCCAAGATCGATCCACTAAAATATCTGCTAAACAGAGCTGCTCTTACTAGGAGAATGGCAAAATGGGTCATGATCCTCACTAAATTTGACATTGAATATACTGAGAGAAAAGCTATCAAAGGATAGGTTATCGTTAATCAGCTTGCTAAAGCACCCATTCCTACAGAATATCCTACACTAGCAGAGTTCCCTAACGAAGCCATCTTGACAATAGCACCGGCAACAGAAACATGGAAAATGTACTTTGATGGGTCATACACACACAGAGGCTCAGGGGCAGGCATCTTGTTTGTTATCCCTCAAGGTGACACCATCCCCAAGTCATTCAAAATTACATTCCCATGTACCAACAACATGGCAAAGTATGAGGCCCTTATCACAGGTCTCCGAATGGCAATCAATATGAGAATTGAGAAGCTGACAGTGTATGGAGACTCTCAATTGGTCATCCAACAAGTAAATAATGAGTACAAGACCAAGGATGATAAACTCCTGCCTTATACAAAGATGGTCGATGACTTTAAAGACTATTTCGATGACGTCCACTTTGAACAAATCCAAAGGCTAAACAACAAAGCTGCAGACGCCACGGCCACTATCGGATCCCTAGTCGACATGAAGAAAGACAACAAGAAGTATGAATTCCTGATAGAAGAATTCCCTATTCCAGCATATGATGTTCCCCAATTGGAGCTAGTGTGTGAAGTCATTGGTCCCCTATCCCCGTGGTATCAAGAAACCTATCTATATCTCCATGATAACATCATCCCTCCTAACCTATCTACCTCACAATGAAAAACTTTCATCCACTGAGCCTCCCACTTCACCCTTGTAGGAGATACCCTATACAAAAGGAGTCTTGATGGCACTCTTTTACGATGTTTAGACTCTAGGGAAGCTGAAGTGGCCTTGCAAGGGGTACATGAGGGCATCTGTGGGGTACATTCAAGTGGACCCACTCTTGCTAAAAAGATCCTAAGGACTGGATACTATTGGCCAACCATGGAATGAGACGCCTAACGGTTTGTAAAAAAATGTTTGCCATGTCAACAGTATGGAGATCTCAATCACACACCAACACAGGAATTGCAACCAATCATGACGTCGTGGCCTTTTTCACAATGGGGATTCGACCTCATAGGCAAAATACATCCACCATCATCCAATGGCCATAAATTCATCATCACAGCTACCGAATACTTCACTAAGTGGGTGGAAGCAATACCACTCACCTTCACCACTGGAACCTAGATATCCAAGTTCATCCTCCATTATATCATTTGTTGTTATGGTATCCCTCATTCCATCATCACTGACAATGGAAAGCCATTCAAGAACCAGGAAGTCCGCACTTTGTGTGAAAAATTCCAAATCCAACACCACTTCTCCAATCCATATTACCCTCAAGGAAATGGTCAAGCAGAAGCTTCAAATAAAACCATCCTCCGCATTCTAAAGAAGACGGTTAATGAAGCCGGTCATGACTAGCACCTCCAGCTCAACCCTGCCCTATGGGCCTATCACACAAGCATCCACACCCCCACAGGAGCCACTCCATATTCCCTTGTATTTGGATCCAAAGCCATTTTACCTATTGAGGTCGAGCTCCCATCCCTAAGAGTATCTCTGCAAAATATAATCAATGATGAGGAATACCGAGTTGCAAGGTTGCATGAGCTAGAATTACTGGATGAGAAACATCTGGATGCATTGAACCACCTGCAGGCCTATCAAAATTGCCTCTGAAGAAGCTATCACAAGAAAATTAGAAACCAAAAATTTGAAGTAGGTGACCTTGTCCTTATGGAAAACCAAAAAAACTTGCAGGAGCGCCCTAAGAAAGGAAAGTTTGAGCCCAATTGGCTAGGGCCTTATGTCATCACAACCAGCTATGGATTAGGAGCATACTAGCTTGCAACACCTGAGGGGCAGTCTCTAGATGAGCCTATGAACATTCTACACCTGAAGAAATTCTACGCATAACCCATCGAGTACCCCAATCAAAAAATAGAAAAATAAAAAAATCAAAAAAATTAAGAAAAAACTTGAGTGCAATAAAGACTTCCAATGGTGAAAATCACGGTGACGCCTTGGATTGGTACCATGGTGAAAACATGTTTTAGGTGCCATGTGTAGTGGCCAATTCTACCATCTAATAAGTCATCTTTCCGTCACAACACTCCATATTGCACGCATCCCATGGCTTGGAATTCTGAAACATCAAGTCCTATCGCCCACCCCGCAATATCCCAACCAAGGCTAATTCATGGAATGAGGATCCTTGTAAGCTTCCTTTTGTATAGCTGCAAATCAAAAAATCTAAAAACAATAGAAAATCACTAAAATCCAAAAAAAATCCTTCCTAACAATTCACTGCAAATCACCCCCATACATCGATCTCACTACAACTTGCGACCATCAACATCCATCAACTCTCAACATCACACCCATCCTAAAACATTCCCACTATTAGATTCAAGATAGACAACTGAGAGGGGGGGTTGAATCAGTTGTCTAAAACTTTCTTCCAATTAAACACTTAAATCCACTTTGTGATTCAGCAGCATAACAATAAATTAATCATGGAAACATAATGCATTAAATAAAGAACAGAAACACATTAACACACAAGACACCAAGATTTTGACGTGGAAAACTTGGTTAAGGGAAAAACCATGGGGTGACTAACCCAAGAATGTATTCTCTGTTAGAAGAATAGAAAGAACAAAATGGCACATGCCAATTAGGGCTCACTGCCCGAGCACACTGCTCAAAAGAGGCTCACTGCCTACAGGAGACACACTGTCTATAGAATAATAAGTATTACATACTTGAACTGAAGAATAGCATCTTCACCATGCTTGAGTCAGTTCCATTTAAGCCTAAAACTTCTACTTTGCCTTTCGCACTCCTCTCTACCACACTCTCATCTTCGCAAGATACCTTTGAAATGACTTTACAATTCCTTATTTAAACAAGACATTAACTTGGGAATAATCATCCAAGTCGGCATACATTATAGAGCAAATACATAACTACAATATGACTAATTACAAAAAGACTTCACGCGGATCAACACACTGTCGGCCACACAGATCTGAGACTTCAATCTTCCTTTAGGAACATGCCATTCTTCACAGAACATCTCCAAGATCATCTGCAGGATGTGTAACTCATCTGGTCACCTTGAATTGGGAAGAACACCATCATCTAGAAGTAATTCTTCAATGCGGACCATCAACATGAATTGGACACAATCCGAAGACCTCCACAAGCTTGCCTGAATCACCAAGAACATCCACACTACATCTGCTTACTAAAATCCTTATCTCTTTCATTCGGAACCTGAAGAACACAGTCTGTCATCACTGTCATAATGGAATAGATGCTTGCAGACCTCTAGACCATGAACCAATTGAGTTGTCAATTCACATTGACTTCCTAAACACTTCACCAAATCTGTAGAACAAGATATTTCATTTTTGGATCTCACCAGACCTATATGTGTCACTCTGTTACCTCTGAACATCTGCCAGAACCAGTTTTACTTAAGTAGACACAACTTCTTCAGATCTTCATGTGGACCTCTGAAATCTTTCCTGGATCATCTTAAGACACATATCTACAAACCCTTTGATGTGCATCCTCTAATCTTCATCTTAGCTAGGATCTTTACCTCACTATCTTCACTATTCTTCTCTGTTTCTGATAGGACCAATTTTCTCAATATCCTCAGCATATAGCTCATCCAATCCTTATCATCAATGCAACAGGAGTATGTTGACATAAATGACAACACCAATTAGGCCCATACTTGCAACAATCTCCCCCTTTGTCATTGACGGAAACATATGATGTGAAAAATTGTTTTGACCATCAAGACAAGAACTTTTTTGTCACTGACACAACTCCCCCTATCAACAACAACCATTCACATGTCTTTTCTGCCTTTACTGCTCCCCCTTTGATCAGCAACCACTTTTTTTTCACATGTCTTCTCTCCCCCTTTGACATCAATGGCGAAGGGCACATACTTGCACCAATTCAGAATCATACCAGCTGCTCCCCCTGAGTGGCAGCTCCCCATCATCAATCCGGACCATAAGATATGACTGTGATATCCACCAGACTGATGCACATTAGTGCACCTTAATTCAGAATTGGAGGAGTAATAACCCCTAACTTCTCCCTGAGATACTCAAAAGAGTCCTTAGGCAGAGGTTTAGTAAAGATATCTGCAATCTAATCCTTGGAAGGCACAAACTCCAATCTGACTTCATTCTTGTTCACTTGCTCTCTCAAAAAGTGAATCTTGATGGATATACGTTTGGTCTTTGAATGCAACACCGGATTCATTGAAATATTTATTGCACTTGAGTTATCACATAAGATTGTGATATGTTCCTCATACTCCACTCTAATGTCTCTTAGCATTTGCTTCATCCACAAAACATGAGTGCAACTACCTGTTGTTGCAATATATTCTGCTTCTGCAGTGGACAGAGATATTGCCTCTTATTTCTTGCTCAGCCAAGAAACCAATCTCTTCCCCAAAAAGAATGCTCCACCACTAGTACTCTTCCGGTCATCCACATCTCCTGCCCAATCTGCATCTGTATATGCATGAAGAGAGAAATCATGATCTATAGGAAATCACAGACCATACTCAACTATCCCTTTTAGATATCTAAAAATCCTCTTGATTGCCATGACATGAGATTCTCTAGGATTAGCTTGGAATTTAGCAACAAGGCCAACAACATTCATAATGTCAGGCCTAGTTTGAGTGAGATACAACAATCCTCCAATCATTGACCTATACTTTTTCTGATCAACCTTAGGAGAGTCATCATCTTTGCTCAATTTGCATCTGATTGCTATGGGAGTACTCATTGGCTTTGAGTCTTCCATCCCAAATTTCTTCAACAATTCTTTCACATAGTTGGTTTGAGAAATGAAAATTCCTTTCTTTGTTTGAATGATTTGCAGACCTAAGAAGAAATTCATTTCCCCAACCTGGACATCTCAAATTCACTTTTCATTTGATTTGCAAAAGTTTTGCAGATACTATCTCTTCCTCCAAAAATGATATCATCAACAAACACTTCAACAATCAAGATGTTTTCATGATCAATTTTGAAATACAAATTACTGTCAGCAGTACTTTTGTTGAAACCAATCTTTAAAAGATGCTTATCCAATCTTTCATACTAGGCTCTTGGAGCTTGCTTGAGTCCATACAAAGCTTTCTTCAACTTGTAGACCATATCACCATGATCAGACAATTGAAATCCATCCGGTTGCTCAATGTATACTTCTTCTTCCAAGTCACCATTCAGGAAGGTAGACTTGACATCCATCTGATATACTTTAAAGTCCTTGAAGGCAGGAAAGGCAAGAAATAACCTGACTGCTTCAATTCTTTCCACCGGATCAAAAGTTTCTTCAAAATCAACTCCTTCTATTTGAGAGTAACCCTTGCAGACCAATCTAGCTTTGTTTCTAACTACCTCACCAACTTCATTCAATTTGTTCTGGAAGACCCATTTGGTTCCAATCACATTCTTGTTTTTAGGTCTGGGAACAAGATCCCAAGTGTGATTTTTCTCAATTTGCATCAGCTCTTCCTCCATTGCTTTGGTCCAGTTTTCATCATTGCAAGATTCATTCACTATCTTAGGTTCAATATTTGAAATCAAACAATACTCTTCTGAATCTTGAGCAATCCTTCTTCTTGTCTGAACACCTTTTCTTTTATCACCTATGATCTAATCTTCAGAATGATTCAGTCTTACATGGCAATTTTGGGACTTTCTTGCACTTCCATTTCTTGAATAGGCTCATTCAAATTCATCTGTTCTTCTTGATTCACCAGATCAGTCTGAATCTAAATTTTAGAAGGGGCTTGGAAAACATCATTCTGATCATCTTCATCATATTCATAAAACCTTTAGGGTTTTTCAATACCTTCATCAACCTTCACATTTGTACTTTCTATAATCTTTCTCAATCTCTTGTTATAACACCGGTATGCTTTGCTTTGAGTAGAATAACCCAAGAAAATTCCTTCATCACTTCTAGCATCAAACTTGCCTAGATCTTCATCTCTTTTAATGTAACATTTGCTACCAAAAACTCTGAAATACCTCACAGTGGGAGTGATGCCAAACCAAAGTTCATAAGGAGTCTTACTGATATTGCTTCTGATTTGTACTCGATTGAGAGTATAGACTACAGTGCTTACAACTTCTCTCCAATAGATCTGAGGAACATTTACTTCCATCATCATGGTTCTAGATGCTTCTTGGATGCTCCGGTTCTTTCTCTCCACTACTCCATTCTGCTGTGGAGTCCTAGGAGCATACAATTGTCTTTTTATTCCATGTTTCTCATAGAATTCTATGAACTCACTGGATGTGAATTCTCCACCTCTATTAGACCTTAGACATTTCAATTTTAATCTAGTTTCATTCTCTACCATAGCCTTGAATATTTTGAATTTCTCAAGAGCTTCTGATTTCTCTTTCAGAAAAGTCACCCACATCATCCGAGAGTAGTCATCAATTAATAGCATGAAGTATCTATCACCTTGCACACTTCTGATTCTTGCTGAACCACATAAATTAGTATGAACTAAGTCCAATAATCTAGTAGAAGACTGTTCCTTACTTTTGAATGTGACTCTGCTCAGCTTACCCAATTGACATTCTTTGCACAAGCTATTAGTAGGTTTCACAAGTATTGGAAGATCTCTTACAGCCTGAGTGTTTCTTATCTTGATGATATTATCAAAATTCACATGACACATTCTCCTATGCCACAACCAACTTTGATCAACTTGAACAAATAAGCAACTTTTACCAGTACCAACCAAGTGGAAGATATTACCTTTAGTTTGAGTACCGGATGCAATCTTTGTTTTAGAACTTTCAAAGATCTTGCATTTTCTATTTTTGAATCACAGATCATAGCCTTTATCCACCAACTGTCCAACACTGAGAAGATTGTGCTTCAATCCTTCAACATATAGTACATTACCGGTTTTGTTCTTTCCATAAAAAAAATAGTTCCTCTACCTCTGATTCTGCGAGCAGAATTATCACCAAATTTTACCACTCCTCCTTCATACCTTTCCAAATCTATGAACTTATTTTTGTCACCTGTCATATGGTGGGAGCATCCATTATCAATGACCCAATCATCCTTTTCTTCAACTTGGTAGCCAGAGGTCTTTCTACAACTTTATAATTGACAGATTCAGAGGGCATTGGATCTTCTTCCTTGATGGCAATAAACACCCAGTCTTTTCCAGATTTGTTTACTGTCTCTAATTCATCATCTATTACTCCTTCATCATCATCATCATCTTCATGCACATAGTAACAATTCTTTTGGAACCTTGATCTGTTAGGGTTTGGCCTTGAAAATATTTCCAAACACTTTGAGGCAAAATTATCAATCTTTTTGCAGTTAAAACATTTAAAAGGCAATTTTCCTTCATACTTACCGAATCCTCTTGGTAGTCTTTTTGCAATAAGGGTTTCAAGTTGAGGAGCTTCTGCTTCATCTTCTTCTAGGTCTTTTCTTTCTTTCTCATACCATGATAGTTTCTTTGAAGAGTTCTCTCCCAGATCAAACTTTTGTTTTCCTTTAACAGAGGCACTAACTTTGAATGTAGATTCAGTGTTGGGAGGGGCATCTCCAAACTCTGTTAATTCAAATGCAACTAAGTTACCAACCAATTGATCTCTTGTAATGCCTGAAATAGATCTGAATTCTTCAGTAGCAACAACCTTGTACTTGTAAGAATCAAGAAGGGATCTGAGAACTTTGCCAACAATCTCATCTTCATCCAAGACTCCACCAGCACATCTAATGTCACAACCAAGCTCATTTACTCTTGGCATAAAAGTAGTGATATTTTCGTCTTCTTTCATCTTTAGATTTTTGAATTTTCCTTTCAGACTATGTAGCTTAGCACATTCAACATACTTGTCTCCTTCATGCAGAATTTCCAGTTTTTCCCAAATCTCAAAAGCAGTTTGTAGGTCAACAACATTTGTCAGCTCTAAATCAGACAAGGCACTTAGAAGAGCTTCTTTAGCCCACAGATTATTTTCAGCATCTCTGATTTCAGTTACGGTTGTCAGACCATTCTGTGGAGGAGTATACTTCTTTGAATCCATGATCCAATACTGCATTCCCATACATTGTAAGTGGCATTCCATGCAACTTTTCCAAAGAGTGTAATTGGTTCCATCAAACCTTGGACTATCCTTCTTATATGACGACATCCTAGATCTCCTCAAGCGGTTAAGCTCTTTGAGAGGAACTTGGCTCTGATACCAATTGTTAGATTCAGGACAGACAACTAAGAGGGGGGGTGAATCAATTGTCTAAAACTTTCTTCCAATTAAACACTTAAATCCACTTTGTGATTCAACAGCATAACAATAAATTAATCATGGAAACATAATGCATTAAATCAAGAACAGAAACAATTAACACACAAGACACCAAGATTTTGACGTGGAAAACCTGATTAAGGGAAAAACCATGGGGTGACTAACCCAAGAATGTATTCTCTGTTAGAAGAATAGAAAGAAAAAAATGGCACATGCCAATTAGGGCTCATTGCCTGAGCATACTGCTCACAAGAGGCTCACTACCTACAGGAGACACACTATCTATAGAATAATAAGTATTACATACTTGAACTAAAGAATAGCATCTTCACCATGCTTGAGTTAGTTCCATTGAAGCCCAAAACTTCTGCTCTGCCTTTTGTACTCCTCCTCTCTACCACACTCTCATCTTCGCAAGATACCTTTGAAATGACTTTACAATTCCTTATTTATACAAGACATTGACTTGGGAATGATCATCCAAGTTGGCATACATTATAGAGAAAATACATAACTACAATATGACTAATTACAAAAATACTTCATGTGGATCAACACACTGTCGGCCACACAAATCTGAGACTTCAATCTTCCTTTAGGAACACGCCATTCTTCACAGAACATCTCCAAGATCATCCGTAGGATGTGTAACTCATCCAGTTGGCCTAACTTGGGAAGAACACCATCATCCGGAAGTAATTCTTCAATGCAGACCATCAACATGAACTGGACACAATCCAAAGACCTGTACAAGCTTGCTTGAATCACCAAGAACATCCACACTACATCTGCTTACTGAAATCCTTCTCTCCTTCATCTGGAACCTCAAGAACACAGTCTGTCATCATTGTCATAATGGAATAGATGCTTACAGACCTCCAGACCACAAACCAATTGAGTTGTCAATTCACATTGACTTCCTAAACACTTCACCAAATCCACAGAACAAGATATTTCATTTTCGGATCTCACTGGACCTATCTGTGTCACTTTGTTACCTCTGAACATCTGCTAGAACTGGTTTTACTTGAGCAGGCACAACTTCTTTAGATCTTCATGCAGACCTTTGAAATCTTTACTGGATCATCTTAAGACACATATCTACAAACCCTTTGATGCGCATCCTCTGATCTTCATCTTAGCTAGGATCTTTACCTCACTGTCTTCACTGTTCTTCTCTGTTCCTGATAGGACCAATTTTCTCAATATCCTCAACATACAGCTCATCCAATTCTTATCATCAATGCAACATGAGTATGTTAACATCAATGAAAATACCAGTTAGGCCCATACTTGCAACATCCCACATCATCAAGTCATGCTAGAACTACATATTCATCTCGCCCGCATCTTGAAAGTACCTTGATCCCGTGGACGCAGGGTATATAGGTAGTCTGGAATACGAAGTAAGTATCTAGTACTTAGGTACATAAGATGCACCCATCCAACCCGTTTGGATGGTCCCCATTCACTGAGCTTGCTGGACCCAATAAATGATACACTCGCTAAGTATATGCTTGAAGCATGGTCCCTAATGCAAAAATCATCAATCAACATACCAACTATAATCCCACACATGGCCTAACTATCCTTTTACCCACCTTTCAAAAATTATCCAACAAAATCCAACTGATTCGTGTCCTAGGATATATCGTTCCTACAATGGACAAGAATCTGTCATCATGTATCTTGGTAAGAGCACACAAAGGCTATTTGTATCTTTTTGTTGGTCTTTTTTATTATTGATTTTTATCTTTTATCTCACTCTAGGTCATTTCCAAAGCTACCTTGATCTCATTATATCATGGTAAGTGGCAGACAACACCTGGAGTAGACATGGTCATTGTTTCTATATGTTGTGCTTGTGGGTTGGTTTTATTACTCCAAGAATAGTATTCATATCTTGAGGTCTGGGTTGATGCTAGCATGATGTGCCTCATTCACATATATAGGCATCAATACTTTATATGTACTATTAGCACTCATCGCTATGAGTCCCCTTCCTCGGCCAGACAAGGTTATACTACCTTGGGCACGCATGAAATCAACCTATTGTTTGTGGGTCTAGTCCATGCAATCGTGGG
The DNA here is from genome assembly GCA_027924645.1 of Cunninghamia lanceolata. Lineage (NCBI taxonomy): Eukaryota > Viridiplantae > Streptophyta > Pinopsida > Cupressales > Cupressaceae > Cunninghamia > Cunninghamia lanceolata. The sequence goes on along the minus strand of BSBN01001483.1, from coordinate 1,527,478 downwards.
ATATATATCATCACCTAGGTCATCTCATACCTTTGTGAACTATATCCTACATTGCTATAATAAACTAAGAAATGCTCTAAATTAATGTTATGCAACTACTGTTATTAGCTCAAATCATCCTGCTAATCATTCATTCAACTATACCATCTGGGCCTAGATTTTGTAATCACCGAGCCTACCCTCCCCCCCCTCTCCCAAATCCCCTCACTAATCCCATTCCTCCAACTTATTCTCACTCAACACATCTTGAGCCAAAGTAAATCCCCCCTCAATGACGTGGTGTCTTATGACCTAGCAATTTCCCCACCCCCCCCCAATCTAGCCGCAACCAATCATATCCATACCCCATCCATCCACCCTTATCCTCTCCCCACCTATTCCCCTATCACACAGCCCCACCACCCAGGGTTCAACAAAGAACATCATGTGTATCAAGACTTAATCATCTCACATATCATTTAGTTTGCATCTCACATATCACCTAGTTTGCATCTCACATATCATTCAATTTGCATCTCATATATCATTTAATTTGCATTTAATGTAGGTGCATTTTAGAATCCTTTAGTTGCATATCATATATCATTTAATTTGCATTTCATGTAGGTGCATTTTAGAATCCTTTAGTTGCATATCATATATCATTTAATTTGCATTTCATTTAGGTGCATTTTAGAACCCTTTAGTTGCATATCCCATAATCATTTAATTTGCATTTCATTTAGGTGCATTTTAGAATCATTTAGTTTGCATACCATAATCATTTAATTTGCATTTCATTTAAGTGCATTTTAGAATCATTTAGTTTGCAATCAATAGGTGCATTTTAAAATCATTTTGTGAAATTTCATAAATCATTACATTCCATTCTATAATCATTTAAATTGCATTTCATACAATCACTTAATTCTCACTTGGTTTTCATAATCATAATCATAATCATAATCATTTAGCTACATTTTATAACCATCTAGTTGCATATCCACATTTCCATACATAACATGTGTTTATTAAGATAAACATACATTTCCATTGCATTACATTTTACATCCATAATAAATGTTTATTAATCTGAATATTTATTTGCATTCTACATCATAGTCCATAAATCACAAACATGCATATGTCAAAATAAGTAAACCATCATTACATCCATCATGTTACATCAATAGGTACATCCATAACATCAACATAATAAATTGCATAAACACAACACACCATAAAACATACTGCATCCATCAAACATAAGCATCATCCTAATCATATAAAAACATCATAAACAAACATATACGCCATCCAAAAGCATCATCTCATATATCATCATCGCAAAATATACATCGCTCATGTATATACATCAAAAAATATAATATGTGATGATACAATGCCTCCAAGGGCCAAGATGATACAATTGTCACATAGAGGACCCTCTCTCTGACTCAGTAGGGGATCCTGGTCCTAGTGGTGGCTGTGGTCCTGCCTGTGGCTGCGGCTGCGACTGCGACTATGGCTGAACCTGTACCTATGTAACCTGCTGGGGCACATGTGATGGGGGACCCATCGCTTGCTGAATAGACTGAACTGATCTAGACTTATGTGACCTAGACATCCTGGATCCACTGTGCTGATTGTAGCTCGGTGCACACTGCTCTGTAGGCACTGCCGCATGATAGAGGCCTCGATAATAATCTGTCCGTCCTTTGGCCTCTAAAAATTGCCCCTGTACCTGAGACAACTATCCCTGTGCCTGAGACAACTGTGTCTGCATAAGTTTCAAAATTGGGGCCATACCAGCACCTGAACCCTGTAAACTACCCACCATAGCCTCCGCTTGCCGAGCTCTCGCAAGTATAATATCCTGCTCCCCTGTCAAAACCACTATCTCACCCTAAGCCTGGGCCAACTGTGCCTACAACGCAGCTGCTTGTCCATCTGTACCATCTAACAGTGAAATTCTACCTTACAACTGCGCTAACTCTACCTCACTACTCTTTAAAGCTCCCTGCAGGCTGGCTACCTGTGCCCGTAGAGTCTCAACCTCCTCCTCCTCTCCACTCAGAGGCTACCAATGAGATGAAGACCCTCAAAGCTCTGACTCTCTACCTCCCACTGAAGTGCCTGCCTCTGCTTGCTGCCCTACTACAACAGACGGCTGCTGCTGTGATACCTATGATGGGGGCAGAACACCCCTACCTATCCTTAGCTATCCCCCATGCTATCGAGGTCCTCCCTGCCTCTACACCACTCTGATCTAGACCTACTCAACAGGTACCTATTGTACAGGTACCCCCTGTCCAACCTACTGCTGGGACACCTGTGAACTATCACCTGCCTACCCCTCTCCCCTGAGCCTGACCTATCCAGCTTCTGCTACTGCTAACACATCCATCAGCTCCCCATCTCTCCCAATCTCCCTGTCCTCCCCATCCCCTTCAACCTCCACAAGATAATCTACAATAATCTCCTCACCCTCCTCCAGGAAATCATCTCCATCAGAATCATCCTCTCCATCCTCCTCAGACTCCTCATCCCCTGACGCTGCCGCCTCCTCTGTGGGGACTACCTCCTCTGCAGGATTGGTGAACCGTGTAGGTCACCACATCCACCACCATGTCTCATATGCAAGAGTAGTGCCTACATCCTTGACCACACTTTGCCAATCCCACATCAACGGCTCCAAAGCCTGGGGCTGTATGGCTGCAAACCAATAATAGACATCTCGATGGGTCCTTGCAAAAATTGCCATCTACTGTGGAGCATCCTGTCATAACCCAAACTACCACATAACTCGCGACGATAGATACATATCGATCATGTGGTCCCCTCAACCTATCAGGTAGCACTACTGGAAAGTGAAAGGCATGTGCACATCATCATCTAACCAGGGCTCCACTCTGATATATGGTTGCCAGCTAACTCAAATGATGTCATCCAACACCTATCTCCAATACTAAACCTATCCGGTATAAGTATACTCAGCATCTCAATACAAGAAAACAAAGGCCTCAAACTGATGATGATAGTATCCACATCTCAGCCGAGTGACTAGAATATGCTCCCAAATCCACACATGCAGCAAAGTAACCCCGGCTGATAAAGATGAATCATAATGATAAACAATTGTATGCATCTCATGATAGAGCTGTGCCAACATCGTCAGTCCCCAAGCATACACAATCTCATGTCTGACCATCCCCTCAATCACCTCTCCCCATCCAACTGGAAATCCCCTGCCTCTCCTGTCTGGCATCACTACGCCACCAATCAATGCACACAGGAATAAAACAAAGTGGTCTGCACCCGCTGCCAGTGTCCCCTCATAGCTCATCTCCCTCCTGTCTACTGACAAAGCCATGTGATCATAGCCAAATACTCTAATCAAGGCCCTTCATCCCATCCTCGTGTCATATGTCACTCGACGATCATGAATCGGTAGCTTGAGGATGCGATAAACATCCTCAAGAGTGATGGTGATCTTGCTAGTGGGAAGCAAAAATGAACAAGTCTCTGGCCGATACCGCTCTACAACAATTGTAATTAGAGCTCTATGATCTCGCAACACTGGCATCGATGTAGCTATCAAAAGCCCTAACCTCGCCAGTCAAGCCCAGGTAGCATCATCAAACTGATCAAATAGCGCCATCACAGACACTATAAATGACCTTGTATCCTGCATCCACAATTTTTTGGTAAAAAATCTACCTATCTTTTTCCAAACCACCCCTTTTTCTTCTAATGTTGAAAGACAAAAACATTTTGGGACCACAACAGACCATATTTTGTGCCATTTCTAATGATGGCGCTACCACATTTCCCCAGGGCACTAATTCACAATATAGCGCCACTACGCAGCATCTTCGCGCCATTTACACAAATGGCACCAGCCTTCCACTTGGTGCCAATCTAACGAATGGTGCCACCCCTCTTGATAGCGCATATATCATATATAGCGCTACTTCTCCACATGTCGCTAATCATAAATATAGCGCTACTATCCAACATAGTAGTTATCTAGAAGATAGCTCTACCCTACTCCTTAATTGGCGCCACAATGCCAAAATCCTAAATCTTGCACACATTGCGCTAAAATAGAGGATGGCACCAAAACATCAAACATATGGCACCAATCTACCCCTGCTCTACCCTAGTGGATAGAGCCAATCTAGAGGATTGCACTAATCCGCTTATTTTTAACACTACGCAATCTTGCGATAGTGCCACAATGCCACTCCCCAATTCCCGAAGCCCAAAAATGTGACAAAATCAAAAAATCACAAAGATAGGGCTAGGCCCTACTTGGGGTCCAGCCTCTAGTGCCTGGCCATATGATCGAAAATACTCAAAAATGTGGGTGAGTCGCGGGATCCTGGGATTACGCTCAGCCGTCTCTCCTTTGCTCCTTCTCAAGAATTCAATGTGTGCAAATGTGGCACCCTTAGGGCCCACTAGTCTAAATATAGTAAGCCATGTCATCCTTCTGCCCACTCTTTTTCCCCTCCAAGGTGCAGATCACAACCTTTTTCCTCTATTTTTCTTCATGTCATCTTCTTTTTCCATCCTCTATCCACCTTCACTCCTGTCGCGTCCTTTCGAGAGCTCACCTGAAAATTTTTATTTTTTCAGCGACCTCTCGAGGGGGCATCCCTCAGCCATCTTATTCCTTCCTGGCAGCTAGGGCATATTTTTCTTTGACCTGACACCACTTCCCTGCTAGGTCCTGATGCCACGTCAAAGAGGGGCAAATGTAGACACCTAAAAAATGTCTTCATCATCAAACCGACTCCTGACATCCCTAAACATACCAATTTCCCTTCTAATCATTAAGTAAATTTTTGTTTAATTAATTATCCCTTCATCACCTAATTTTTCATCATTCTATCCCCAATAATTGGATTAATTCTATTAATTCAATAGTTCAACTTTAGCCAATTGATTAAATAAATATGTAATATTTATTTGGTTAATTTCTCCCTCCTCACTAAATCTAATTAATTAGCTAAATCATGTTTAACTAATTAATTCAGCCTATTAATTAACCTATCCCTACCCTAGGTAATTAAATAGTCGTTATTTAATTGCCTACCATAGCCTATCTCATCCTAGCCCTAGGATTAATTAAATAAAACCTTATTTAATTAATCTTAACCTCTCATTAACCCATTCCCTAATTTTTTCCAGCCATATTAATTAGGCTAATCACCCTAATTAAAGTGGTCAAATCTAGCTTAACACCCTTCCCCACATCTTCCAAATAAAAAATTGAAATATATCCCACATAAATCAATTTTTTATACGCATGTGTCCAACATCACATTTAATACATCTTACACCCCTTACACATGCCATACTTCATTTATATCCACTCTTCCCCAAATGAATTTTTAATTCATTTTACCCTTCCTCATGTGAATTTTTAATTCACAAATAATCCATCTCACCCAACCTCATTTAATTCACCCCTTTCCCAAAATGAATATAAAATTCATCTTTATTCCTAGCCCTCCATCCTCCAAGATGAAATCTAGGCCCTCCACATCATCTTCATCCTCCACCATTGATCTCCCAAATCAATCTCAACCCTTGGATCAAAATATCTCCAAAATGCCTATAAATACAACATCCTCCAACCCATTTGAGGATCCAATTTCTAAGTAATGTTACCATGCCAAAAAATCTCTTGAGCTAGCTTGTGAGTTGCATTTGATAGAGCATTTCACATTGAATCCATTATCTAGGGTACATCTAGGAGCTCTTGAGTTCATGCTTCTACAACCCTATCTTGGATTTGTGAGTCATAGTGAGGTATAACATTTGTTTTTTCGCACTTGTTTTGTGTTTTCTATCTCATTTTGATTTCACTAATCACAATTTCCTTGTAATTTTGTCTTAGGCCAAGCACCTCTTTTTCATAAATATATGTTTTGCAGGTTATAATTTGTGTCAAGAGTGCAAACGCTTTTAGTTGTGAAACTTCTTTCCTTCTAAAGGTTTAAACATTTTAACCTCTTTATAAAGTACTTATGCAAAGACATATGAAAGTGAGTTGTGTAAGACAAATTCAATCATTGTTGAAATTGTGTATGCAAGCTGTGTTTGCAAGTTCTAGTCACCTTAGTCATAGGTTTCATTTTTGTGCAATCTCCTCTTTACCCTTTTCCTCATCAAAGCAGTGGGATAGAAAGTATTTTAGGTGATAACCATAGGAAGCCGGCCTTCTCTGGAGGTTGACCTCTACTTTTAAAGTTACCCATAGCTTTAGAGGTCTTCCCATGTTTCAATAGATTGTTAAACCTTACGTTTAACAGGGTGCAAATCTCATTGACAACAACTATAAAGGAATACACTTTATTTTCTTTTTAATCCTGGGTTCAAATCTGCAAATGTATCCTTCACTTTTTTTTGTATTTCTAATACATGCATCCAAATATACAAATGTGGACTCCACTTAAAATTCATTTCATTTGACTTTCCTAATCACATCTGGTTTTGTATTTGTATAAGTTACATGCAATTATACATACAACAATACATACTATAATATCAGGAAATGTCCCCTTGGGGGCTTTTCCCTCATAAGGTTTAGCTCCCAGGTCTTTTATCTGCATTTAGGACATCTTGCATCATATTGTGACATCTCGATGAAATGAACCCTAGGTTTTATGACAAATGGGACCTAGGGGGATCCCTTGAACTTAACCCTGACTGATGCAGAGGCATCCACACTATAACCTTACAATACAGCATGGATGTCTGCAGCCCATCATCATCATCATATTCATCCTCATCATCATCATATTTCACCTGCCGACCGATATCCTCCTGCAGACAAGCCTTCGTACTTTTGCCTGTCAACAGCATCACCTTACCCGATTATCTACAGCATCGTCATGTTCGGCAGCATCATCATGTTCGACCAGCGCGAACATCCTCCTGACGTCCACTGTTCACTTCAGCGACAACCTCCACCTTCATGATATTCGACACCACCTTCGTCAGCAGGATATCAAATATCCGGTTGCTCCAAATATCCTGATGACGACCACTTCAGCACCTTCCCTTCGATGCTCCGATAGCCGACGACACAAGCTTTAGCATCATGATATTCAGCATCATGTTAATCAACAGGATAACGAACATCCGGTTCTTCCCATTTATCCTGATGATGACAAACCTTTAACTCCTCGCACCGTTCACTCGATGCTGACGTCACCCGATATCCTGATGACGTAGATCCTAATGACGATGACGTCACCCACAGTTTCTCAATATCCTGCTGCTCTGAAATGTCCTGATGACGTATATCATGATGATGATGACGTCATATCCTGCTGTTGGCCAAACTTAGCTTTTTCGGCCCGCGATCAACCCGATCAACCCGATCTTCAACCTTATGCCGATGCACTCCTCGGCAACTCCAGATGATGATCACCCCGACGCTCCTTTACTTCATGCACTCGACTGCATCATGCCGATCTCCTCCACTCATCCAAATGACGATGCCCAATGCGACTGCAGGATATTTGCAGAAATATCCTGATGATGCCGTCTTTACGAACTTTTAGCCTTAGCGAAATTTCACTTCGCCGATCCTCCAGGGATGACCCGATCCACTTCCAAGGTGATCTTCCACACTCTATCTGTTCGACCTAGCACATGAGGATGCTAGGCTTCTCAACACCTCTCGACCGCGATCCTGCACACCTGCATGCGAACAAACAGAAAACACAAACTACAACCTAATCTACTGTACAGGACCATTCCACCGATCAGACGAATCAACCGGTGGAATGGATCAGCATGTCCATGGAACCACCAGATCTGCAAATCGATTAGACAATGGAATCCAACCAGAGAAAGAACACAATCAGGATCTCTTTATTGATTTCAAAGATGCAATTAAAAATGATCATTCTCTCTCTGCAATCTAACTTCTCAATGCGATACAATGCTATGATCGATGATATGCAATACCAATCGATCCTCCTGCTTAAATAGGTTTGCCTTCGAGTACTACTGACCTGTCTCCAAGCGGCTGGGAACTCTCCAGGCAGCTGGGAGATCCCACCGAACATACATCATGACAGCTGTACTAACAAACTTCCTAAAAATAGCAAAAGCATGGTCAGCATGATCTTATCATGATCAGCATGACCTTATTACATGCATTTGGTCTTAACAGACCTTCTTGGAAACATAAACAAGACCTAAAACACTAACTGCCTTATGGAGGCCAGCTGTTAGGTAGGTGCCTCTGCACCATACTCCCCAACAGAAAATAACTCATGTCCCATGAGTTTGGCTGTGGAAGTCCTTTACACTTGGCGTTGTCAGTCTGCTGACCTGTTCCATCTTTATCCTCTGCTGTCTCTTGGCTTCTCCAAGACTTCTGAACTGTAACTTGCTTTCGGGCAAGTAAATCCTCATGCCTGTTGATGTAGGCCTTTCTCTCACAGACCCTGTGTTTGTCAGGTTGTCTAACCAGAACCTCTGTTTGAACTGCCTCTTGAACTTCTGAAATGTTCAAGCCTGTCTTTCTTGCAACTCTTATAGGACAAACAATAGTCCCAACTATGACAACATCCTTGTCATTCCTCTGAACTGGTTGCTGTTTGCACCCCTGTTTCTGCACCTGCTGCTGACCTCTGTCAGTCACAACTGAAACTTTCTTCAGCTTGTTGTCTTTAACAACTTCTGTCTCTGCAGTGTCCTGAACTGCCTTTATGCCTAATCCTATAGGCATCTGCACAAACTCCTTCTTTCCTATTAAAATGACTTGGGCTGCCTTCTGTACTGCAGCTTTTGCCTGCAATGGCATCAACTTAATAGTCTTCCCATCCTTCTTGATGGTGTAGGTATTAGCATACCCATCATACAGTACCCTCCTATCAAATTGCCATGGTCTACCCAACAGTAGGTGACAACATTCCATGGGCAAAATATCACACAAAATTCTATCCTGATATGCTCCAATCTGAAAATCCACATATGCCTGTTCAGAGACAAAAAGTGATTGACTATCACTCACCCAAGATGCCTTGTAAGGGTGTGGATGTGGAATCCTTTCCAAATTCAGTTTATTCACCATCTCCTGAGATACCATGTTGTCTGTTGAACCAGTATCAATGACAACCTTACATACCTTACCTTTGCTCTTGCATGTGGTCCTGAAAAGAGCTCTTCTTTGCATCAGATCCTTTGATGCCTGCAAACTAATTCTCCTGAGCATCAATGATTCTCCACTCTCTGGATATGCATGATTATCAGCCTCCTTATCCTTTTGATAAGTGTTTGAACTCTGTGCACTTTGCTCTACTGTCTCTTCTTGTACAAGTTGTACTCTCTTATCACTAGTTCTATCATTTCTGGATGATGAACCTTTGTTTTCTGGACATTTAAAGGATGGATGACCAAACTCCCCACAGGTGTAACATTTTCCTGAAAATGTAGTAGAACCTCTACCACCTCCAAATCTTCCTCTATTACCTTTCCATCCACCTCTGAAATCAGACTGTCCCTGTCCTTTACCAGTGTCTTCTTGACCCTCATTGGTTTGCTTTTGTGCAGGGGCTGATCCTCTTCCCCTATGGTTTCCTCTTCCTCTCATGGACTTATCATGTCCTCTATTCATCTTTTCTTCAACCCTGATTGCCATTTGATAACAATCCTCCACATTCTTAGGGTTAGCTAAAACTAACTCATCCTGTATGTTAAATCTCAAACCAGCCAAGTACCTAGCCACCTTCTCTACCTCATTCTCATGATGACCAGATCTCATACTCAACTTATAAAACTCCTCTGTATATGCCTTCACATCCCTTTCTTTCTGCTTTAAAAATTGCAGCTTCTTAAACATCTGGATTTCATAATCCCTTGGCAAGAATTTACCTTTTATCCTTGCTACCATCTTATCCCATGAAGTGATCTTGGACTTCCCTTGTTTCCTTCTCTCAGACTGTACATAATCCCACCATACCAAAGCATGACCTCCTAACTTGGTCTTTGCAATCTTTACCTTCTGATCCTCAGCAACATCTTCACATTCAAAGTGATTATCAAGTGCAGCAATCCAATCCAGCAACTCATCTTCATTCAAGCTTCCAGTATACTTGGAAACATCAACCTTTACCTTAGGTTTATCACTCTGCACTGCCTTTAACAGTTTTACAAACTTCTGGTCTTCAGCCTCCAGATCTTCAGCTACCTCTTCATACTCTTCAACAGTATCTTCATCTTCTTCAGACTCACTATCTGCCACTTCCCTCTTTTTGTTCTTTTCCAGGGCTGTCAGCCTGGTTTGAAGTGCTTCAGCAAGCTCCTTCATCTTCCTCATCTCTCTAGCATGTTTCTCCTTCATCTCCTGCAATTCCCTTGCAGTCCCACTACCTTTCGGAGGTATTTTGTCAACCTCTCAATCAACACGCAACACACAATTCAACTCTACCTCTGCCCTTTTGGTGACAGAATCAACATACAACAGCCCAGACCTTTTGCTGAGCTCTGATACCACTATGATGCAGAGGCATCCACACTATAACCTTACAATACAGCATGGATGTCTGCAGCCCATCATCATCATCATATTCATCCTCATCATCATCATATTTCACCTGCCGACCGATATCCTCCTGCAGACAAGCCTTCATACTTTCGCCTGTCAACAGCATCACCTTACCCGATTATCTACAGCATCGTCATGTTCGGCAGCATCATCATGTTTGACCAGCGCGAACATCCTCCTGACGTCCACTGTTCACTTCAGCGACAACCTCCACCTTCATGATATTCGACACCACCTTCGTCAGCAGGATATCAAATATCCGGTTGCTCCAAATATCCTGATGACGACCACTTCAGCACCTTCCCTTCGATGCTCCGATAGCTGACGACACAAGCTTCAGCATCATGATATTCAGCATCATGTTAATCAACAGGATAACGAACATCCGGTTCTTCCCATTTATCCTGATGATGACAAACCTTTAACTCCTCGCACCGTTCACTCGATGCTGACGTCACCCGATATCCTGATGACGTAGATCCTGATGACGATGATGTCACCCGTAGTTTCTCAATATCCTACTGCTCTGAAATGTCCTGATGACGTATATCATGATGATGATGATGTCATATCCTACTATTGGCCAAACTTAGCTTTTTCGGCCCGCGATCAACCCGATCAACCCGATCTTCAACCTTATGCCGATGCACTCCTCGGCAACTCCAGATGATGATCACCCCGACGCTCCTTTACTTCATGCACTCGACTGCATCATGCCGATCTCCTCCACTCATCCGGATGACGATGCCCAATGCGACTGCAGGATATTTGCAGAAATATCCTGATGATGCCGTCTTTACGAACTTTTAGCCTTAGCAAAATTTCACTTCCCCGATCCACTTCCAAGGTGATCTTCCACACTCTATCTGTTCGACCTAGCACATGAGGATGCTAGGCTTCTCAACACCTCTCGACCGCGATCCTGCACACCTGCATGTGAACAAACAGAAAACACAAACTACAACCTAATCTACTGTACAGGACCATTCCACCGATCAGACGAATCAACCGGTGGAATGGATCAGCATGTCCATGGAACCACCAGATCTGCAAATCGATTAGACAATGGAATCCAACTAGAGAAAGAACACAATTAGGATCTCTTTATTGATTTCAAAGATGCAATTAAAAATGATCAGTCTCTCTCTGCAATCTGACTTCTCAATGCGATACAATGCTATGATCGATGATATGCAATACCAATCGATCCTCCTGCTTAAATAGGTTTGCCTTCGAGTACTACTGACCCGTCTCCAAGCGGCTGGGAACTCTCCAGGCGGCTGGGAGATCCCACCGAACATACATCATGACAGCTGTACTAACAAACTTCCTAAAAATAGCAAAAGCATGGTCAGCATGATCTTATCATGATCAGCATGACCTTATTACATGCATTTGGTCTTAACAGACCTTCTTGGAAACATAAACAAGACCTAAAACAGTAACTGCCTTATGGAGGCCTGCTGTTAGGTAGGTGCCTCTGCACCACTGACCAAAATAGGGGGGACTTGGGCACCCACACCCTAGTCTTGCCTTATTTTGGGTTAGTCTCAAATTTTGAGTGTCGGCTTGTGACAGTTATTTAGGTCCTATGCTGACACGGTAAGTTTGAATTATGAAATTCTTGGTGGGAGTGTTTATAGTTGCATATAAAATCATGTTTAAGTATTCATTTGTAAACTAGAAGGAGATTAGATACAATTGTGATTCTCAAGCTTTTGTGAAGTTGATTCAAGGCATTCATTGTGTGTTAGAGCATATTTGTGTTGTCTATGTTTTTGTATTTACATATTTGAGCATCCATCTCCTCATGGCATGAAGGGCTTCTTCCTCCCATAAGATCTTTACTACAAGGTGATATCATTTGTGTTTTTGATCATTTATCATTTGGTTTTTACCTCTGCCTCACAAGGGCATGCACTCTTTATTTGACAATGGTTTTCAAAAGACTTGAATGTCTCTACAGGGCTTGACTAAGGCAAGCCTCTAAACACCACAACCCCCTCCCAAAGTTTCTGTGATTGCAAGTTATAGGTTGAAGATACAAGAAAAATGGAGTTGCAAGAGGGCATTACAGAGTGTCAGATTTGCAAATCAGAGTTGAAAATAGCACCCTGGACTTGGGCGCCCGCTCTTTAGTCCTCTGAATTCCATGACGAAGAAATTTTTGGTACAATAGGAACAGGTTGCAGATCAAGCTTCTAGATCCTAATAAAAAGGATGGCATTGGACTAGGGCACCCATTCCTTATTCCCTGACTATTTTGCTTCTAAGCTTCGAAAATAGGTGCACAGTTATCTGTCATTTTATATTTTTCTGTAGCAACATTTTCCAATATTTGTTCATTTGCTTTTGTATTTGCATAATTAGGGTTTTGATGTATAATTAAGCATAATTGATAATCAAATCATACAAATCCAAGTTTCCCTACATTTCACAGTGACCTAGGGTATGATAGTGCATTGCCACTCGACTCTAGGTCCTTGAATGAAAGGGTAGAAGGAGGATACACATACAAAACTATCAAAAACCAATCATCCAAATTTTACCCTTTACATTTTGGTGAACCCATGTTGTTGGACTTGTTTGCACCTTGCTGAGTTTTTTGCTTCATATTTGCAGTGATTTCATTCATTCATAGTATCATCCATCTTATTGTATTGGAAAAATTACAAAAATTTGAAAAAATTGAAAAATTTTAAAATTTTAAAAAAAATTGCAAACCCTAGTTTGCATTTTGCATTAATTAATTTGAATTTCATCAAATTTCTGATTTTTGCATTAGATCTGAGATAAATTGCATAAAATTACAAAAATTCAATAGCTTGCATTACATTTTCATCATAAAATTGCTAGGGTTTTGTTGAAAATTGAGAATTTTTCGTATAACTTAGTAATTCCAAAATCTAGGTTTTGTAGGCAAAATCTTGTTTCAAAATTTTCTACTAATTTTTGGCACTCATTCACATTTTCATTTGGTTGTAGTGTTGCATTTTAGTGTAAATTTGTATTTATATTAAAGAAAATTATATTTTTACATAGAAAATTTCAACAAAAAAACTAGCATTTTCATTGATTTTTCACTAGATTTGCACTTGCATTTTGCATCTTAGAACTTGGAATTATTTTTAGATCTAAGTTCATTTAATTTTCATCATAAATCAGCTTGTAAAATATTCATATAGAATTTTGCATTAACATCTCATGCCTAGGGCTTGAAAAACCTTGATTTTCACTAGATTTGGCCTTGTCAACTCTCTAGATTTGCACTTGCATTTTGCATCTTAGAACTTGGAATCATTTTTAGATCTAAGTGCATTTAATTTTCATCATAAATCAGCTTGTAAAACATTCATATAGAATTTTGCATTAACATCTCATGCCTAGGGCTTGAAAAACCTTGATTTTCACTAGATTTGGCCTTGTCATCTCTCTAGATTTGCACCATAGGTATGTTGTGAAGAATATTTTTGCACTAATTGGATATTATTAGGGTTATTATCTTCTTAACCTCCTAAAATTCTGTACAACACTTCTTTATTGAGCTCTTGTATTGAAATTTTGGCAAAAAATTGCACATTTTGGCTATATTTGCCCTAGGGTTTGACCTAGTTTGTACTCCAAGCGTGTTGTAAAAGATGTTATGCTTCTGGGTGACTGATATCATTGTTATTATTTTCTTCACCTCATGAAATTATTTACAACACCTCTTTCATTAGGTCTTGGGATTGAAAAATTGTGAAAAATTACATATTTTAGGGCATTTTCACTAGGTTTTGACTAGTCATCATTGTTGATTTGCATCAAAAGCGTGTTGTAATGAGTTTTATTTTTTCATTGGACTGAAAATAGACATATTATTTTCTTCCCCTAATTAAATTCTTTACAACACCTTTCCTTTCATATATTTACATTGAAAAAGCACAAAAAAATCAAGCATTTTAGGTAATTTTTGCACATAGTTTTACACTTGTCTTTTGCATAACTGTTGAAAAGATTTAGAAATCTGATTTTGAATTGATGCTATGAGACATTTCACCATGGCATATTCATCTCATTACTCTTTGGTATCTTTAAATGCATATATCAAAAACTTCGAGAGTTTCTGCAAATTTCTTAATATGAATCCTCATGTTCTCACTTACTTACAAGCTATGTATTACAAGGATATATTTAAATGCACTTCATTTTAAATCCTTGACTATGTATCTGATTATGACAAATTCACATCTCTCATTAATACATACCCTTGGGTATTAGAAGATTTAACAAAACACATTGAAAATGATGAGAGTGAAAGTTCTCCTAATGCTTTGGATTTAATAGCTAAAACATATGATGATGACATAGAAAATGATTCCTCCTATGAGGATATACTAACACAAGAGGATGAAATCATTGACACATTCTTAAACATTACCCTACCCTCTTTGGAAAATGAAACACCAGTGGATAAAGGGCTCCCTCTCAAGAAGGATTCTTCATGGGCAAAAAAAGACTATTCACCTAACGATCATTTGGTGCATGAGACCTCTATGGATAATCCATTAGATCTTCCACCTTTAATTGAAAACTCAAGAACCTTCAATGAGAAGCCTATGGATAGCTCTATTTTCCTAACAATGACATACCTTCCTCTCATCCCACTTCTCTCCCTAGCCAAGATGTAGCATTAGTGGATGAGAAAAGGTCTCTCGCATTAAATCCTTTAGGGATGGATGTTGGGTGCAATCAAGAGGGAAATAGTGTTAATTCAATATTCATTAATAGATTTTGTAGCAATATTCCTAAGATGGTTGTGCGGGGGGCACCTAGTGCACCTTCTTGCTTAAAGCTGATGATTACAGTTTAGGGTGTTCAAAATGTGTTACAACAACCACACCACAATGTGATTGCTCACACATATAACACCTGTAATAACAAGAAAAGTAAGCAAGCACTGCATATGCCTATCTCTTTTCAATTTTCTCAACCTATGCTCCCTCCACCACCTTGTATTACTCCTAAAAGTGCTCAAGAATACGATCTTGTTAAACAGCTTCGCGCTACTCTGACTAAGATCTCTCTTTGGGATTTAATACAAACATCACCTACGTACCATGGAATGCTCCAAGAAGCTTTACAAAAGGTGATTGTGCCACCTGATGTTAAGCCAAATGATCTAGCAGCCCTATTAGATTGCATGCATGCGACAAAAATGGATATTATCTTTCAACCACATGAACTACAGTCAATTGAAGTTCAAAACCAATATGATCCTATGTTAATATTTATCACAATAAATAAAACATTGTTAAAACAAGTTATGATTGACAATGGATTGGCTCTTAAAGTTTGTGGCATTGACCTACTACATAAAATCAAAGCTAACACATCACAAATCAAACCTGGTAGCATTAGCATACGTGGCTTTGATAATGTTGGACGACAATCCGTGGGCATTATAACTCTACCTAAACAAGTAGGATCTATGATTGTGCCTACTCTAATTCATGTCATGCCTTGTTCTTTATCTTACAACATGATTCTTGGTAGACCTTGGATTCATACATTGGGGGCAGTCCCTTCCACCCTGCATCGTTCAATCAAATTTATATTCAAAGGTAAACTTCATACTATTCATGTTGATCCTGAACCAAATAACTCTTTACATATTGAAACACAAAAACCAATTTACAATCATATGAGCTTAAACAATTTATGAGTTGATTCATCAATGCCTCTAGCCACGAGTGATGTGAAAGATTCTATACCATCAAATGCACTCTCTGGTGATGGTTGGGGCTCATAGATTTTAATCCTTGTAGTATAGGGGAATATAAAATTAATAGCCTTGACACATCAAAAGTAGCATCGATATCATCTAAGCAATATTTTGAAGAACCTAAGAAACCTAAAGTCCCCTTGGTAGAAAATAAAAACAATACTCTCACTTATACCACAAATTACAAGACTTATGAGGCTTCGCCATCTTCTAAGGAAATGACATCCCTCTATGGTTGAAGATTTAAAATCCTTTATAACAATTGTGAATATGTAGGTAAGGGATGTGGTGTAAATCATCAAGGTATTTGAGGACCTATAGAATCCACTTCATGACATTACTCAAGCGGCATTGGATATAATCCTTTTAAAAAAAAGAAAGCCTCCCATCGTCCTAAACTTCATGTTAATGCAATATCAGCTAGACCAAAACAACATGACATATATCCTAGATATATATACTCTTAACATTGGGATGAAATAGGTACGTATTTCTAACCCTTAATCTCTCGTGATGTGCTTCCCCTGTGATGTGTTATATGTTGTTTAGGCCTCCTGGAATGACCCCTGATTCTCTTGTAAGGTTTGGGATACTAGGAGACTGCCTCTGTTATGACCTTCTTCTACTTGTATCATCATTCTTCTATACCTCTCTCTCTTATTTCAGTGTTGCGTGTTGTGTCTTATGGACATAGCGTTGTGCTTGGTGACTTGGGGGTATCCTCCTACATGATTGTCCCTAAGACACTTGTTTCTCCTCTCTTATTTATTGTTTACCTTTCTCTAGTGTTTCTATCTAGTATGTGGATGATGAAAAACATTTATACTGATGCGGACCTAGCGTCCCTTTAGCGAGAAATCAAAAATTGGACTTAGTTCCTAATATGACGATGGGGTTGTAATATATTATCTAATGCTTGGATAGTAGAAGCACTTTGTGCTTTCTACGTAGTGATTTTGATGATGTTTTTTATCTCACTTACAAAACTTAACAATACTGCTACTCTGTGCACTTTGTTTGTCTTTGAATCTCATCTTGGTGACACTCGATTCTAAGATTTTCATGATATAGCCCCACGGTTATCCTCAATCTTCAAATTTGTAGTATAACCTTGGCTCTTTGTGTGATTTATCATATGCATTGATGTTGTTGTTTATCATGATTATGTAGACACTAACATGTTTCTTACAAGGATGTGTTTGTGGGAACATTTGGCGATCGTAAAGTACATGTCACCCTCGGGGGGCATGGGCTTTGTGAAAGTTTGTGTTCCCTTGTGTGTTTTCTTCCTACCTTAACGTGCTTAATATCGATGCGTGATATCAACCACCTTAAGGTGGGGGCATATATAAGGTAAGCTGTCTGTTGTAGATGTTAGCAATGTGCTTGTCCTCAAGTGCAGTTTAAAGACTGGTGGCAATGAGTCCCTCCTGCACTCTGAGTTTGTTTGCAATCAATCAATCAATCAATCATCTTAAGCCCTTTATGGAGGTAGGGGTGGTGTATCTCTTGCAGAGAGTGCCCATCCCATCATTTTCAAAAGTCCTCTGCGGAGGCGGGGAGCAGTTCTGTGACTAACTCAACCCTTAAGCGTGTCTTCAATGATTGTTGTGGCAAAGCTCAATCGTCGATGTGTGCTTGTAATGTGCCTGAGATGGTGATGAGCCTAGAAATAGGAATGCTCCATTGCTTGTCTGTCGTGTTTTCTCTGTGTCTTCAAAGTGTGTGTTTGGTATGCTTGCTTTGTTTGGTGTGTCTATTGCCCCATATGCAGTCTAAATACCATCGCAATGAGTGTTTCCTACATTTTGGGAGGTTTGGTGTGTCTTGCATGTGTGTTGCTCCATATATGCAATTTAAAGACCGGCGCAATGAGTGTCTCCTACATTATGGGAGGTGTGTTTACTTTCTTGTACTTGCATCTACATTTCATATATATGAGAAAAAGAAAAGAAAAGAAATCATTCTTGTCTTCCATGCATTAATTGTTTTTAATGCATCTATTTTCTTCTCCATGTTTGCATGATTGTAACTGTCTTTTCCGTGTTTTGCGTGCCTGTCATTGTCTTCAATGTGATTGGCATGTCTTCTCCGTGCTTGGCATGTTTGTTGTGTTTGTTGACCATATTTAAATGCATGTATTGGCCTTGCATTTATACATACATTAACGTGGGGGCTAAATGTAACATCAAAAAATGTCCCCTTGGGGGCTTTTCCCTCATAAGGTTTAGCTCATGGGTCTTTTATCTACATTTAGGACATCTTGCATCATATTATGACATCCCGATGAAATGAACCATGGGTTTTATGACAAATGGGACCTAGGGGGATCCCTTGAACTTAACCCTGACCAAAATAGGGAGGATGACTTGGGTGCCTGCACCCTAGTCCTACCCTATTTTGGGTCAGTCCCAAATTTTGAGTGTCGTCTTGTGACCGTTATTTAGGTCCTATGCCAACATGGTAAGTTTGAATTACAAAATTGTTGGCAGGAGTGTTTGTAGTTGCATATAAAAGCATGTTTAAGTATTCATTTGTAAACTAGATGGACATTAGATACAATTGTGATTCTCAAGCTTTTGTGAAGGTGATTCAAGGCATTCATTGTGTGTTAGAGAAGATTTGTGTTGTCTATGTGTTTGTATTTGTAGAATTGAGCATCCATCTCCTCATGGCATGAAGGGCTTCTTCCTCCCATGAGATCTTCACTACAAGGTGGCATCATTTGTGTTTTTGAGCATTTATCATTTGGTTTTTGCCTCTACCTCACAAGGGCATGTACTCTCTATTTGACAACAGTGTTTGGAAGACTTGAATGTCTCTCCGGGACTTGATTGAGGCAAGCCTCTAAACACCACAACCCCCTCCCAAAGTGTCTGTAATTGCAAGTTACAGGTTGAAAATATAGGAAAAGTGGAGTTGTAGGAGGGCATTACAGAGTGTTAGATTTGCAAATCAGAGTTGAAAATAGCACCCTGGACTTGGGTGCCTGCTCTTTAGTCCTCTGGATTCTATGACGGAGAAATCTTTGGTACAACAGGAACATGTTGTAGATCAAGCTTCTAGATCCTAACAAAAAGCATGGCATTGGACTCTAGGGCACCCGCTCCTTAGTCCTTGACTATTCTGCTTCCAAGCCTTGAAAATAGGTGCACAGTTGTCTGTCATTTTAAATTTTTTTGTAGCAGCATTTTCTGATATTTGTTCATTTGCTTTCGTATTTGCATAATTAGAGTTTTGATGTATAATTGAGCATAAATGAGCATAATTGACAATTAAATCATACAAATCCAAGTTTCCCTACATTTCACAGTGACCTAGGGTATGATAGTGCATTGCCACTCGACCCTAGGTCCTTGAATGAAAGGGTGAAAGGAGGATACACATACAAAACTATCAAAAATCAATCATCCAAATTCCACCCTTTACACATACAAAAATGGGCATTCACTTTTATTTTTAGCATTCAATTAAATTTAACTTTTGGGTCCAGCCTTGCATTTGTATTAAAAACATACAAACAAAATATCCCCCACCTTATACATCATTTTGAACTTATTTTGACATCTGCCCATGTATATTTTGCATTTGTATTTCTAATACATGAGTTATAATATACAAAATACAATTGTGGATTTTAACTTTTTATACCTTTCACCACAAAACATTGTTGGGTCCAGACCTGAATATTTTTATGCATACCGTATACATCAAATGATTCAGAACATAATGAATAAAGTAACCTAACAAACCAAATGCATAACGAATATATGCAAATAACAATGTCTATCAGATACACATTGACCACCCTTTACCTAGCATTGACTTTTCACAAGAACAAGCATAACTCAAAATATGCAGTATTTTCAAATGATTTAAAAGGCGACCCTAGCTGATTTTTCACGCAGATTCTATTGGTAACAACCATTTACACCCAAGCACTGTGTAACTCAAATTCCAAGCACCCAATACGTTTTACCTAGACCACCAAGCAAGTAGAAACCACACAAGCCAAAAGCAAAAGCCATAGTAGGGGTCCCCATTTTGTTAAAGGGTAAAATGAGGCATGTTGTAAACATCACAACAGGATGCAAAGAGTATGTTTGTTGTCTTGAATAAGATAGTCAAAATCATATGCTTATGAGCATGTGATGACCATTTTGGTTATTAAATGTAATTCCTATTGCATAAATAAGGTGAGGTTATGAGAGTACATTGAGTCTTACCTAATCTGAGTATGCAACATAACATTAGGGCTATAGGCTTCCATAAGTTATCAGCAATCCCTTTGAGAATGTGGTTAATATTATAAATGTATACTTTGCATCTCACCATGTTAATATGTATCATGTCATCACATTTACCAATTTGACTCTAATTCCATAAAGCAATTCCATACCCAAACACTTGTTAATCTTGAAAGCCTTGTTACGACATTGTATTGATCTCGCAGAAGGTTGCATACCACTATGTTAGACCCTCTCTAATTTAAGAAAAATAGTAATTTGTCTAATAACATAATTTCAGCAGAAATATTAACTAACCAATATGAAATAATATCAAATGCAATAAAGTTTTGAATCACAACTAACTTTCTTTTCAGTTGAAATTAACTTTCTAAAATAATTTAACTTTCTTCAATGAAAATTCAAATATTTAAGAAAGAAAGGAGATTAAAAAAAGTACAACTTGAGTAGCTTCTTGCTGATTTGTTGGCAGATCCTCTTCTGGATTATTTTTGGGAAAAAAAGAGATATCAACAAGGGTTTTATCCACCCAACCAAGACCAACTGGTCTCCCGTGCTTCTTCGTCTGAAGAAACTCGACCCTTCACGAGGGTAATAATAGGAATCCATTAACAACAATGTGCCTCTGAGCCTGGTGTCAAGACCTATACCTCCTGATCGATATTTCCTTAAAGGTACCTCCTAACTAGAAAGATCATTCTGACCAGTGGTATATCTGGTACTTGATCGCTGACCAATGCCTATCTGCATCATAACCTTGGCCAAAGATTTTCTAGTATATATATATATATACATATATCTGACATTATTGTGTCGTCAGCCTTCACCCTTGCTCGACATTATTGTTAACGTAATGCTTTCTTCTTTTCTTTTGGAATGTAGGTTTACACATAGCATCATGCATATCTTACTTGCCAACTTTTGTTCACATAAAAGAGACAAAACGGCAACATATAGACGAAAGTATGCCCTCAGGAATACAACAGACTCTTATTATCAGAATATAATGATACTCAGGCTAGTAGTAGCAACAATGGATTTTTAAAACACACACACACACATATGATTGCATACCATACAAAGATCATATAATAAAAGTGTCTCAATGGAAGTAAACTCAGAAAAAGAAATAAAGAAGACATGAATGTTGATCTCAATTGATTGAATTTGAAAGTTTAGAATTCCTTTCATTCAATAGATAATACCATTACTAAGATCAATGAACTCTTATCGAACTGATCTGAAGAATTAAGAACTTGCCTGATAATGTTTTGTAAGCCGAAATGGCTGACTGTGGGAGATATATTTAGTGATGTTGGTATCATAGACTGCCAGATGAAAGCACGACTCAATGACACTTTACAGAGAAAAATGCTGACAGTATACCTGAAGAAAATAATGGTGTCTTCCCAAGAACTACAACTTGAATTTCTTCTCTTTTACCCATCTTTTCTTTCAGAATGAAAAATAAGAATGTTTCCTAACATGCGAATGTTTCCTCTACTCTCCTATATGAAGGAAAAAGATGCATGCCAAGAAGGAATGATCGATCAAAATAGGATTGCTCCACATAGTGGAAAGAAAGAGGAGTTACAAAACAAGACTCAACTCATACACACCAAGCGCTCCAAAGGTAAGACTCAAGTAATATTTTTTTTTAAAACAAAAGAGATAAATATTTTTCTTTATTTCAATATATCTATATCTATAAATATATACTCATATGCCTTGGCCAAGGCTACGATAACTTTAGGATTTTGGTTAAATTATTGTTAATTGATTCCGGTTATTATCCTCTCCTTGTTGATATCCCTTTTTCTTAGTCACCTATTTTGTCCTGCAACCACTTAGATAATTAGGGAAAGTTAAATCATTTCCATGGTACAAATAATAATCAATATCTTTTCCATAAATCCATTTCATATAAAAAAATGTTTGCAATTAAAGAATAAATCATTGTATACACTTTCAACGAACATTTTCACATTCATATGAAAAATAGTTGT
Organism: Cunninghamia lanceolata; assembly: GCA_027924645.1. Taxonomy (NCBI): domain Eukaryota; kingdom Viridiplantae; phylum Streptophyta; class Pinopsida; order Cupressales; family Cupressaceae; genus Cunninghamia; species Cunninghamia lanceolata. The sequence goes on along the minus strand of BSBN01001483.1, from coordinate 1,504,906 downwards.
TCTCAACTAACAACATAGTTAATATTTAATTGTTTAAACAAAAAGGGATGTAACACACTACCCCAACTCTTTGCAAGATTGCTATGAAATATGATAAGCAAGATAGGTGTAGTGTAGATCATTACATAATGATAGAGCCATCAAGTGTAGAGGGTTTCAAATATCACAAAAGTCTAAGTTCAAGCCTAATAACACAATGACCTAAAGGTGAAAGAAGATGAGGGTTGAACAACATGGATATGACAACATAAAGATGATATTAAGGTTTACAAGAGTAGCCTAACAGAGGTCTATTTCAAGCCTTATAGGGGTCTAAGATTGCAGTGATGGAACAATGCATTGAAGGACTAAAACAAACCCTACAGAGATAGTAATAGAGAACAAAGTCAAGGTGAACCAAGATAAAAAGAAAAAGTAGTTCATATGTGACTGTGTTGACTACTAGAACAAGTATGTTATGCATGTTGACATGTGAAGACTCTAACAGTTATAGCAAAGGTAATGTGTGAGGATATCACTGGTACAATGTAGCTCAGACTATTTCTGCATGTTTGGGTGTGAAACAGGACCATGCCTAGCCTAAACGTACCCATCCAAATGCATTGGAATAGTTGGTTTGGCTGTACGATGAGCAGAATGAAAGTTACCCCCCTTTGCAACTTTACACTGTATGCATTTGACCATTTTTGGGGCAGCAGAAAAACTTTCACCATGGGCAAATGCCTCAAAGATATAAAAAGTAGAGAGAGGTTATTATAGAGGGACCCTATGTGATCTTGTAGCTTTAGACAAAATGTTTCTAAGTGACACGATTTCTGAGTAACAACTCATCAAATATTGTTGCCTTTTTGCACTTTGGTCTCTTAAGGGATATCGCCAGTACAATGTAGCTCGAACTGTTTCGGCATGTTTGGGTGCAAAACAGGATGATGTCTAGTCTAAACGTACCCATCCTAACATGTTGGAATAGTTGGTTTGGTCGTACGAGGAGTAGAACGAAAGTTACACCCCTTTGCAACTTTACACTGCATGCATCTGACCATTTTTGGGGTAGCAGAAAAACTTTCATCACGGGCAAACGCCTCAGAGATATAAAAAATTGAGAGAGGTTATTGTAGAGGGACCCTACATGATCATTTAGCCTTAGATAGAATGTTTTTAAGTGACACGGTTTTTGAGTAACAGCTCTTCAAAGATTGATGCCTTTTTGCACTTTGGTCTCTTAAGGGATATCGCTGGTACAATGTAGCTCAGACTGTTTCGGCATGTTTAGGTGTGAAACAGAACCATACCTAGCCTCAACGTACCCATCTAAATGTGTCAGAACTATCGGTTTGGCAGCACGAGAAGCAGAATGAAAGTTACATCCCTTTGCAACTTTACACTGCATGCATCTGACCAATTTTGGGGTAGTAGAAAAACTTTCACCATGGGTAAATGCCTCAGAGATATAAAAACTGAGAGAGATTATTGTAGAGGGATTCTATGTGATCGCGTTATCTCAAACATAATCTTTCTAAGTGTCATGGTTTCTGAGTAATAGCTCGTCAAAGACTGTTATCTTTTTGCACTTTTGACTCTTCAGGGATATCGATGGTACAATTTAGCTCAAACTATTTTCGCATGTTTGGGTACAAAACAGGACCCTGCCTAGCCTAAACATACCCATTTAGACGCGTTGGAACTGTCAGTTTGGTCGCATCAAGAGCAGGATGAAAGTTACACCCATTTGCAACTTTACACTACCTCCTCACGATTTTTGGGGCAACAGATAACCTTTCACCACGAGAAAATACCTTAGAGATATAAAAAACTAAGAAAGGTTATTGTAGAGGGATTCTACGTGATCATGTTGCCTTAGACGAATATTTCTAAGTGTCATAGTTTCTGAGTAACAGCTCATCAAAGATTGTTGTCTTTTTGCACTTTGGACTCTTTAGGGATATCGTCGGTACAATGTAGCTCGAACTATTTTGGGATTGTTTGGGTGCAAAACATGACCATGCCTAGCCTAAACATATCCATCTAGACACATTGGAACTGTCAGTTTGGTCGCATCAGGAGCAGGATAAAAGTTACACTCCTTTTCAACTTTACACTACCTCCTTTTGGCAATTTTTAGGGTAGCAAAAAACCTTTCACCATGGGCAAATGCCTCAAAGATATCAAAAATTGAGAGAGGTTATTGTATAGGGATTCTACATGATCACGTTGTCTCAGACAGAATGTTTCTAAATATCATGATTTCTGAGTAACAACTCATCAAAGATTGCTGCCTTTTTGCAATTTAGACTCTTCAGGGATATCGCCAGTACAATATAGTTTGAATTGTTTCGGCATGTTTGGGTGAAAAATAGGACTATGCCTAGACTAAACATACCCATTCAAATGCATTGAAACTATCGATTTGGTCACATCAGGAATAGGATGAAAGTTACACCCCTTTACAACTTTACACTACCTCCTTCTGACAAACTTTGGGGCAGCAGAAAACTTTTCACCATGGGCAAACACCTCAGAGATATCAAAAATTAAGAGAAGTTATTGTAGAGGGATTCTACATGATCGTGTTTCCTTAGACGGAATGTTTCTAAGTGTCATGGTTTCTGAGTAGTAGCTCATCAAAGATTGTTGTCTTTTTACAATTTGGACTCTTCAGGGATATCACCGGTACAATATCGTCAATACGGGTGTAAGGTATTAACTTAGATTTTAGAGCAAAGTAAAGACTAAGGTTTTTAGGAGGTTGAATACTAGATAACCCTAAACATAATACAACCTAAGTGCTAAAGACCACATGAAGAACATAGAAGGTTATCTGAGACAGATTAAATAGAGTATAACATAAACAAAACTTACCAAACTAGGTCTTTAAAGACAATACACCTAGGGTTTAAAACATAACTAATATCTTTAACTTAAAAAACCTAACTAGTTTTGAATGTTTAAACCTCTGCAGCTATGATATGAACACTGCCACTATGACATCCTTTAGACTTCCAAAACTTCCAACAACAATCACAACTCATCAATCAACATCAACATGACCTTAATACCATATTTTGTGATCAACATCAACATCATGAGGACACTGAACAAATCTTTGACACATGAAGACACTGAGAACACTGAAGACATGGAGCACAAAAAAGCATGAAGACATGAACAAACTCCTATCATGAGGAAGAACCACAACCCAATCCAACTCCTGAAAGCATGACATGTTATGATGAAGAACCACAACCAAATCCAATGATCTAATGGCATGAACCAATGACATAACCAACTATGTCCTACTATTGTAACATGATAAACATGAATGTTATGAACTAACATCCAAACCCTGTGACATGGATCTTGATATGACATGAGTGAAACATGAGTGAACAAGATTAAGACCAATAAGGATCAACTTCACCCATCACTTACATCTAACCCCATGAAGCATAACATGATGATGATGCAAACATCAAATGTATACCATAGCAAACAAATCAAACCAATAATGAGGCCTTCACTACTCAAGTTCATACCACTGCTTGAGTGAGATCTTCACTATTCAAGTTCATGCCTTGTCTTGTAGCACAACTCTGTGCATCACATCACATACTCTATGAAGAAGCAAGTGTCTTTATATCACAAAACCCAACAACATATCCTGAAAGCATAATGGTATCATCAAACAATAGATAACCAATAGACCTACACAATTATGCATTCCTTACTCAATTACTAACATCCAAGCACTTTGACATCAATGACAAACATATTCATCACAATATTCATTGTATATGTGTAAAAATGCAATAGCAAATAAAAAAAGACAAACCTATGTAAACTTATAAATTAATGTAACACGACTTTACAAAATCAATGTGAATACTTACAACTTAATCCAACGAACCATTCGGGTCTGCTCTACTCTTTATTGCGTCAAGTATTGTCTCATGGTTAGACTCACGCACCTTCGACAAGGTCTTGTTCAAAGGTCTACCTCAAAATTGTATCAAAAGAACATTGGATGCCATGACAAGGTTCGAGTAATGAAGAATCTTCTGATGTGTGTCAAAGTCCTCAAACAGCCAAACATTAACACCCTTATGTGGGTACCTTCTAATCCATGTTCCAGTAACAACCACTGAGCATATAGGGTATTCGATGTTTTCTCCATCTGTAACTAGGGCCTCCAATTTCTTTTTGGCCTCAACACAATGACACAAGTAATAATTTATTCCCTCTTCGTTATCTTCATCTGCAATAACTGCATAAACATGCCCTACAATGATATGTGCAGCAAATTAGATGAAATTAGTCAGCATTACAAAAATACTACAAAGTAATAAAACATTAGGAATTTCAAAAACTATGCAAGTAGATATATTACTTGGTTGAACTAGATCTAATATGTGGTCAAAGTCAACTGTTGATTCCATCTCTGTCAGTTCTAGTGTCGTTGGGGGTCGATACGTGTCAAGTGGACTAAGATAATTGCCATTCGTCAACCCACTCCTTTGACTCGCACTCATTCCTAGCTTGAATTGTACATGAAGAACAAAAGCATGCCATCTTCCATGTATTGATACTCCATGAACCTGCAATTGAGCTTCTGAAAGAGTGTAGCTCACTTGACTCTGTCAGTGTACAACAGTCCTCATATGGTGTAATGTTAGTATCATCTATCAACCAAAAAATTTACAAACTGAAGACTTACCTTCATTACCTGGACCCATCGAAGCATTACACCACTCAATGATTGATTTTGCATCTGTCAACTTTGCATTGTCTTTATATTTTAACTCTTCTTGTGTTATGGCTCTTTTGATACATGCTTCTGCACCATCATGCTCCCCCATTCCATGCCTGGCCTCACAAAAGTTCCACATATGCTGAACACCTATAATATTATGTCTCATGCTCAACCAATAGAAATTATGTGAGTTATTGAATTGTGATGCATAGTTATCTGACCATATGATATGTTGACTAAACGATATTCCCCTTCTAGCCAAATCATTGTAGAACACCTGAAAGCAACCTTGCACAAACTCTGTAGAATGCGTGTGATCATCACTAATATAAAAATGATATTCCCTTATGATCTTTCTATCATCCTTTGTACTATCATTCGCATGAATGAATGCGATGTACACAAATATAGAAAAACCTGTGTCGAGTTATAATATTGTGATTGCACCTTGAGTTGTGGTTGTAGGCTGTAGTTCTCTGCAAATTTGATGACTGAAACAATGCTACCAAGTGGAAATTTGTCCTTGGATAACTTGAATTTCAAGTCCAACCATCAAGTTCTATGGGTATGCTTTGCATACTTATACACTATACTATCACAAAATGTAGACATAAACTGATACACTGAAATCTTTTGAATAACCAATTCACACCCCTTTGCTTCTTTACCATCTTTTGTATTGTAGGCCACTTGTTTATACTTGTTGAACTCTACTAGTTCGTTTCCAACTACATGTGTGCTTTCCATATGTTCACATATTGGCATACGTTGCAAGCCACCATAATGCTAACATATGCCATTCGAGCACAATTTCCTGTAGAATATTTGACCTTCCTCTCTTTCACATAAATTTTTTGATATGAAGTCTCTTGAAGATGTTGGTGGGGCATGTATGCCACAATCCTGCAAAACATTGTTAGTATGCAAATCTAAACATATAGACCGATAAACATCAAAATGGTTAAAAAATTCAATATGTATTCTAAAACAAGTAGTGCATGTGTGATTTATTTTGAAATAGAAAGGTTTTAGCATTTCAAAATATCTTTGAGAAATTTTAATTTGAGGATACATCTCTAGATATTTACCAAAAAACTGTGTTTGAGTCATATCCAAAAAATGCTTTGGATGTGGCTCACGGTTTCGGCTACCGATTCTCTTTCTTACCACATCCCTTTGATTTAGAAATATCCTTGTTTAATTCTTCTAAAAGTCTTCAATTAGTGATCTCAATGCTTCAACAATTGGTTTATCTTTTTGTGCTAGTCTCCTCGAGAATGCCCAAAATCCATTGTCATCAGTGTCCTTAATTCTTTAGTGCCTTCCAACGACTCTTGATAAATATTTTCTATTAATCCTCAATGCTTGACTCATCTTTCTAATGAGATGAGCTTTCCTCATTTGACTACTTACTATAGTTGATGTAATGACACACCGTGTTGCATTACTATCTTTTGTGTGTGAGGTAATACCCACACTCTCATATGCACTCATTAGATTCTTGACAATAGATTTTTCACTTAAAGCCTCTAATGTTCTCAACCCAAGAATCTTCATGATGGACCTATACTTTTTTAATGAATAGTTGACATCTTGCAATCTCATTTAACTTTTCAAAGAACAATCTCCAAATCTTATGGGAATATCTTCTACAAGTGTGTTTTGGAATCTTACCTTCTATTAGATGTAAAATATTATCATCAATATCAATCAAATACTTTGGCTTTCTATGTAAAATTCTAGGTGGTGTTAAGATAGGTAAATTCATCTCAACATTAGGAATTTCATCAATATTTAAATGAGATGGGCTAGATGGCATACCTTTGATCAAAGATGGAATAGATGACATACCTTGAGGTTGAGGTGGGAACGATGGCATACCTCCTTCGCACGTGAGTGATGATGTACTCTCAACTTGAGATGTGGTAGATGGTGTCCCTACATGTTGACTTGCGGTAGAGGATGTGTCTCCAACTACGGTATTCAAATCTCTCATAGCATGAAGTTTTTGCATTCGTTCCCTTGGTGTCACCAATACCATATCTCTTTTTGATGGTTGTGGTTCCTCTTCAATTGGCATGTCTTCATTTATCATGTCCAATTTCCTCTTCTCACGAAGTTCCTTCATAGTTTCTACTTTCTTTGCATTCTTAGTTTCTATCTCTTCATGTGTTGGTTTAATTCTTGATTGTTTCATCGGCATGATAGAGAATTTATCTATAGCATGATAAAGAGACAAATATTAGTTCCTAAGAAATGAATCCATACAAATAATAAAATATATGTCATTCAACCCTTCATACAAAATGTACATACAATCATCATATAGAAGAGTAGATGTCTTTCAACCAAAATAGGTACAAACCATACAAAGCATTATTGCACAATGTTATTGCAGCCATACAAAGCATTATGGTACAAAGTTCACTTTAGTCCTATGAGGATAAGGACAAAGGAGAGTCACCTATTGAGGCTACAAGTGAAGAGTACATGGGACTTCATGTTGAATACAAGGTTGAAGATGTGGGGGAGGCCTTGGTGCTAGTGGTATCAAACTACCTACACTTACTTGCAGATAGAGATCATCTCCTCACACATGAAGATTTAGCTTGCAACCATGGGACAAAATTTAGGACACATGATACACTTGATTTTCACTTGGAGACGTCTCATGGGCCAACACTTGTTGATAACCATCTAGTCATGAAAGAGAGACGATTGAGATCATGGGAGACATCACACTAGGGCATGAGGTAAGGACTGATTTTCCAATGTGTGATAGCAGTCCCTTATCTTCACATTATCATGTTATGACAACCAAGAGGATTATCCTTAAGGATTATGATTTTCATGGAGACAATCATGTTGAACTTTGCACTTTGCTGTGATTGTTCACTATCTTGAGACCCTATATCAATTACATGGCAATGTGACTGATTTGTAGTATTTAACTTGGCACATTGTCATAGATATGGGAATGGAAACATTTGGTATACAAGGTTTGTATGAACTATCACCATGAAGAATAATGTAGCATAGCATGGATCATGATTGGATTAAGCCTATTGGGATTTACTTGTATGATCTTGGCACCTATTCATTTGTATTTTAACTTATTATGACAAGATAATAGTATTTCATTATGCTTAAGGGATTGTATATTTATATGTTGTAAGGATTTATTCTTGTATAATTTGACATCACGGTATATTAAGGTTTTTTTAATTCATTATTGCACATACTTATTAAAGAGCCCAAGTGTAGAAAATATACATGACACCATGTGACATTGTAGGCTGACCTTATGGATTCTTGAGTAATAAAATCTAGAGATTTAACTTAAGGCTATCTATGTAGGTTTAAAGGAAACACACATGTTGGAATTTTGCATGAGGTCCTTTAGGTTGAATCTCATTAGATATACATTAATGAGTTTTTATTATAAGGTACATTATGCAAAGGGACTTGACAATGATATCGTGATTGTGTCTAATTTAATTAATGTTGACCTTTGAGATATCTTGTATTATGCATACCATGAACTGATTTAAAACATAGTCTATTATAAGGACATTTGTGTGTGATGACTAAGCTCTTTGGGTAGTAAGAACTATGATGAACTATAAATTCAAAATGAAAGAAATGTATGCAAAATGTGCAAGCATAGAGAAGGCAGATGAACTATAAAATCAAAAAAGTGAGACCGATATAAACACAAAATATGTAAACCATACAAGTGATATAAACATGTATGATAAAACATGATAAAGTAATTCAAATAGAATTAAGGAAAATGTAAAGAACATGCATGTAAAGACTTGACATACCTTAAAAATGGAGATTTGAATGGACAGTGTACCCAACTATGTAGTGTTTTTTTTATTGCATCAAACTCCTCAACAATTTGATTTTTTCACCACTTGCTTCCTTTTCAATGTTAAATTGAATAACACTCAAATAGAATTAGTAACAACAATACTATTAACCAATCTATAATGTTAAATTCCTACAATTCAATCACAATTAACATTGCAACACTACAAAAATTGAAACTTGAATTGATATATCGAATTCAATGTGAAAAGTATGTTATTTCCTCCTTCTTCAGTTGGCAAAGCAGAAAAAGGTGGTGGAAAGTTCATGCAAAGGTGGTAGAATGTACAAAATGTGCATGTGAACTTCCCAACAACATGAAAATATTTTTTTTGTCAGAACACGCACATAAATAGAACAAAACAGAGTATGTGGGCTTGGATCATGGGGGTCCAAGCCTTTTACCGTTTGCATAGCAATTCAAAACACACTCGCATTGTAACGCGAGCACGTTTTGGCCTGCTATAGAAAAATCTATATTATTCATTTCTCCATGTATTTCTTCTATCTCTCACCTCTCTATCTCTCACCTCTCTATCTCTCATATATACCTAAAGCCTCAACCCTCAACACTATACCTTACACCCTAATCCCTCGACCCCCAATCATTATCCCTAATCCCTCAACCCTAAACCCTAATCCCTTATCCCTAAACCCTAAACACTATCCCTATTCCTAAACCCTCAACCCTCAACCCTCGACACTATACAGGTTAAACCCTAATCCCTTATCCCTAAACCCTAAACCCTGTCCCTCAACCCTCAACCCTTAAACCTTAAACCCTAAAACCTATCCCTAAACCCTCAACCATTGACACTATATCTTATACCCTAATCCCTTAACCTTATCCCTAAAGCCTCAATTCTCAATACTTAAACGTTCAACCCTAAACCCTATCCCTAATCCCTCTACCCTCAACACTCTACTATAACCTTAATCCCTCAACCCTCAATCCTAATCCCTCAACCCTAAACACTATCCCTAAAGCCTCAACCCTAAACCCTAACTCCTTATCCCTAAACTCTAAACCCTATCCCTCAACCCTCAACCTTAAACCTTAATCCCTCAACCCTAATCCCTTATCCCTAAACCCTAAACCCTAATCCATCAACCCTAAACCCTAAATGCTATCCCTATTCCTAAACCCTTAACCCTCAACACCATACCTTAAACCCTAATCCCTTATCCCTTAACCCTCAACCCTCAACCCTAAACCCTATCCCTAATCCCTCTACCCTCAACACTCTACCTTAACCCTAATCCCTCGACCCTCAACCCTAAATGCTATCCCCAAAGCCTCAACCCTAAACCCTAATCCCTTATCCCTAACTCTAAACCCTATCCCCAAACCCTCAACCCTAAAACCTAATCCCTAATCCCTCAACCCTAAACCCTAAACACTATCCCTATTCCTAAACCCTCAACCCTCGACACTATACCTTAAACCCTAATCCCTTATCCCTAAGCCCTAATCTGTCAACCCTAAACCCTATCCCTAAACCCTAAACCCTCAACCTTAAACCCTAATCCCTTAAACCTAAACCCTAATCCCCCAACCCTAAACCCTAACCATAATCCCTCAACCCTAAACCCTAATCCCTATCCCTAAACCCTCAACCCTCAAAACTATACCTTAAACCCTAATCCCTAAACCCTAAACCCTAAACCCTATCGCTAAAGCCTCAAACCTCAACACTTAAACCTTAAATCCTAAACCCTATCCCTAAACCCTCAACCCTTGACACTATACCTTAAACCCTAATCCATCAACCCTAAACCCTAGTCCCTCAACCCTTAAACCCTAAACCCTTAAACCCTCAACCCTTATCCACCCCTCTCCTCCCCTATCCGCCTCACCCCCATCTCCCCTATCTCTCACCCCTCTCTCCCTAGGTTGTAGGTCTCTCACTTGTATATCTCTTAGGGCTCTCTATATCTTTCCCTTCCTCTCCACCTCTCTCCCTCCTCCTTACCCATACTTCCTTCAAGTTGTCAAATTCACTCTCATTTTCTTCTATCTCTCCCCTCACCTCTCTATCTCTCACCTATGTCTCTCCCTCGCCTCTCTACCTATCCCCTCTCTACATCTCTCACTCACTCCTTGTCTACCTCTCCATCCGTCCTTAGCCATCTATGTCTCTCACTTAACCCTAAAACCTATCCCTAAAGCCTCAACCCTCAACCCTTAAACCTTAAATCCTAAACCCTATCCATAAACCCTCAACACTATACCTTAGACCCTAATCCCTTAAACCTAAACCCTAAACCCTATCCCTAAAGACTTAACCCTCAACCCTTAAACTTTAAATCCTAAACCCTATCCCTAAACCCTCAACCCTCGACACTATACCTTAAACCCTAATCCCTCAACCCTAAACCCTAATCCATCAACCCTTAAACCCTAAACCCTTGACCCTCAAACCCTAAATCTTTAAACCATCGACCCTTATCCAACCCTCTCCTCCCCTATATGCCTCACCACCATCTCTCCCCTATCTCTCTCACCCCTCTCTCCCTAGATTGTAGGTCTCACTTGTATATCTCTAGATATTTCCCGTCCTCTCCACCTCTCTCCCTCCTGCTTAACCATCTTTCCCTCAAGTTGTCAACTTCACTCTCTCATTTTATTCTATCTCTCACCTTTGTCTCCCCCTCACCTCTCTACCTCTCCCCTCTCTACGCCTCTCAGTCACTCCTTGTCTACCTCACCATCCATCCTTAGCCATCTAGGTCTCTCACTTAATGCTAAACCCTAAACCCTATGCCTAAAGCCTCAAACCCTCAACCCTCAAACTTGACAAACTTCAGGCAAACTTTTACGAAAAGGGAAAAAATGCAAAACAAAACATAACGCGAGCATGTTATAATGCACTTGCATTATATTTTGCTTTCGGAATCCCAAGCCTTAGGGTTGGGATTTGCTTTGGATTTCCAACCCAAAGGTTTGGAGTGCCTTCCCAATGTCCAAAGATGTATTTTTGCATATTCTACAAGATTTCACATAATTTCGTTCGTGCTAACCCTCAGATTTGTACATGTTTCAAGGTTGAACAAATTAAACACCTCGGTAATGTTAGGCTTTCTCTTAGCTATTTAATGATGTAATTTTTTCACATTTTGACAATGTTAAGCCTTTCATCTTTAATGTCTTTTATTTGTGTGTCCATTTTTGGGCAAAAACCAGTGTTTGATCTTTTTTTCATTGTAAATTAACCATTCATTGAAATTTCAGAAAAAAAAAATACATTTTTAGAAACTAGACTCCATTCTACACATTAAAAAAATGATTTTCAATTAGTTTTCAAAATTTATAGGGGTAGCACGGCCAAAATTCTATTTTTTAGGATGTGTCCACTTTGAAAATTAATAAAAAATCAAATATTCATTAAAAATTTACCAAAAAAATTGAGCATAAACTACATATTGTTAGCTAATTTCTCACCGAAGTGATTTTTAAAATACCAAAAAAATGTTAACCTTTTGAGGGAGCCACAAAACATGCTATGTTATGTTTTTTTAATCGAAACAACACCAATTTTTGTGGCTCCCTCTTTTGAACCCCTTAATCTATACCATTTTCAAAAACAATTAGTAGTTTAAAAAGTATGCTTGGAGCACTACGAACATTGTTTTTGTTGCATCTCAAAATTTTGAGTGTAACTATGCTTAATTTCTCATCCAAGGCCAGTATTTCCTGATTTTTGAAAAAAAAAAGTGGCCACTTAAGACCCCTTTTTGGTCCCCCATCTTCATACACTTACCCTAACCCCCAAACCCCTTTTCTTCTTGTGTGCAGGTTATAGGTGCGAGATCCAGAAAAGTGAAGACACGGGAAGGCTGAGTAAGGAAAAGGGTTTCGGGATCCACAAACATTTCAGAAATATTCCTCTATACTAGACTTGGGCACCCACGAAATAGTCATTTTTCCTAAACAGACATCAAATTTGGCATCAGGGCAGTCCTTGTAACATTTCTCCAGTTTGTAGTTTCTAAAGATTCCATCTTTCTAGACTTGGGGGCCCGCAAAATAGTCTTTTGACATTCTAGCTTCTGGGACACATGTTCTGATATCTCTCTGATCACTCTTGTGAAATTGGTTTCTGATTATCTATTGTACATCCCTGTTATAATCAGATCTTTACAAATCTAGGGTTTAGTGCATTAATTGACCTAGGGCTTGATAAAAGGCTTGATTAAACTAGATCTTTCCATACCACTCTTGAGTACAAGATTTGTAGCTGAGTCCACCTTCATTTGGTAGTGATTTGGCTTGGTCTTGTCCTTGAATGCTATTGTGGAAGAGGGTTTGATCTATTGTGCATGCTAGTTTTCTTCATTCTCTTTTCCCACCTTAACAATTGTACATCTTATGTGATACCATGGTAATAGATTTGGTCAACATCCACATTTATGATATTTCTTGTTAAATGTTATGATGCAACATAGAAGCCAAGCTACAACTAAATTTTTTTCAAGAAATTATTTCATGAAAGTGTACCAAATATAGTTGCAGATGCACGCCTTCCCATGTAGGATTTAGCTGATGAAAAAGTCGTTGATCACCTTATGCTTTTTGGCTCAAACCTACATGAGACAAAACCCTTTTGGACAAGGTGTAAAGGATAGATATGAGATATGGTCATACAAGTTGGTTGTCCAACTTTGTTCTTCACACTTAGTGCATCGGATGTCAAGTGGCCAAATTTACATAGTGCAATGCCAAGCATACAACCCACTGAACCAATGCAAGCATACCAATGGAGGATCAAAAACATAATTAACAATCTGCATCTAACTGCACTATACATGCATAATAGATTCATAGCCTTTTGTGAAGAGATCTTGGAGAAGCTTTTACTTGCTAAAGACTATTGGTATCGGTGAGTAAAACTGATGATCATCATTTAAATTTCATCCTATACCAAGTACTTAATTGTGAAAATTAATCCTAACTCTCATGACATCTCACAGATATGAATGGAAACATAGAGTATGCACCCATATTTATGGCTTCCTTTGGTTGCAAGGATCACCTACCATTGAAAGCATGGATTTCAATAGTCCATAAGTAGTTCAAAGTGTTGTGCAATACATAAATAGATATGTTTCTGCATGGAACCCAAAAACAAATAGCCAAAGGGAACAAATGGTGCACTACTCCATCCTTGATTACCCTTGCTTGTTGGACACACTAGCAATCCTTGCATGCAACCCCTTTGTAGATTACACATAGTTAATCAAGCTCAACAACACACAAAACGTAGTGAACAAACATGCTTGCAGAGAATATGGTCAACATTGTTGTGCCATTACAAAGCTCCTTGGGATTTGCATGCATCGTCTAATTTTTCTACAAATGATATCGGGCACATAACATTCCTACCTGCCAGAAATGATGATAGGGTGAACATCCGCAACCCAACAATTTTATCAATTTGGTGTGCAAATGTTGCTTTCCAAACTATTTTGTCATGCCATGCAGTGCTAAAATATATTGCCAAGTATGCAACAAAAGCAAAGCGTCGATCTGAAAGTTATCACCAACTTTTGAAACGCATCTCTACAAATATTGACCCAGAAAAGCTAGCTACAACCGCATTTTGCAAGTTTGTAACTGAGACCATTGTTGATCATGATATCAGTGCACAAGAGTCCTGGCACTTGCTATTAAAACTACCACTAAAAATTTGTAGTCATTCCTTTGTTGCTTTGAATGTCAATAGGAAAACCCTATGTCATATGCCTTCTACTCAAGATTGTGCACTACCTACCTCAAACTTCATTGAAAAGTAGATGGTCTGACCACCGGCATTAGAATCATTGTTAGGAAAAGTGTCTCAACCTTGCAACCTCGAAAGGTTACTATTCTTCCCAGTTTTGGTCTTTTTGAATACCCTTTATCTTGGAGAATGGTCTGAAACTTTCAAAGTTTCTAAAAGAGCTAAAAATAGCGAGACTTACTATTTTTAGTAAGTCCTTCGATTGAGCTCAGATTGACCTGAAATTTTTCCTAGAAGGTGTGGAACATCTAACTCGAGTGATTTTCATCTCAAGATCATATCTGGATCATGAGATATTAAAGTTTCTATTTTTGAAACTGCCAGAAAAAAGTTTTGAACTCAATTACCGGAATCGAAACTTCTCTAAATGTCCCAAAAATTGTTATCCTAGAGGATCTATGGTGTTGGCTAAGGGTGTTCGGGTTGGCACTCTGATTTAGCTTGATGCATGCACAATTTAGTTTAATATTGCCTCTATTTCGAAGAAGAGAGCTTCAGAGTCTTCATCTTCACCATTGGAACCACTAGCGAAGAAGACTGTTGCATCTACTTCCAATGGTTGTGTTTTCTAGGTACCCAAGGGTGCTCATTGTATGGAGATGAAACTTCCAACTGAGAAGACAATGTTATGGCACCAAAGGCTTGGTCACATTGGTGAAAAGGGTTTGAGGACCCTGAAGAATAAAAATCTTTTTGAGGGTATGAATGATTGTAACCTTGAGTTTGATTTATGTGAACATTACAGTTGTGGAAAACAAAACCGTGTTTAATTTTATTCCAGTTCTCACAAATCCTCTGAGGTGTTGGACTTGATTCATTTTGATGTGTTTGGTCCTATTAATGTTCCTTCAATTTCAAAATTTGTTTACTTTGTTTCATTCATTGACAATTACAATAGGACATGGGTGAATTTCTTTAGAAGTAAATCTAAAGTCTTTAATAGATTCAAAGAGTTCAAAGCTCTTGTAGAGAATAAAAAGGATAAAAAAATTAAGTGTTTGAGGACTGACAATGGTGGTGAGTTTTGTTCAACGAATTTTAACAAGTTCTATAAAGAACAAGGGATTGAGAGGCACAAGACAACTCTGTATACCCCTTAGCAAAATGGAGTTGCAAAGAGGATGAATAGAACGTTGATGGAGAGGACAAGGAGTATGCTAAGTGAGCTGGTCTTGAACAAAAGTATTGGGCTGAAGCTATTGCTACCGCTTGTTACATGGTTAACAAGTCTCCTACATCAGTTCTAGTTGATAAGACACCTATGGAGGTATGTAAAGTGTATCTTCATCGGTTATGGCGTTGGTGTGAAAGGATACAAGCTTTGGGATCTAGTAGCTAAGAGAGTTCTATATAGAAAAAGCGTGATCTTCAAAGAGCTCAATCCTTCTTTTTTTGTCTTGCAGCTACAGAAAGAAGAGAAGAAAGATGGTGTGGTTCAACTTCCACCCCTGAGAAAGTTGAACCAAAAACATCTATTGGACCTGATAATGAGGAGAGCTCTAGTAGCTCTGGAAGTTCAGAATAAGATGAAGAACATCAACCTCAACCTTTGAGGAGGTCCACGCAGATAAGGTAGCAACCTGATAGGTTTGGTTATTCATTGCATGATTCAAGTTGTATTTTTTCTTTGATTTCTAACACTAATGAGCCTAGAACTGTGAAAGAGGCTATGGGTATGAAAGATGCAGTTTCCTAGAAGGAGGCCATGGAAGAGGAGATGGCTTCTTTGGAAAAGAATAATACTTGGGACTTGGTGCCTTTTCCTGAAGGATGAAAACCTGTTGGATACAAATGGGTGTTCAAAAAGAAATTTGGTGTAGATGGCAGTGTTGAGAAATATAAGACTAGATTGGTTACGAAGGGGTATTCTCAGGTGGAGGGAATTGACTATGGTGAGATTTTCTCTCTTATTGCAAAGTTGACATCTATTTGGTTCCTATTATCTCTTGCAGTAGCGTATGATCTAGAAGTGGAACAGATGGATGTGAATACAACATTTCTTCATGGTGACTTGGAGGAGGAAATCTATATGTCACAGCTAAAGCACTATGTGGTGAAAGGTAAAGAAAATCTGGTTTGCAAGTTGAAAAAAACCTTTGTATGGTTTGAAAAAATCTCCTAGGATGTGGTACCAGAAGTTTGATGCCTTTGTGTTGAGTATTGGATTTCAGAGATTGAAATCAGATCATTGTGTTTACTACAATTTTGACAATGATCGCATTCTCATTATTGCATTATATGTCAATGATATGTTACTCATTGGAAATGGTAAAAGTTTGATTTCTAATTTGAAGTCTCAGTTGTCAGTACAGTTTGAGATGAAAAATCTAGGGACAACTCGGTACATCCTGGGAATGGAAATTAGAAGAGACAAAGAAAATAGAAAACTTTTGGTTAGGCTAGAGTAAGTATGTTAACATTGTGTTGAAGAGATTCAGTATGATGGATTGCAGACCTTTGATTGTTCCTATTACAATGGGGACAAAGTTATCTGTTGAAGATTGTCCAAAGTCTCCTTTTGAGATAGATGATATGAGCAGAGTTCCTTATTCTAGTGTGGTTGGTAGTTTGATGTATGCGATGGTTTGCACAAGACCAGACATTGCCCAAACAGTGGGAGTCCTTAGTCGATTTATGGCTAATCCTAGATGGGTACATTGGGATGCAGTGAAGAGAGTGTTCAGATATTTGTGGGGTACTTCTAAGTATTCCTTATGTTTTCATGCTTATCCTACAGGACCTCGGCATTCACTTTGTATTCATGGATTTGTGGATTCAGATTGGGCATGTAACATTGACAGCAGGAGATCCACCAGTGCTTATGTGTTTACTATGTTTGGTGGTGCTATTAGTTGGATGAGTAAGCGGCAACCTGTGGTCGCTTTGTCCACTACTGAAGCTAAGTACATGGCAGCAACTCATACTTGTAAAGAAGCCATTTGGCTTAAGGGATTGTGTTCTGATGTTGGGTTTGATGCAGGGAAGATTACTATTTGTTGTGACAGTCAGAGTGCCATATGTTTGGCAAAGAATCCTACTTTCCACAGAAGGACTAAGTATATTGATGTCCAGTACCATTTTGTTCGTGACATGGTAGAGGATGGGAAGGTAAACTTGGAAAAAGTTGAAACTTTGATGAATGTTGTAGATTCCTTGACAAAACCTATGAGCACGGAGAAGTTTAGATGGTGTTCAGAGTCTATGGGCCTCAGGGCCCCTAGCAATTAAATCATGGTGTTGATACTTCCTTTGCTCTTGCAAGGTGTTTGACAAGTGGGAGAATGTTAGCAAAAGTGTCTCAACCTTGCAACCTCGAAAGGTTACTATTCTTCCTAGTGTTGGTCTTTTTAAATACCTGTTATCTTGGAGAATGGTCTAAAACTTTCAAAGCTTCCAAAAGAGCTAAAAATAGCGAGACTTACTATTTTTAGTAAGTCCTTTGATTGAGCTCGGAATGACCTAAAATTTTTCCCAGAAGGTGTGGAACAGCTAAGTGGACATCTCGGGTGAGTTTCGTCTCAAGATCATATTTGGATAGTAGGATATTAAAGTTTTTGTTTTTTGAAACTACTGGAAAAAAGTTTTGAACTCAATTACCAAAATCAAACTTCTCTAAACATCCCAAAAATTGTCATAACTAGCGTAGTGGGTTATAGGGTGATAGATCTCTTCACGATATTTCTGACGCATCAAACGATTCGTCAATCAAACACCCAGATCAAAAGTTATGGCCTCCAGAAGTTGGACCTTCTATTTTTGGGAAATGTAAAAATGTGTTGGACACATAAAAGAGTTGTAAAGGGGAGAGTTACACATGTTGGTGTGTGGTTTGGCACATCATAAGGCATCTTCTCTTAGAGATAATTTGGGCACCACCTTTGGGTAGTTTTAGCTCATGGTTTTGTAATTACTGTTGGTGGTGTACTGTATTGCATCTCCTATATATCAGGAGCTTGAGATGGAGGTTGTATGTAAGAATCTTATAGATGTCAAATTACCTCCTGGATCTTTGGTTGGATATACTACTGTAAAAGCTTGCTCTACAAGTATATTGTAATCTTCATGATTTCTGAATAATATATTGAGCAGCTTTGGAGTGTTAGGTTTTTTACCTAAAAAGGTTTTCCTTACGTATATCTTGTGTTGTGAGTTTTGTGTTTGCATTTGGAAGCTATTATTATCTTTTTGTTAATGTGGATCTTAATTTGTAACTGTAAAAGTAAAAATTTGCATGTCTTTCCTCAGTAGATCAGTGTAGGAAGTGTTCCTGCATACCTTGCTTCCTTTCAATAATCACTCAATGGGAAGGAATGGCTAGTAGCTACCATACATGACATGTCAATCATACACCACCAAAATCAAATAATAACAAGGATGATGAACTTGTGTCAGATGGACAAGAGGATATAGAACACCTTGATGCAGAGGAGTGGGAACTTCTATCCTCGCACCACCTAGGAAATGATCTTGACACTGATGAACTAGACATGCTTGGGTACTGAGAATTTGACACATCCCACAATTGGGTGACCACTATAATTGCCCCTCCTTGATGTAGAATGTTGTCACATTCATTGACTCCAACCGTTCAATACAATAGTTTGAGAAAATTGAACCAAACTCACTTATTGCAAAGGGAAAGCTTTCTTTAGAGCAACAAAATGTATTAAATATTAATTTGAACCAATCTAATCATGATGGAAGGCAACCACCACTTCTAATGATCATACAAGGTATTGCAGGAATAGGGAAATCATACTTGATTAATAGCATTCAAAATGCAATCTCCATAAATGTGCCCATGAAAGAAAAGAAACTACTTTTGCTTGCCCCAACAAGTGTTGCTGCTTTCAACATCAATGCATCAACCATTCATTCAACACTTCACATACCAATAAAAGAGATGAACCCTCTTCAAGGTCAAGATTTATCAACTTTCCAAGAAAGCATGTATTTCATTCAATATATTCTAATTGATGAAATGAGCTTCATTGGACCAAGGTCTTTAGAACACATTGACAATAGACTACATGAAGCATTCCCATATGACAATCAAAGTCCATTTGGTGGATGCTCTATTGTGCTTATTGGTACCACTAATATGTGACATTCCAATGTATGTTGGATCGTCATATGGGACAACACTTTGGAGAAGCTTTTAGATAGTAGTCACATTGAACACAATTTTTTGACAACAAAGAGATGAACCTGCCCAAATAATATTTCACAACCTCCTTCAAAATATAAGGAATGCTGAGGCAACATAGGCAGATTGGCAATTGCCCGTGTCACGCAACAATGACAACCTATCTTCTAGTGAACAAGATACATTTTTTTCATCCATACATTTGTCTGAAACAAAAGATTTGGTTGAAACATATAACAAAAAATGTTAAAAGCATTGGACAAACCAATAGCACACTGCATTGATAAACAAAAAAGGAGCATAGTACATTCAAATTCAGATGATGAACAACTACAAACAAAGGTGTTATTGTGCATTGGGCAATAAGTTATGTTAAATACAAATTTGTGTTTTGCAACTGGACTTGTCAATGGTGCACTTGGCGAAGTAATTGCTATTGTATACAAAAATGAAAGCAAGCCACCAAATCTACGTCTATTTGTTGTTGTTAACTTTCAACGGTACATTGGACCCACTGGAACATAGCTCCAATAACATGAGGTTACTGTCGACAAATCCCATTAAAAATGGCTGACACTTACAATCCACAAGGTCTAACTATAAATAAAGCAACAATAGACATTAGAAACACTAAACAACAAGGACTCATCTTCACAACAATATCAAGAGTAAGAAGTTTGTCAAATCTACAAATATTCCCTGCATTTTCATTTTAAAGATATCAACGTATGAAAAAAATATGTATGTAATCCTATGAAAGCAAGAGGACTGTCTCAAAAAAAGTCTACAAGAAATCCCTACAAAACAAACTACTAAATATGTATTTTGAATAATTTTGGTTTTGTTGTCCAACGTTACCTATGAAACACCATCTACAATTATTCATTGTTATCATGTTTACAACAAATTCATAATAAATTTAATCTAACCATTATATATGTTGTATTTAAAATTTAGAAATTTAAATCTCAAATTCTTGTATTCCAAATTTTATTTAAATCTCAAATTCTTTTATTCCAAATTTTATTTCATATATATATATTGTTTGGTGAAATCAAATTCTTGTATTTAAAATTTTATTTCATATATATGTTGTTATTGGATAATAAATTATTAAACAAACATTGTTTTAGGCATTAACTTACATGGAATAATATAAAAAATAATAATACATGTTCTTCTCAAACTCATTATGACTGAATAATGAAGAAGTAAAACAATTATGTGGGATTCGTATAAAACATTACAACAACATGAAACAAAAAATATTAATTGTAACGTTAGAAATTGTCCTCCTGTATGGAATGGTACAATTTCCCTCAGTTTAGCTCCTCACTTGGGTGACCTCTCAACCTTTTCTTTTCTAACCTTCCTGAAACCCTGATTGACTAAATCTAGGAGCAATCTATTCACTTTTTGAGGTAACTTGTTGATAAAACCTGGAAAGGGGATTTGAGATTTGGGTCCCTAGGACCCCCAAAAATGTAGATCTGAGTGGAAATTGGGGGCTTGGACTTGGGCGCCCATGCCCTAGTCCTCCCCTATTTCCCAAGATTTTGAATTTTGGCAGGGTGTCGGATCTCGCTGAGTACCTCAGGATTCCATTTTCAAATTCTCAGTTTTCACGCGATATCGAGATGTTATTTAAAAATTTGAATTTCCCTAAAGTTAGATATAAAAAGGCATTTGCAAATCATTTTATCACACACAATTCTTATGCAAGCTTGATGCCAAAACTCTGCTACAATTGCAATTGAAGATCAACGACTTGTTGAAGCTCTTGGAAGTATTTTGTATTTGCTATCTTGGAGACAATGGATGGAGATTAGGAATCAAGATCTTGAGTCTATCTTGCTCTTCCTAGGGTTTGTACACCCTTTGCATGATCAGGAGAAGGATTGAAGCCTCCAACAACAAGCTTGGAGATCCTCTATGGACATTACTGATTTGCCTTCTTGTTCATGCAAGTCTTCATTTTGTTTCATCTCCTTGAGGTGAAGTTGTATGTGTTTATTGATGCAAAGCAAGTTGTTGATCTTCCCTTGATTGAGACATCTAGGGTTTGATTTTTATGCATACATACATTGTTAGGTTAGCACACACTTCTGCAAATCTTTATCTTTGGCTATTGTTGAGGTAGAAATACCAAAGATGGGGCTTGACTGAGGCAAGCTCCTATATAGCCGCAACAATTTTCTTCTTTTGTAGGTGTAGATCGTGTTTTGCAGGTTACGGTGGAAAGGAGCTATAGAAAAGAATATATTGTAGATACAGTTGCAACAGACTTTTAGATTTTTAGATTCTAAAAATTACAGGACATTGGAGCAGGCGCCCTAGTCCAACCAGGGGTTTATTCCAGGATCTGAAAGCCTTTTAGCAATCTCAGACACCCAGTACAGAAGATTTTCCTATACAAAATTTTTTAGGACACTAGAGTGGGTGCCCTAGTCCAAGTGGCCCCCAAAATCTGGGTGCATTGTCTCTAAAACCTTCTCTTTGCACTTCTGTGATCAGTTTTGCCAGTTGTTTCATCAGTTTCTATATATTTCTGATTTAAGGCATAATTAGGGTTTTACTTGGTTGAAAGGAAAACACTTGATAAAATCTTGATTAGGGCCTTAGGTTTCACAACCACATGAGCGTAAGGGACAGACAAAGTCATTAGAAGCTTGTTCACAAGGTCAGTCCTTGTCCTCCCAATGCTTAGTGGGAAAATGGTGGTATTTAACATAGTTTAAACAAACTATCCAATTTTCCACTAAACATTAACAAATAATAATATAAAATGTCTAATGAATAAAAATGATGGAGCAGAGTGAAGGGCGCGAACTCAGTAAGAAGAGTGCAGAGAGTGGATACAAAAGGAAGGAAGAGCTGGCGGTTGAGAAGGGCAATTCAGGTGATAGAGAAGGTCACAGAAATTCAAGGTTGGGCCCACGAGCTTGGGATGAAGAAGTAGAAAAGGAAATCTCGCTAAAGAAAATTTAGGATAGAGCAAATGCAGAGGAATGGTGCTTTCATTCAGGTCAGCAGAATCACATTTTTCCCCAAGGAGAAAGAGGAAGATTCAAAAACAACTTTTTGGATAGATCACGGAGGTGGCAGCATAATCAGGACTGATGGAGGGGTCAAGGGCTCAATCACAGGATGAATCCCAGCTTTGGAGAGGGAGGTATTGGTAGGAGATTTGTAAATGGTAGGGAATCAAAGAATTCACACGGCAATAAGAAGTCCATGGTGCTAGGTGAGAGGTTGTTGGGTCCCTCCATAGATCGGTTAAGAGAATTAGGGCTTATAGCCAAATGGTTCAGATTTAATCTGGACTGGGAAGATTTAACGCAATGGTGGTAGGAAAGGTGGGGTAAAAACCTAACCCTAAAAGCCCTATCTAATGGCTTCTTCCTGGTTATTTATCCAATAGCAAAAGTCAAAACAAAAATTCTGGAAAGAATTTGGCTCATGAACGGATACAGGTTTTATTTCTGTGATTGGCAAATAGGTTTTGATCCCCAGAGGCATAGGTTAAACTATGTTCAGGATTGGTATAAGATGCCAAATCTACCAATAGAATTTTGGGATCAGAATGTTCTGGAAGAAATAGGAAATCATTTGGGCAAATTCATCTGCACAGAAGAATGGAAGGATCAAAAGGAAGAAGGTTCCTTTGTCAAGATTTGTGTAGAAAATTGGCCCTCTAATCCTTGATGGAGGGAGATAGAGATATACATAGACTGGGGAACCCTAAAGCAGCCACTAATTTATGAACAAAAGCTTCAAGTTAGATGGGTTGGCACCTTGGGATGGAGATTCTGGGAGCAGCTCGATGTTAAAGGAAAAAAGAAAGCAGATTTAGAGAGGCTTGAAGGCAAGGGCTTGGATGGATCTTTGGAGAAGACTCCCACAATAGACAATGAAGACAAGGGAGACAAAGAAATTGTGGCAGAAGCAAGTAAGATCATAGTGAATGAACCACAAGACATCCATGATTCCTAGATGGAGTCAGTAGAGCCTCATACTAAAGATGGGGATCAACCAGAAGCTTTGGTTATAGTTTCAGAAGAAAAAAGAGGAGAGGCTAAACCACCTTCAGTGAAAGATGTAGTCAATCTCACACAGAGCATTAATATGAAGATTTCAAAGACTCTAGCAGTTAGGAATCTAAACATTAATAAGGAGGATTTAGAATCTCTAATTGAGGTTGGGAATGAACTTGTGGAATTAGCAAAAGTAGCAAAAGAGGGTTTGATTAGATTGGAGGAAGAAGATTTGGATGAAGATTGGCTTATCGATGGAAGAAAAGGGATTGATGATCCCTACTCAAAGGAGGAGGTCACTTCCCCTTCTCCTAAACCAACAGGTGAAGGTAAAAACCCAATTATTTCAGAACCATTGGGTTTAGGCCTAAAGGAGACTATCAAAATGTCGCGAGACTGTGGAGATCACAAATCTAGGGATTGTATTCCAAACAAGAAGCTAAAATGGGACGGTGAGGCCAGTGGGCAATTAAAGCTGCATGACTTGTTGAAAGTAGGGAAGGGAGGTACCCTTCCAGAATAGCAATGAAAATCATGTCTTGGAATGTTATGGGCATGAATGCCCCTAACAAAAGATGCCTCTTGAGGCATAGACTAAACTTGATACAACCAGATATATGTCTCCTCTAAGAAATAAATCTTTGAAGATCAGGAAAATCAAAGATTCACCAAGAGCTTGAAACATTGGAAGACTCTCAGTGTCAATGCGATAGGTCCATCTGGGGAGCTAATGACGTTGTGGAGGCCGCATGCGATTTTGATTGAAGAAGTAGCTTCTAAAAAGGGATGGATCGTTAGCAAGGTAAGGAGCATGGCCTCTAACTTAAGTTTTTTGTAAATAAATGTGTACGGTCCAAATTCATATATTCAGAAAAGAGAAATTTGGGCTGAATTGGATATAATTTGTAACAATGCAACATTGGAGTTCTGCATTCTGGGAGGAGATTTCAATGCTATTCTCAAGGAAGAAGATAAAGGAGGGGTGGGGAGAAAACTTCAATCACAGATTGACTTTGAAAACTTTGTTCATAGAAATGAGTTGATAGATATTCATCTGGGAAATGATAATTTCACTTGGACTAATAGAAGGAAAGATTTTGCAACATTGCAAAAAAGTTGGATAGATATTTATTTAAAGGAGATCTAAGTAAGTTTCCCTTTAGTTTGGAAAGTAAAATTCTGCCGCTCTCTGGGTCATATCATTACCCAATCATCTTTGAAATAATTGGAGAAAGGAGACCGATAAGATGCCCCTTTAAATTTGAAAATCTCTGATTTAAGGATCCCTCATTTGGGGATCTTATCAAAGATTGGTGGACTAACTGCAACCCGGGAGGCTTCAAACTCTTCAATATTATTACCAAGTTAAAATTAATCAAGGCCAATTTGAAGCAATGGAATAAGGACCACTTTAAGTATATATTTGAAACCAAGAGGCAGATTGAGGAGGATATACAAATATTCAATGAAAAGATTCTTAAAGAAGGAATGGATAACAACTCATATAATCAGGAAAAAGAATTGATGGGAAAGCTGGAAGACATCCTAGCAAAAGAAGAAATATTTTGGTGTCAAAAATCTTGAGAGGTTTGGTTTAGGGTTGGAGATAAGAATACAAATTTTTTTCATAAGTCAACCAAAGTTTGTAGAGATACCAACAAAATTACTACTATCAAGACAAGGGATGGGAGAATGACTGAAAATTTAGAAGTTAATAGGACAACGGTGGAATACTTCTAGGATCTTTTAAATGAGGGGGAAGGTTCAGCACTGAGGTCTCAACAAGAATTCATAAGAACCATTCCCAAGCTAGTTTCAGAAGCTCAAAAAAACTTGTTGAATAGTAAGTTTACAGAGGCAGAAATCAAGGAAGCACTTTTTCAGCTCCCCCCAAATAAAGCCCTCAGTCCTGATGGTTTCCTGGCAGCCTTCTTCTAGAGATGTTGGGATACATTGGGAAAAGAGTTAACTGAAGCCTTTGAAGATTCTAGAAGGTTTGGCAAAATTCTTGAAGAGATTAATAATACATTTATAGCCTTGATTCCAAAAAAAGAAAAACCAGAAAACTTTGAAGAGTATAGGCCAATAGCCCTATGTAACTCGGTTTACAAAATTTTGGCCAAAGTAGTAGCCAACAGAATTAAAAAGATTCTTCCAGACATCATTTCTGAAGAACAAACTAGATTCATCCCTGGGAGATCAATCTTAGATGGGGTAATCATAGCTCAGGAGGCTATTCATTCAATACAAGAGAAACAAATTCCCTTCAATGTTAGTGAAATTGGACATCAGGAAAGCATACAAGGTAAACTGGAGATTCCTCTTTAAAGTAATGGAGGCCTTTGGATTTAACTCTTTTTGGTTAAATTGGATTTTTGAGTGGGTCTCAAGTCCAAAACACTTAGTTCTCATTAATAGCTCACCTCAAGGTTTTTTTAATGCTTCAAGGGGAATGAGACAAGGGGATCCATTATCTCCCTTTCTCTTTATTATAATGGTTGAGGTTTTGGGTAGATTTTATGTAAAGGCCTGTCAAGAATGTCAAATTGTAGGCATCCAAATAACAAGGAATATGCCTAGAGTCACACATCAACAGTTTGCTGATGATACCATGCTTTTTGGGGCATCACATGAAGGGGAGGCCAAAAAGTTCAAAGAGATACTGGATATCTACTCAAAAGCTTCAAGGCAAGAAGTGAGAAAAGAGAAATCGAAAGTCTTTTTCTTTAACACCATCCCTGGAAGAGAAGATAGAATTCTGAGAATTCTGACCTTTAGAAGAGGAACTCTTCCCTGCAAATACCTTTGGTTACCTCTAGTCAAGGGCATTCAACCTGGGAAAACATGGGATCCACTCTTAGAAAGGGTAAAGAATTGATTAGCGTCATGGAAAAGTAAGTGGTTTTCTTGGGCAGGTAGATTAACTCTGATTAAAGTAATCATCGTAGCCATCCCCATCTATATGATGTCTTGTTTGCCACTGGAAAGTGGAATCAATAAGGAACCCAATCAGAAGATGAGAACCTTTTTCTGGCAAGGAACTTCAGAACAATTTAAATACCCCCTTATTAAGTGGAATCAAATTTGTGAGCAAAAGGAAAAGGATGGGGCAGGAGTAAAGAACCTACTCATGCAAAACAAAGCACTAGGAGCTAAGTTGGTTTGGCAGATGTATGCTAAACCAGAATTAAGATGGGTCAAGATTTTGAAAGCTAAATATCTTGATGAAGAAGAAAATAGCATCTTCACTTCCAAGTCTTTACTGAATGGTTCTAGAATTTGGAACTTCATCAAAAACAACTACAACTTGATAATCAATCACCAGACTTGGGAAATTTGGGCTAGTGGGGAAGCCAAGTTCTGGGAAGACTCCTGGGAAAGCTACCTGGCTTTAGCTAAAAGAGAAGAGTTAGCCACAGTTATGCTTCGTACCAAATAGGCGTGGGGAGATAAAGTAAGGGAATACCTTTCCTTAATAGCCGGTGAGGAGAACTCACCTCCTAAATGGAAAAGTGTGTAGAATTTGGGTCTCAATGACAGAGAAATTGAAGTCTATGAAGGGATAATGGCTCAACGCTTAATTGTAGTAGGGAGGGAAGGGACACTCTCAGATGGAATGCTTCTCCTTCTGGCCATTACAATGTTAAGGAAGGATACAGAGTTCTAAGCAGATGAAATGCAGAGGAAGGTAAAATCCCAATTAAACTTTGTTGGAATAAGCAATGCCTTCCCAAGGCAGGCATTTTCACTTGGGCTATTGTGCAAGGCAGAGCCCTCATAGCTGATAGGTTCAGAAGAATGGGTTTTGCTGCACCCTCCAGGTGCAATCTTTGTAAGGAGGTGGAAGAAGATGGAGATCATCTATTTCTTCATTGTCCTTACTCCTCAAGAGGATGGAAATGGTTAATCAATAAGCTTCAATGGTATTCAACACCCCCTAGAAATCTTATGAATTAGCTTACATCCTGGCCCATCTTGTATGATAGCACGGTTCCACACACATGCCTTGTTTCCCCATACACTCTATCAACTAATTATCAGGTCTTTACACATTAAACTGATTCTTACAGTCCTCCCGTCAGGAACCCGGGCAGTAACAATAAAGATTACACAAAAACTCCACATACAAGCAGTTCATAATCAAACTCAATCATGCGACAGGAACTTGTTTTTTAACACATCAATTTTGCCTACACGGCGATAGAAACTAAAATGCTATACTCATCACAAGAAATGTATCAACAAAGACATTAGTAGACAACATTTGTATATCACATATCAATGACTCAAATTAATAACAAAACACCACTCTATATTATGAAGATCATATTACACCACAACTTGAATTCCTACAATGCCCAGATGGATTGGGCTTATAGTGAATCACTCGTCATCTCCCACAATGCACACTCTAACTCTTCTAATATCCATCCTTACTGTCAATGGATTCTTTCCTATTAATCGACTTCCATTTGACTTGCCTGCAAATGCCACTAATTTCTTCCTCTTGCGGCCTCTTCTCTCTACATTCGGTACCACTCCTTTTGATTTATAGCCTTTCACTGTCCTATTCAAGGCCTCCTCCCGATTGGCCTCTTCTTCCTTTGTTTGGCCTACACTGGTCACTTCGATACTACTGTTCCCTCTCTATTCAACCTCTTCTTTCATTCTTAGCCTTTTCTCTTGGTTACGACCTTTCTGTCCCTCTAGATCAACTTCCCTCTTGATTATATTGCTACGCCTTTCTTTTTATTGTTGCCACTACCAAATGTTTGATCTCTTCCACATTTTGACCACCACTTGCCTCTTCATGGTTGTCTCTTCTCATAACTACCACTTCTCTTTGCAGTGAGAATCTTTTATTACCACTCATTCTCCTTTCTTCAATCGTTACCAAAATGATGCTGCTCCACCACCTGCTGACTACTCTATAACGACTGTAGATTGTCTAGGTTCCTTCTAATTTTCATTCATGTAGCCACCACATTCGACCACTCCTCTTCCTCAAAACTATAACTGGCGACAGGAAGAATAAATGATAGTAAACTTCTTAGCTAAACTTATACACTGGCTGTCGATAGGAACTCATGTATCATGATAGGAGAAACTAGACGGTAACAATGCTTATTCTTGAAAGAAAATTGACAAAAGCAAAACTGCAAATGACATAAAAATCAAAATTGGTTAAAAGCACGATGCCCATACATCAAACTCCCCAAGGGACAAGATCATGTGCTCCTGCACATGTGGTTCTTCCCTACTTAATTAATCTTTTCTTCCACTTCTTCCACAACCTTTTTGGTACAATTATCATATTTCTTCAACATTGCGGTGCCATTTCCAATGCTCCATTCATAACCAGTTTCCTCTAAATTTTCATTCCCCACTAAGCCACATATAGAACAATGAAAATAATTTTAAATAGACTATCCAGCTGCCCTTTAATCTGATCAAATTCATATTTCAACAACTCCTCTCGGGCTTCACCATATGTATTATAACTCATAAAATTCTTACAAAAATCTGCATCTCTTCATAATTTTGTCCTAACTGCTCACTACTCCACAAATCAAAATAAAGAAAAACAATGTCCTCATATAGGACCAAGAATTTTATCTCTTCATGCAGCTCTGCAATAACCCCTTTATCATAAGCCTCCATTCTCATTTCCACGTCTCCCCCTGATTCATTTGTCTTTAGGTTTCCATCAACACGTTCTTTCATTTCAATTATTGCACATTTTGTGGATTCATCTTTAACCGGATTATCTATTGTCTTCTTATGCCAAATTATATTCTCACCTCCATCTTTGTTTCTAGAATCCTTTTCAACCCCAAGAGCTTCACAAATTCTTATTTATTCAACCTCTACAACAGTTGCAATCTCAAATTTTTGCCTCTTCATTATTTTCACCATTTCTGGTTATTGCTGCCCCTATTTTGTCCTTCATCCTTCTTACCCCACTTGAGCATTTCAATTTGCCTATGTTTACTTCCTTGTTTCTATGAGGCCAATTTATTGCACTTCCCTATTTTGATCTTTTTACATATAGTTGGTGACATTATCAGACATTTAGAGACTGTTGATTTTCATTATGCATATTTAGACTATATCTCCTGATTTTGGATTAGCATTGATTAGTCATGTGGTGATTTGATTAGATCATATTTTGATGCTATTATGATGTAGACAAGTGAGATACATTAGATGATGATTATTGATGTGATTATGAGTTCATTATGTGGATTTATTATTTGATGATGATTATGAGACATTAGATAGAAAATGCAATTTTAAATCTTAGTTATGATGTGAATGATTAATGTTGTATGCAATGACATGATTTTAATTTTTGTTGCTTTGGCTATGATTTATCTATGATGTCATTGACCGCTTGATCTAGTTACGCAGATTATTTTCCCAGTCAACAGGAAATCGGAGGTAGTTCTCACACATATGTAATTCCCTGTAAAACTGATCCATTCCCAAGAGGGATGAGGATCACATTTGAAAAGATGATGTTTTCGTACATGCTTGATTTATTTATTTGGCCTAGTTCACCCCTTTTAAATTGATTTATATCATGTGTTGTAAATTTATGTTTTGATTTACACCATTTGGTGTTATTTTATTTATGGGCCATTTAAAGTGATTTTATACCTCCCTAGGTGTTTATTAGAGTTCCAAAATTCCCTAGGCGGTAACCCTGGGGTCTAGGGTTTATTTGGACTTACTAAACCTTAGGGTAACTCACATCTAGTCACTCTAAACTTGGGTTTAGTAAATGTCACAAATTTTGAAAATGGCTAAGGGTGGAAGATGAGTCATGCTTTGGGAAAGACCCATCTCCCTTCCCAAAGCTTGGGGATTCTTCCACCAAGAAGACTTGGGGGGTATTCAAGACCCCCAAATGTGTGGGATCTCCCTCCAAGACTCTCACACACGTGTGAGAGCATCTTAGAGGGAGATGGCTCTCTTGGAGGATAAGAGGATGCCATGTGGCATCCTTATCCTCATGGAGCCTTGAGGAGAGTTGCCACCTCTCCACTTGGTCTCTCACACATGTGTGAGAGCACAAGTGGATAAGGTGAGGATTTGAATATAATAGAGGGTGACACTTGTCACCCTCACACTCCTTCTCCCTTGCAAGTGGCATAGGATGAAGAAGGAGAAGGTCACCTTCTCATTCCTCGGGGCCAAATTTGAAGGCCTATTTTATCTCCTCTTGGAGAGGAGTTGGGCGTTCTTGCTTTTTGGCAATTTCTTTCTATCTTTAGAGATTTTGGGAGTGTTGGAGAAATCTTGGAGGCTTGGAAACTTGGAGAAGTGTGGGCTCTTCTTCAAATGTGCTTCCATTTTTGGGCTTTTGAAGGTAAGCTCCATGGAAATAGCCATTTCCCTATGCATGTTTTACTTTAGTGTATGTGTTTGGAAATTTATGTTGGTTGTTATTTTCATTTTTGTGTGGGTTTGGGTGTTGGTAAGAGCATCTCCA
Source organism: Cunninghamia lanceolata (assembly GCA_027924645.1). NCBI lineage: Eukaryota > Viridiplantae > Streptophyta > Pinopsida > Cupressales > Cupressaceae > Cunninghamia > Cunninghamia lanceolata. The sequence goes on along the minus strand of BSBN01001483.1, from coordinate 1,473,831 downwards.
TTTGGAGAAAAGGCTCAACTCATGAGGGGTGGGGGAGAGTGAACCTCCTCGAGGTCATCTCTCAGTGTTGTTCTATTTATAGCCTTGAGAGATTTCTATGGTGTTGGGAGTATTATGGATGGCAAGAGTGCCATGGTGGTTTTGAAATTCTTGGAGACATATTTATTTTGTTTTGGCTTGAGGCCTTGAGATATTGTGATTTTTGAAGTTCTTGGAGTGACCTCTTGAGTTGAGGGGTCCACTCCCCTACCCCTCCAAACTCATTTTTATGAGTTTAGTTTTGTGCAACTCCTTGGGTGTAAATTTTGTGTGGTTTATGATTTCATTGTTGTGGTGTGATTGTGGACCCGTGTGATTTCTACCTCCATAGCTCAAGGGTGACCCACTAGCAAGTCTATGGTAGGGAGGAGGGCGATTTGTGTGGCCTTGGTTCCCCAATTGTGTTTCTATTTTGCAGGTCATTGTTGGAGTCTTGGAAATTTGAAGAAAGAGTTTATTTCAACATTTTTTTACATTATTGTATTGGCTAGTTGAGAGCCATGGCCTTGGAGGCCTTAATGTAATTGTTGTCAAAACTGTTGGTCTTCTTTGTTCTTGTGGTTGTAAAGAAATTTAATGTGAAACACCTCTTATTTTGTTGTCAAAATAATATGTTCATCATGATGTTGTTGTGCCTATATGCTTATGGAAAATTGGCAAAAGAACATATACTTGTTGTTTTATATTAAATGACATTTTGTTGTTTTATATTAAATGACATTTCTGTTTTAGTAATATGTGTATTTAAACAAAAAGGAAATCTGGGGATAATGTTGTTCAAATCTAGATGTATGCTTTAAAGAAAATATAGAAATAGGACTGTCATTTTGTTGATGTTAAAAAAAATAGTTGTAGAGGAAAATTTGTTTTAAGTTAAATGAGTTTTCTACCTTATTTATTCAAAACAAAAGAAGAAATAGTAGATCTAGTTTTATTTATTTACAGAAAGAAAATATATATTTATACCCACTGGTTCTTTAATAAACTACAATCTGGTTACATTATTTCCCCCCCCATTTGATTATGTTTATATTCCGATAATATATATATAGATATAAATATATTGTTGTTTTAGAAACATATATATTTTAAGTTACTATTGTAACTGAGTAAAGAAGAGTTTTTACCACTGGTATATGTGTGTGTGTGTGTACATATATATTTTCATTTATTAGCAAACTATTGAAAGGTAATAGAAATCGATGAAACAAAAACAAATTACTGTGCAAAGTTTATTAAGCCTGCATCGTAGGTTTTTATTTAAAAAAAAAGCTTTTAGTAAATAAAAAAGAGGGTAAAGAGCAATGGGGGTGGCGGCCTCAGCCATTGCCACCACTGCCGTCTCCTTTGATAATGTTTGCGGGGTGTGGGGAGGGGGTCATGCCCCCACCCACACCCAACCTCCTCTACATGGCATCACCCATGCCTTCCCCTCCTCTGCAGGTTTCAACGACGCTAAAACAAAAAGGAAACTCCCACGGTAGCGGCACCGTGGGGTATCTCCCCTGAAATTTATGTCGTTCAACCCCTTGTAATCAATGCCTGTATATTATTGAAATCTACCAATCTATATATATATATATATATATACATTGAATATAAATCTGGAGGTATTAAAGTATACATTGCATATAAATTTGGAGGTATTAAAGTATACATTGCATATAAATCTGGAGGTATTAAGTATACATTGCTTGATATACATAAAGTTATATATATATATATATAAAGAGAAACCCTACAGGGTATACTCAATATATATATATATATACCTCTATGTTTTTCCATGGCAGCCATAGAGGAGAAATTTTCAACCTGCAAAAGAGAAAGCAAAATAATAGAGAGGCAAAATGAAAAGGAAACAAAATGGAAAAAAAAAAACAATAGAGGAGAAAGAGATTTCTAGGGTTAGGGCATCTCTTGTAGAAAACAATAAAATATTTAGATAAGGCTTAGTTGGAGGATGAGAGGGAAATAGAATTGTTATTTTATTTAATTCTTTTATTCCTCTTGGGAATTCTTATTTTCCCTCTCTTTTACTTTTGTTGACCTTTTTAGATTTATTTGACCTTCCCTAGTGTTAAGTTGAGTTGATTTAATTATTTCTTTTGGGGATTATTTTATGGGGTTGAGATTTTTGATGTATTGAAATTCTTGATCCCTTTGCCTATTATTTATTTTTGGTCATCCTTAGTAGTTTTCTTGTGGGCTTAATTTAATTTTATTGGGGAAATCTTTTAATCGATTTTATTTTTAATTTTAATCAATTTTATCCCGGAGTGGATTTTTTGAATTATTCTTTGTTAATCTTGTAACTTAAGTCATTCAATAAATGTAAGTGTCGCGATTATATTTATTAAATGACTTAATTATGGATTTTTAATTCGGTCGTTTATTTAAATTCAAATTTTTATTTTTGATGAGTGGTAAATTTTTATTTGACCTTGGAATTATTTAATTTATTTTTATATATACTTTATTTATTTAATTTTTGCCTTAATTATTTTCACGAGGAATTCTTTTTAAATATTTATTTCAATTATTGAAAACGCGTTATGTTGTCAGATTTTTCCTAGAATTTAGGGTTTTATTTTTATTGCATTTTGGTGACTTTCATTTTATCACTCCATTTCTTCATGCGACCATTATATCATTGAAGCATTATTTTATTCGATTTTAATTAAGCAGTAGAATTAGGGTTTGACTTTGATTTAGTGAAATCATTTCACTCACCTAGGAAACTTAGGGTTTTCAAGTAAATCAATTCTAACCCTAGTAGCGACGCTCTTCGCGTCGCATAACCCCCTAGTTAGCTATCATCATGCAAGGGATTGCGTAGGTAGACGCACTTCCCTAATTATCGATTGACATGTTTACGTTTTATGCGTATTGCCACCAAGCACGCTGACGCGTGCGAGGGGGTTTCTATGGACACATGGAAAAGTTTTTGATATTTCGTATCATGACCACATGACAAATGTGGACATAACACGTGTGTTGTGTGTCGTGACTACATGGGAAATGTGGGCATGACATTTGGTATCAGAGCCCAAGTTTAAACACTGGGCTTGTTTGGGCACATTATTATTTCCTCAATATCGATTAATTTGTAAATACCTTGCTCTTACAGGATGCCTCCCTGACGAGTTAGGCGAGTGCGCTCTCGTGGCATAGCATCCATAGAGATACGGGAGGAGCATGAGTCTTCAGCAGAGGGTCAGGGACTCCCAGCACCGCCAGTGCAGTAGACATCGTAGGCCTTACCGGTACTTGATATTGGACGATAGTTTTTACAGGCGTTACAAGCGGTGTTTGAGAGATTTGCACCAGCGGTAGCAAAGCCGCATGCCGAGCCACACGTTGATCCACGAGAGGAGCCACGTGAGGAGCTACGTGCGGAGCCACGTGTTGAGCCTCACGTTAAGCCGCGAGTGGCACCATGCGTAGAGCCCTTTGTAGAGATTCTTGACACTACTGTGGAGGAGGTTGGTTCAGCTTTTAGGGGTCATAGTAGGAGACCTCTGCATCAAGTGAGATGAGAGGAGGCAGTGAGAGTAGAGCAGTATTATCATGGGCCTTACGCTTATGGTAGAGATGAGCCTATTAGAGGGTACAGGGACTGAGGAGATCCTATCAGAGATTTGCTTAGGTTGAATCCACCTACTTTCGCAGGGACCACAGAGGGAGCCGAGGCTAAGGCTTGGCTTATTAGTTTAGATAGATGCTTTGCGTTGTGTCCTTATGAGGGCAATACGAAAGCATACGTGGCGGTCCACTTGTTGAGAGATGCAGCAATGACTTGGTGGCGCACTGACGAGTGCAACCACCACTTGTCATTAGATACACTTACATGGGAGACATTCATTGAGTGCTTTAATGCGCGATATTTATTAAACCACTACAGGTAGTGTCACATCAATGAGTTTCATGATTTAGAGCAGTGAGGGCTTACTGTAGCATAGTATGAGGTCAGGTTTACAGAGTTGTCACATTATGTGGAGTATCTCCATGATGAGAAACTCCTGGTTCATAAGTTTATCAGAGGATTGAACCACGCGATAATAGGGCCTGTGCACATGGCAGACCCCTATACATTGAGTGATGCTGCTGAGAAAGAATACATAGCTGAGGAGATACATGAACGAGGACAGAGTTCACACCCTCAGTTTTAGGATCGTGGGCAGCAGCAATATCAGCAGAGTTACCGTAGGCCACCACCACCACCTCAGAGAGGAGGGTTTAGTTCTACTCCATTACCTCCTAGGCCTCCACAGCAGCAGCAGCAGAGATCCAGGCAACAACAGAGGGCACACGGGGGTCATAATCAAGGTTGGTAGTAGCAGGGTCTGCGTAGCGATCAGAGACATCAGGGACCACCTGTAGGACCTACAAGATCACAGCAGTCTTACAGGGGTTCACAGGGGTCCATGAGTCAATCTAGACAGCAGTAGAGTGGTAGGACTCAGTCTGGATAGGTACAGGCTTGGGGCCCATGCTACGTATGTGGTGGGGTGGGACATCTAGCCAAAGAGTGTCCACTGGGCTTTACAGCAGGGGGACAACCTCGTACAGGAGGTTCAGAACAGATGGTTGGAGATGTGGGTAGGTCCCACCGTATGTTCGCAGCGGTTGATAACCGCTAGGCTAATTTTCAGGCATTAGTGATTGAGACCTCAGGTATGATTGGGGGTGTCTCCATTTCTATTCTTTTTGACTCTGGCACTACTGACTCTTTCATATCTCCATCGTTAGTGGAGCGTTGCAGGCTGGTGGCCTCTAGGTAGGGTGATAGGTGGGAGGTTCAGTTGGCCACTAGGGCCAAGATGGCAGTAGATGCCTTAGTCCACGACTGTGAGATATCCTTAGGGATCTTAACTACATTATGTGACCTTAGGGTTATGCCTTTAGGCTCCTCTGGTGTGGTTTTGGGTATGGACTGGCTTGCAGCTCATTGAGCCAAGCTAGATTGTTGCCGAAAGGTGATTAGCTATTTAGACGATTATGGCACGTTAGTTGAGATAGTGGGCATGCAGAAGCCCATGGTAGTTCGTATGATATCCGCTCAGCAGCATAAGCACTGCATGCGGAAAGGATGTCAAATGTTCGCCATCACGGTTAGTGACAGATCAGAGGATGAGCCTGAGGCATCATTAGATGACCACCCCATCTTGAGAGAGTTTGATAATGTGTTTCCAATAGAGTTACCAGGGATGCCACCCTTGAGTTAGACTTTCATATTGATCTAGTGCCGGGTGCCGAGCTAGTGTCTTATGCACCCTACATGATGAACACTCATGAGCTCACAGAGCTCAAGTTGCAGCTTGAGGACTTGCTCGAGAAGGGGCACATCTGACTGAGCATTTCACCTTGGGGCACTCTAGTCATCTTCGTGAAGAAGAAGGATGGGTCTCTTCAATTGTGCATGGATTATAGGCAGTTGAATAAGGTGACGGTGAAGAACCGTTATCCTCTACCCAGGATTAATGATCTCTTTGATTAGATGCAGGGAGCCAGGGTGTTCTCTACGATTGACCTGAAGTCCAGCTATCATCAGTTACGCATCACAGAGGCAGACATCCATAAGATCACCTTTCGGACTCGATATGGCCACTATGAGTTCACTGTGGTACCCTTCGGTTTGACGAATGCCCCTGCAGTGTTCATGAGTCTCATGAACGGGGTGTTCCGTACGTACTTGGATCGGTTCATGATTATTTTCCTCGATGACATTTTGATCTATTCGCAGACTAAGGAAGAGCGTGAGGAGTAAGTACATCAGGTTTTGCAGTGTTTGAGGGAGCATAATCTTTATGGGAACCTGACAAAGTGTGCATTTTCTAAGACAGAGGTACAGTATTTGGGGCACATCCTATATGGTGATGGAATCTCCGTAGATCCATCAAAGATCAGGGCTATCAGAGATTGGCCAGCACCCACTAGTGTGACAGAGGTCAGGAGTTTCATGGGGTTAGCTAGTTCTTACCATAGATTTGTCGAGGGTTTCTCTCAAATAGCGCACCCCATCACTTCCCTTCAACGAAAAGGGAAGAGTTTCACTTGGACTGAGCAGTGTGAGAGGGCCTTTGGGGTCCTCAAGGAGCGTCTTACCAGCGCTCCCATCTTAGCGGTTCCTAATCCAGCAGCAGATTTTATGGTTTGCATGGATGCATCACTTGAGGGTTTGGGAGTCATACTTATGTAGGGTGGTAGAGCGATCACGTATGAGTCGCAAAATCTCAAGACACATGAGCTGAACTACCCCACTCATGATTTAGAGCTCACGGCAGTGGTTCATGCTCTAGTTTGTTAGACATTTCTTATTGGGTCATCACTGTGAGCTTCATTTAGATCATCATAACCTTCAGTACATATTCATGCAACCAGATTTGAACGCCCGACAGCGGCGTTGGATGGAGTTTCTTTGCGAGTACGACTTTGATGTCCACTATATCAAAGGAAAGGAGAATGTGGTTGCTGACGCATTAAGTCAGAGGTGCCACGAGATCCTAACCTTGACTCTAAGTGTGGACTTGAGAGGATGCATTATTCAGCATCTACCTGAGGATGAGTGGTTTCTTGAGGTGCAGCAGGAGATCCAGTCATAGAGGGCCCTTGTGGGTAGGTTTGCAAGATACTCACTTGAGGAAAATGGGTTATTTCATCATCGATAGCGCATCTATGTACCCTACGCAGGTGACCTACGTTTAGTATTGTTATCAAAGGCTCATAGAGCACCAAATGCAGCACATCCAAGGGTGAAGAAGGTGCATGCTGACCTACGATAGCTGTACCATTCAGTGGGTATGAGGTGAGATATTGCAAAGTTTGTTGCTTGATGCCTTGAGTGCTAGAGGGTCAACACCGAGCATCAGCATCCAATGAGTCTTTTATATCCTCACGAGATACTTGAGTGGAAATGGGACACCATTTCCATAGATTTCATTGTTGGTCTTCCTATGTCTTCGCATCACCATGATGCCATCATAGTGATAGTTGACAAGTTGACCAAGGTGGCACATTTCTCACCTGTGCGTATGATGTACAATGCACCAGCAGTGGCGAGAGTATTCTTGGATGATATTGTGAGATTACATGGGGTACCTCACCGCATCATTTCTGACAGGGACTCAGTGTTCACTTCAACCTTTTGGAGAGCTTTGTAGCAGGCATTGGGCACACAGCTCAACTTTAGTTCCGTGTATCACCCCGAGATAGATGGATAGACAGAGCGGGTGAATCTGGTATTGGAGTACATGCTCCGTATATATGTTATGGACCATTAGTCTAGATGGGAAGAGTATCTATATCTAGTTGAGTTTGCCTACAATAATGGACATCACAGCTCGTTGGGTATGCCTCCTTTCCAAGCTTTATACGGCAAACCATGTAGGACACCATTGAGTTAGGATCGGATAAAGGATAGAGTAGCCATTGGTCCAGAATTGGTTCAGGATATGGAGCAGCAGGTCACACTGATTAGGCATAGACTTCAAGAGGCACAGGATAGACAGAAGAAGTATGCTGATGCTAAGGGACTAGATTAAAGCTTCTCAGTTGGTGACAAAGTATTCCTTAGAGTACGGCCACACAAGAGTCTAATCCATTATGGAAAGGGCTCTAAGCTTGTACCACGGTTTGTAGGGCCTTTTAAGATCTTGGAGCAGATAGGACCTGTAGCCTACCGTCTAGCGTTGCCACCTAGCTTGTCACGCATCCATGATGTTTTTTATGTGTCTGTATTACGGTGATATATATTTGATTTATCTCATGTATTGGAATAGAATGCTCTATAGGTAGAGGCGGATGGGCAGTTGGCTTTGGAGGTAATTCGTATATTGGCTCGTCGGACGCTGAGCCTTCAAGGTCGAGAGCTGGACCAGGTTAGGGTCTAGTGGGATCATTATGATGAGGTCACAGTGACTTCAGAGGATGCAACTAGTTTGAGGGCACTTTATCCTCACCTTTTCAATGACTTCCAGGAGGAAGTTTAGTCTTAGGAGGGAGGATGTGAGGCTAATTTATTTCACTTCCCTATTTTGATCTTTTTACATTATAGTTGGTGACATTATCAAACATTTAGAGACTGTTGATTTTCATTAGATTTAGACTATATCTCATGATTTTGGATTAGCATTGATTAGTCATGTGGTGATTTGATTAGATTATATTTTGATTATATTATGATGTAGAGATGTGAGATACATTAGATGATGATTATTGATGTGATTACGAGTTCATTATGTAGATTTATTATTTGATGATGATTATGAGACATTAGATAGAAAATGCAATTTTAAATCTTAGTTACGATGTGAATGATTAATGTTGCATGCAATGACATGATTTTATTTATGTTGCTTCAGCTATAATTTATTTATGATGTGATTGACCGCTTGATCTAGTTGCGCAAGTTATTTTCCCAGGCCACAGGAAATCAGAGCTAGTTCTCATACATATGTAATTCCTTGTAAAACTGATCCATTCCCAAGAGAGATGAGGATCACGTTTGATCGGATGATGTTTTCATACATGCTTGATTCATTTATTTGGCCTAGTTCACCCCTTTTAATATGATTTATATCATGTGTTGTAAATTTATGTTTTGATTTACACCATTTGGTGTTATTTTATTTATGGGCCATTTAAAGTGATTTTATACCTCCCTAGATGTTTATTAGAGTTCCAAACTTAACCTCGGTGGCAACCCTAGGGTCTAGGGTCCATTTGGACTTACTAAACCCTAAGGTAACTCACATCTAGTCACTCTCAACTTGGGTTTAGTAAATGTGACGAATTTTGAAAATGGCTAAGGGTGGGAGATGAGTCATGCTTTGGGAAAGACCCATCTCCCTTCCCAAAGCTTGGGGATTCTTCCACCAAGAAGACTTGGGGGGTATTCAAGACCCCCAAATGTGTGGGATCTCCCTCCAAGACTCTCACACACGTGTGAGAGCATCTTGGAGGGAGATGGCTCTCTTGGAGGATAAGAGGATGCCATGTGGCATCCCTTATCCTCATGGAGCCTTGAGGAGAGTTGCCACCTCTGCACTTGGTCTCTCACACGTGTGAGAGCACAAGTGGCTAAGGTGAGGGTTTGAATGGATTAGAGGGTGACACTTGTCACCCTCATACTCCTTCTCCCTTGCAAATGGCATGGGATGAGGAAGGAGAAGGTGACAAGTGTCACCTTCTCATTCCTCAGGGCCAAATTTGAAGGTCTATTTTATCTCCTCTTGGAGGGGAGTTGGGGGTTCTTGCTTTTTGGTAACTTCTTTCTATCTTTGGAGGTTTTGGGAGTGTTGGAGAAATCTTGGAGGCTTGGAAACTTGGAGAAGTGTGGGCTCTTCTTCAAACGTGCTTCCATTTTTGGGTCTTTGAAGGTAAGCTCCATGGCAATATCCATTTCCCTATGCATGTTTTACTTTAGTGTATTAGTTTAGAAATTTATGTTGGTTGTTATTTTTATTTTTGTGTGGGTTTGGGTGTTGGTAAGAGCATCTCCATTTGGAGAAAAAACTCAACTCGTAAGGGGTGGGGGAGAGTGAACCTCTGTGAGGACTACCCTTTTTACTTCTGTTCTTGTGACTACTTACATTACTGTTTACTAATACTTTTATATTTGTGGGACAGTAGTTCCCAGATTTTTTAACTATTAAACTTTATTATGATAAAGGAAAAACTAATTGGGTGATGTTTGGATAACGTTTACATTTCAGAAAAGTTAATTAGGTGATGATGGACAGACAATTGTAATATGATTTCATTTATGCTATTTAGAACTATGTCATGGTAATGCATGTTTTAAGTTGCTTCGGCTATGATGATTATATGTGAAACTGATCTTGTAATTGAGTGTGCAAGATTTACTAATCAAACCACAGATACTGGAGATCATTCCGCACCTTTTTATTGTTATTCCTTGTTAAGCCGATCAGGTTCCACGAGGAACCAAGATCAACTCTGTGTTTGATGTGGTGTTGTAATGTGGTCTTTCATAAGGTTGAATGGGTTAGGTCTACCCTCTTGTAACACTGAATTATGATTTGTGTTGTAAAAAAATTGAATTTAAATTTCTTTTCTTTTATTTAAATTCTTGAGGCCTTTTCTTGTGTTTTAACCTGACCCTGGGTGTCCTGAATAGGTTAAAGTTGACCCTGGGTTATACCCAATGGGTCCAGGGTCCCATTTGGCATGGGTAACCCTTGGGTAACCTCCATATAGTCATCTTAACTTCACACTGAAGTTAAGTGACGAATTTTGGAGGAATGGGAGGGATAGGATGGGTTGTACCAACACCCAAACCCATCCCTCTTCAATCCCCAAGGTAAGAGATGACTACAAACCCATCAATTATGGAGGAATTGACTTGAAGTCACCCTCACCATTAGCGAGATTCCCCATGAGTTGTGTGGTCATCCATAATGAAGGAAGGAAGAAGAGGGATGGCTCACCTATCTTTTCCTCCTTTAATTCCTTTTATTTCTCCCATGCGTAAGAGAAATGACATGAAGTAAGGGATAAGGAGGACTTTAGGGATGGGTGAGTGACATAAGCCAACACTCATCCCTTGGGACATAATAGTAGTTTGGGGAAGAGTGAGGAGGTGACAAGTGTCACCTCCCCATTCCTCTAAACTCATAGAATATTGGGTTATTTGAATCCCATTTTGGGATGGGGAGGGAGTTAGTTGAATTTTGGAGAGTTTTATTTTATTTATAAAAAAAAAAATTGCTTTTGAGAGGGAAAGGGAGAGGGAGTTTGGTGGCTTAGGTTGGAGGAGATCTCAGTGGAGCTCTACATCAGCTTCATCCTTGAAGGGCTTTGTAAGGTTGGTTTTATAATCTTTCTTTTGTATTTCTAAGTGTTGCATGAAAAGTGTGTGAAAGTTATTTATTTGCTTGTGATGTAAATGTTGTTATTGTGGGAAATGTTGTTGGGTTGTTGACAGAGCTTCTCCCACTTGGAAGAAATGCTCATCAAGTGTGGGGTAGGGGAGGTGTGATCCTCCTCGGGTGTATACCGGGTTCTTTTGGGATGTTGAAAGCCTTGAGGGTATGTGAGTGTGACTTTGAAAAGAATTGTGTCATTTGGCTTGAGAATCCAAATACAAACTCTTTGGAAAATTTGTTATCAAATTTGGCTTGAGGCCAAGAGAAATTGTGTTGGTTATATTATCTGTAAGGGTGACACTCTGGAGTTGAGTGTGTCCACTCTCCTACCCCTTGTGAAACTCATTGTAGTTGAGTTTTTGTGTTGTGTAACTTATCCACGGGAGTATGTGTGTTTTAGGTTTGTTGTTGTTCCTTGTCGTGAAGTGGATTGCTTGAGTTACCTAGGTGTGTGTATGATCTCCCTAAATCGGGGGTGACCCTCTTGTGGGTCTATGGTAGGGAGGAGAGCAGCTTGTGTGGTTTTCTTTTCTTCTCTGGTGTGATATGCAAGCTTTCTGGGAGATTGTTGAGAAGCTTGGAGGATATTACTGGATCTGAGAAATTAAGTTATTTTTTCCTTTACTCTTAAGGAGAGCTGGGTCTTAAATAGCTCCTTCCTTGTTGATTTCCACGAGGAGAGATTTAACTCTCTGTTGTTGTGAAACTTGTTATTTGGGAGTTGAAAGAAAATCCTCCCTTAATGTGCTGTTGGTTGTAATTTTTCATGTTATTACGTTGTTACCATTTTTGGTAGGAAAATAGGAAAAGAAAGTTTGGTTTTAAGAAGAATTAGCATTGTCTGTTTCTTTACTATCCTATTAGTTGAGTTGAAAGTTAATTGATGTGAAAAAAATATCAAGTTGTTAAAATTTTATTCATTGTTAATTTCGTGACAATATTAGTTTTTTTTTTTTTTTGTAAATTATATGAAGTTGCAACCTTACTATTATAATGAAATGGAAATTGGAATAAAAATTATGCATTAGAAGTTTAATTGAAGTTTATCTCATACTTATTGCTTTAGAACGAAATTATTGGCATGAAGTTAAAGTAGATCAGGAAGGAAAATAAATTGTAATTATCCTTGTATATAGATTATTAAAGATTGTTTAATTTTGGTGGTGCATTGCAAATACATTTGTGTATAAATTCATTATAAAGTTAAATCGTTATTTAACCTACAAATTACTTGTCCGTTACCATCAAATAATACTGTATTTCTTTTAACCTTAGACAAGAGATTAATTGGTGAAACTGTGATTAAACATTGAGTTGAGTAAAGATGAAATATATATATATATATATATACAAGAGATTAATTGGTGAAACTGTGATTAAACATTGAGTTGAGTAAAGATGAAATATATATATATATATATATATATATATTGATTTAATAAATTTTAAATTATTTATACAAAATTAAATTGAATTACATCGTTTATACTGAATTAAATTATTTATACAAAAGGAAATTTAATGGAAATAAATATACAAAAAAATTATATTCTCTGTTTTTTTTTAAACACAGAGAGGATAAAAAAAATAATAAATAAAATTTTAATAGGGGTGGGGGTTTGAACCCCCACCGCAATTGTTAATAATGGGTGTGGGAGGGGAGGAGCCCCCACCCACACCCCACGTAGTGGGATGTGGGTGGGGGCTCCACCCCTCCCCACATCCCCGCTAGTCCTTAACCCGCGGGCCACCTCCTCCTGTGACACTCACACTCTGAGCTCTACACTCCACGCCCCTTCCCCACCTGCGAAGCCCCATTCGCTGCTCCTTGCGCATCCAGCACTCCTCCGTCGAGGCCCAAACACCGCCCCACTCCCTTCCACTGCGAACTCCACACTTCACGCCACCGCCTGCCCTCTTTCCCGCACTCCCATCTTTGCGCTCCGCCCACTCCACCGTCCACTGCATCACCTTTGCCCTATGGACGCCGCCGCCTCTCTTGCCCTCTACCCTAATAGCATAAAAAATATATATATATATAAAGACAATTAGGGTTTTCAAACAAAATAACCAAATAAAATATGATTTGGTTCCATAGTTTGGTTTTTTTATAAAGAGGAGAGCCTACATTACAATAAAATAAAGGAATATATATATATATATATGAGAATTATTTGCTATCAATCTAAAGGAGAAGTCATAATTCCCTTACTACAAATTAAAAAAAAAATTATATTAAGAGAATTAATAAAGACAAAGGAAGAATTTATTAAAAATGTCAAAAAAAATATTCATTATGAATAAGGCATCGTGGGAAGTTGTTAAACTATCAGGGAACCCCGTAATAAGTGTATTGTTTAAAGATTCCCACTCACGCCGTGGGGCGTTATGCTGCCGGAATCTTCCGAGATTAAGGGTTAGGAAACTTGATATTACAAACCTTGTAGCGACGTTAACGGCGTCGTGGAGACCCCCTTGTTGGACCGCTTGCATTTGGGTGAACGCAATTGTACTTAGTACCCCGTCGACAACTGTAGTGTTTTAGCCTTGAGCGTACACCACCGAGCATGCTCACGCATGCGAGGGGGTTTCTAGGGGAATGTGTGATGCGTGTTGTGACCGCCTAGAAAATGCGGGCATGATATTTGGTATCAGAGCCAGGTTTAAACACTGGGCATATTTGGGCACGTTATTATTCCGTAACTTTGATTAATTAGTCTCTAACTTGTTTTGTAGGATGCCTCCTGACATGTTCGACGAGCGCGATCACACAACACAGTGTCGGCCAAGGTGCACAACGATTCCTCAGTAGAGGGACGGGCACTCGCAGTTATAGTAGCACCACTTGTACCACAAATACCACTAGTACCACCTGAACCACAAGCACCACTAGTATCACAAGCACCACCAGTATTGGATATAGGTCTATAGATCTTACAGGCACTACAGGCTATGTTAGAGAGGTTACCGCCAGTGATTCCTGAGCCACGTGTTGAGCCTCGCATTGATCCGTGAGAGGAGCCATGTAAGGAGCCACGTGCCGAGTCACATGTGAGCCACTTGTGGAGCCCCGCGTTGATCCGTGAGAGGTGCCACGTGTGGAGCCTTTCGTTGAGATCCCCGACACTACAGTAGAGGAGGTAGGGTCAGCCTACCGTGCATGGAGTAGGAGTCCTCTGAGACCTTTGAGACGAGATGAGACCATGAGGGCAGAACAGGAACATCATGGACTGTATGAGAATGGGGTGGAAGAGACAACTGGGGGACTTAGAGACAGAGGGGACCCCATCAGAGACCTACTTAGGCTCAACCCACCCACTTTTGCAGGTGCTACAGAGGGAGCTATGGCTGAGGCTTGGCTGATTAGTTTAGATAGGTGTTTCGCATTGCAACCATATGGAAGCAACACGAAAGCATGAGTGGCAGTACATCTCTTGAGAGATGCAGCAGCTACCTAGTGGTGCACTAAGGAGTGCAAGCGCTGACTTTCCGTAGATACACTCACTTGGGATATCTTCATAGAGTGCTTTAATGCATGATATTTGTCAGAACATTACAGGCAGCACAGGATCAATGAGTTCCATGATTTACAGCAGAGGGGACTCACTGTTACTCAGTATGAGAGCTGATTCATTGAGCTTTCTCACTACGTGGAATACCTCCATGACGAGAAACTCCTGATACACAAATTCATCAGAGGGCTGAATCACAGGATAGCAGGACCAGTTCATATGGCAGATCCCCAGACCATGAGCGAGGCTGTCAAAAAAGCCCTTATAGCAGAGGAAATTCAGGACGAGGGTAGAATTCACGCCCACAGTATCAGGATCGTAATCCGCAACAACAGCAGAACTTTCGAAGGCCTCAAAACACAATACAGAGAGGAGGATATAACTTTTCATCATTACCTCCTAGGCCTCCACAGCAGCAGCAGCATCAGCAAAAATCTAGATCCCAACAGAGGGGTTAGGGAGAATAGAACCGTGGTTGGTAGCAGCAGGGTCCATGCAGAGATCAGAGACAGCAAGGATCATCGGCGGGACCCGCGAGGTCTCAGCAGTCTTATAGAGGCTCACAGGGGTCCACTGGACGGACTGGACAGCAACAGTCGGGTAGGACATAGTCAGGGCAGTTACAAGCTAGAGGACCATGTTATGTGTGTGGTGGGGCAGGGCATTTGGCTAGAGAGTGCCCGCAGGGATTTACAATAGGGGGGCAGCCCCGATCAGGAGGATCTGAGAAGACGGTAGGTGACGTGGGCAGATCCCACCACATGTTTGCAGCGGTTGATAACTGCCAGGCTAATTTCTAGGCCTCAGTCATCGAAACAGCAGGTACAATTGGGGACTTCCCCATCTCTATCCTTTTTGACTCTGGAGCTACTGACTCCTTTCTATCTACATCGTTAGTGAAGCATTGCAGGCTGGTGGCTTCTAGGCAAGACATTAGGTGGGAGGTTGAGTTGGCCTCTGGGGCCAGGATGTCAGTAGATACCTTGGTTAAAGACTGCAAGATCACATTAGGTTCCTTCACTACATCATGTGACCTTAGGGTTATGCCATTAGGATCCTACAGTGTAGTTCTGGGTATGGATTGGCTTGCGGCACATAGAGCCAAGCTAGATTGTCACTAGAGGATGATTAGCTGTTTAGACGATCATGGTTCACCAGTTGAGATTGTGGGCATTCAAAAGCCCATGGCTATTCGTATGATATGCACTTAGCAACTTAAGCACTGTATGCGGAAGGGATTTCAGATGTTTGCTATTACGGTCAGTGATAGAGCAGAGGATGAGCCTGAGGCTATTTTAAATGATCACCCTATCCTTAGAGAGTTTACCGACATATTTCCACCGAAATTACCAGGTATGCCTCCACGCAGAGAAGTGGACTTCCACATCGACTTAGTGCTGGGTGCGGAACCAATATCTCGTGCACGCTATAGGATGACTACACATGAACTTACCAAACTTAAGCTGCAGTTAGAGGAATTACTTGAGAAGGGGCACACCCGACCTGGCATTTCACCATGGGGTGCACCGGTTATCTTCGTGAAGAAGAAGGATGGGTCTCTTTGATTATGCATGGACTACAGGCAGTTGAACAAGGTGACAGTGAAGAACCATTATCCTCTGCCTAGGATTGATGACCTTTTTGATCAGATGCAGGGAGCCAGAGTGTTCTCGAAAATTGATCTAAAATCTGGGTATCACCAATTGCGCATCACAGAGGTAGATATTCATAAGACTGCTTTTTGAACTAAACATGGCCATTACAAATTCACAGTGGTACCCTTCGGGTTGACGAATGCCCCTGCAGTGTTCATGAGTCTCATGAATGGGGTGTTCCGTACCTACCTAGATCGGTTCGTGATCATATTTCTAGATGATATTTTGATTTATTCGCGGACTGAGGAGGAGCATGTGGAGCACTTGCGTCAAGTTTTGCAGCGATTATGAGAGCAATAGCTTTATGGCAACTTGGCGAAGTGTGCCTTCTTCAGGACAGAGGTGCAGTATTTGGGACACATTTTATCAGGCGATGGCGTCTCCGTAGATCCATCCAAAATCAGAGTAGTCTAGGAGTGGCTAGCACCCACCAATGTGACAGAGGTCAAAAGCTTTATGGGATTAGCTGGTTACTACTGTAGGTTTTGTCGAGGACTTTTCCAGGATAGCATATCCCATCACTTCCCTTCAGTGAAAAGGGAAGGGTTTCATTTGGACCGAGCAGTGTGAGAAGGCCTTTAGAGTCCTCAAGGAGCGTCTTACCAGTGCTCCTATTTTAGCAGTTCCAGATCCTGTAGAGGAGTTTATTGTTTGAACAGATGCATCATTAGAGGGTTTGGGAGCCGTGCTTATGCAGGGTGGTAGAGCGATTGCATACGAATCGCGAAAGCTTAAGACACATGAGTTAAACTACCCTACTCACGATTTAGAGCTCATAGCAGTTATTCATGCTCTTGTCCGTTGGAGACACTTCCTCTTAGGTCGACACTTTGAACTCCATTCAGATCATCATAGCTTACAGTATATTTTTATACAGCCAAACTTGAATGCTCGCCAACGGCATTGGATGGAATTCCTATTCGAGTACAACTTTGATGTCCACTACATCAAAGGGAAGGAGAACGTGGTCGCTGATGCTTTGAGTTGGAGGCACCACGAGATCCTGACCTTGACCTTGAGGGTGGACTTGAGAGATCGCATCTTACAGAAACTGCCAAAGGATGAGTGGTTTCTTGAAGTACAGCAGGAAATTTAGAATCAGAGGGGCCTTGAGGGCAAATTCGTAGGATATACCCTTAAGTTTGATGGTTTGCTTAGACATCGGCAGTGCATCTATGTACCGCACGCGGGTAATCTACGTACCATGATTCTATTAGAGGCTCATAGAGCACCCTATGCAGCACATCCAGGAGTGAAGAAGATGCATGCTGATTTACGACAGCTTTATCATTCGGCTGAGATGAGGCGTGACATTGCAAAATATGTTGCTCGTTGCCTAGAGTGTTAGAGGGTCAAGGCCGAGCATCAGCATCCAGCAGGACTGTTGTACCCTCACGAGATACCTGAATGGAAATGGGACACCATTTCTATAGATTTTATCATTGGTCTACCTATGTCATCACGTCGCCATGATGCTATTATGGTGATAGTTGACAAGCTGACCAAAGTGTCGCATTTTTCACCGATATGCACAACGGACAATGCACCATTAGTGGCGAGAGTGTTTCTTGATCAGATTGTTAGACTTCATGGAGTACCTCGCCGCATCATATCTGACAGAGACTCCGTATTCACTTCATCGTTTTAGAGAGCCTTACATCAGGCGTTGGGCACGCATCTCAACTTCAGTTCAGCCTATCATCCAGAGACCGACGGTCAAATAGAGAGAGTTAACCAGGTGTTAGAAGACATGCTTCGCATGTATGTTATGGACCATCAGTCTAGATGGGAGGAGTACCTGTATCTGGTTGAGTTTGCCTACAATAATGGGCATCACAGCTCATTGGGTATGCCTCCTTTCCAGGCTTTATATGACAGACCATGCAGAACACCTTTGAGTTGGGATCAGATAGAAGACAGGATGGCCATTGGTCTAGAGATAGTTCAGAATATGGAACAGCAGGTCAAACAGATTAGACAGAGACTTCAGGAGGCACAGGACAGGCAGAAGAAGTATGCTGATGCTAAGAGAATGAAAAATACTAATGGAGTTTGGCATATTCCAAGACTTGGGAGAAATATTCATTCTATATCCAATTTGAACAATTATGGAGTGGATATGACATTTGATAAGTCCAATTACATGGTTGTGAGATGAAATTTGGTAGTAGTGAGAGGCTTACTACATGGCACTCTATTTAGGCTTACTGCCTTTACATTTTATTTTTTTGCAATGTAATCGATATTTTTAAAAATGCATGTATGTTGTAGCACCAATATTTAAGTGATATTGATGAAAAAGGTCTTCAAACCATTATTAATTAAATAGTGGTTGATAATTTTTATAGTAATTTTGGTGAGTTTGATTGTGAGCATTGTTCATTTGGAAAGTAGAATGAAGTATATTATCTTGTTGGAATTACTAGAGGAAAATATGTTTTAGGAACCATTCAATTGGATATGTTTGGTCTTGTAGATATTATGTTTCATTTATTGTTGACTACTTAAGATACACCTAGGCTTATTTTATTAGATTGAAATTTAAAATTTTCTCTAAGTTTAAGGATTTTAAGGCTTTGTTGACAAGCAATTAGATCTAGGAAGATAAATGTGTTGAGATTTGATAATGGAGGTGAATATTACTCTAAGAAATTCAATGGTTTTTGTAGATATATAGGTATTGTGTGGCATAAGACTAATCTTTACACCCTATGTATAGGAAAAATTGAGAGGTTGAATGATAAGATCACAAAGCAATGATAATAACAAATCAATTACCCATAACATCAAAAGATCTATCTAAGCAATAACCAAATCAATGAATAAATCAAATTACGAATAAAGAAGATATCACCTAGATTGTTTGGATCTCTTGGTTGAATGTAGATTGCTCTTCAAATTGTGAAACCATGTTTGCAACAAGTAGATGTAGGTTGTGTTTGTGCTCAAAAGGTAGAAGTGTGCTCAACGATGCGATGTATGCTCAATGCACTGGAATGCCTGTGAATAAATAATCGAAGAAATCATAAGGCTGAATGATCAAAGAGGATTTGTTATGAGATGAGAGGGGTTTATATAGGTTTCAATAAAGATCAATCAATGGTCTAGAAAATTCAAAGGAATCAACGGATGAGATAAATCTAGAATTTATGATCAATGTGCACCTGACATGTGTCACACAAAAAGATATTTTTGTTTGAGTTAATTACTTTTTGATAAAGATAGGATTTGATTTCATAAGTTAGAATGCTTTTTCTAATTTATGATTTGTTGATAAAAACAAAATTGATTAAGTCAATTAACTCAACTTATAATTTGCTTTTTACATGATTTGAGATAAATTAAATAATAAATTATTTAATTTTGTGTGCATGATGAACAAGATTTATTTTTAGAGGAATTGGAAGATAAGAAAGTAAATTAAATAAATAATTTATTTAATTGTTGTGCATGATTAGAAGAATAAATAAAATATTTGATTATATTTTTTTAGAGAATGAGATAATTTAAATAAATTTGCACGATTTATTTAAATTTGAAAGACTAATTGATTTAATTAAATAATTAAAATTATTTAATTGTAGACAAGAGGATTTGGAAGAGATAAATTAATTAAATGATTAATTTATTCAATTGATGTAGATTTGAATTTTAGAAGAAGATAAGATTTAATTAAATAATAAAAGTTATTTAATTTTGGAAGAATAAAGTTGATTTTTTATGAAATTAATTAAATAAAATAGAATTTATTTAATTAATGTTGAATTTAGGAGATTTAGAAGAATTTGATGATTTTAATGAAATTAATTAAATAATTAGATTATTTAATTAACGCTGAATGTAGGTGATTTGGAAGAATTGATGAAATACTAGTGATGTGATGACTTGGTCATTTTAGGGTGTCCACATTTTGCCCCTCTTTGATGCAATGTAGTTTACAATGTTGTGTCAAAGAAAATGATTGTTGAAGACATGATACAAGTTTTTGATGCCCCAGTGTAGCTAGCATAGGATGCCCCTGTGTAGCTGGCGTAGGATGCCCCCTCGAGAGGAAAGACAGGGAAGTGACAGAAGGAATGGGTTGATGCTCGATTAGAAGATTGTGGTTGGATATGATAGATGAGGTTGGATAGATGATAGACAGAAGAAAGTGGAGATAGAAGAGACATGATAGAGAGACATTTGATTGATCTTTGCTTGAAAAACTATATAATGACATGGATAAATGGATGGTTTAAATGGATGAGCTTGTTGCGACGGTTTCACAAATGTTTATAAAGAGCAATCCTTATTTTTGATATAGCACATGGATAGTTTGCCACGAAGGTATAAAAGACCAAGGTGCTGTGATATCTGAGTGCATGGACATTGACTCTACAAGCAAGAGGTTTGAACTTAGATCCCTTAGACATAATATAACCTTGTTGGATATATGAATGAGCCATAGTCTTGAACATAAAATAAACTTCAATACATAAATGCAAGAAGTATATTAATATGTAAGATGCTAGGTTGTAACACTCACACAAGATAAATATACTGCTAAGAAAGATACTAAAGATCATTCCTCAAACACGGCACACCAAAGCAATGACTATGCCCCCAATCCGTACTGCATTGCAACATACCAAGATATAGATAAAGCAAGGTAGTCTTGAATAAGTAATGGGAAGGGAACAAAAAGATAAACCAAAAAAAAAATTGACTGACTTATAAAGTAAACATATAGCCAACATATTCTCTTGCCATAGAGGTTGCTCAGGATAGATTGGATTGGTTGGGTAGATAACAAGCTTATTGTAGGAACGATGTGTCCATTAAAGGGTGTTATCTGTTGAAAGGATAATGTCTGGTTTCAGGAAATGTAACATGTCGTATAAGACATTTAGTCTGCTTTCGATCATGGAACATTCTGTATAAGACAAGTGTGTTGATTTGTTGCTTGGTTGAGATTGTTTAGCTAAAGTTGGCAATCGATATGTAGGATAGTATGTGGCTATGTAAGTAAGTTGCTTTGCTTCAGGTTGGTTAAGGACTTTTTCTTTGTAAGGATGGCGTTTGTTTGTTGTTTTGCTATTTGAGTTAGTCAAGTTGAGGTGAATGGATTTTGATAAATGGAAGACTAAAAAGATGACATGTCAATGGATTAAGATGGGTGAAGAATGATGAATTGTATGTGCCTGAGTACTGGACACTTCCTTCGTATACCAGACTACCTACATACCCTGTATCCACGGGATCAAGGCATATTACAATGAAAGATGAAAATGATAAATATGTAGCTCTACGTAGAGTGATGAGTTGGTCAAGGTGTTTGAGCTTGGGTTGGTGAAATGATGAGATCTTATGTACCTGAGCACTGGAAACTTCCTTTCTAGTCTAGACTGCCTACATACCCATATCCGTGGGATTAAGGTACTTTAAGATTGAGATGAGATGATATGTAGTTCTGGTTTGTGTGATAATGTAGGATAGTGTTGTCATTGTGGGGAACGATATATCCCTAGATCAACACAAGGATGAAGGCGTTTGGTTTCAGAAATGAAACACCTCGTATAAGATGCTTGTCTAGTTTTGAGCATGTGACAATCTGTATAAGACAACTAATATGGTTTATTGGTTTGGTTTGGTGTGTTTGTGTTATCGTGTATTTATTTTTGTTTTGGTGTTGAAGTGTTTCTATTTTTGTTTGTGCTTTGCTTTGAAGGATGAAGTGTTTGTGTTTTTGTGAACCACAAACAAGGATCCATTCCTAGACCTAGATGAAGGAAAGAGTTGCCCCCATTCTGGTAGAGGAAGACATAGATAACTTGACATAGGATAGCTGATGTAAGAGAAGTGATATCTGACATGGGATGACGACGATGGACATTGACAAATTTCCAAGCTATTTTAGATAGGGAGATGGAAATGCAAACAAGGTCAATGGTTTTATTATGGATGGATGGATGAAGTTTATTATGAAAGAGACATGGAATAAACTCAAGAGATGATGGATGCTGACTCTACACATAGCACTTGTTTTTTAGGTATTCACTATGGTACTTATCCAAGGCACCTGTTTACTAGGTTTTCACCATAGGATGGATTATTTGTGTTTTTTTTTTGTTTTACTCTGAGGATCAGGCATAGAACTTCTTGAGATGAACACTATTGAGTGGCTCATCTAGAGGAATACTATCAGGTGTTGCTAAAGTATAAGCCCTTGATCCATATGTTGTTGTGATAACAAAGGGTCCTAACCAATTAGGCTCGAACTTGCCCTTCTTTTCTCGATTTGCTTGATTTCTCTGATTTTCTTTTAAGACAAGATCACCCACTTGAAAGTGTATTTCTTTGATCTTCTTGTTATAGTTATGCTAGAGGTAGTTTTGATAGACATGGAGATGATTAAGCGCTGCAAGACGCCTCTCATCTAGGAGTTCTAGCTCAGCTAATCTGGAATTGTGATACTCCTCTCCATCAATTAGGTGCTACATGGATAATCTAAGGGATGGGATCTTGACCTCTATAGGTAGAATGGCTTCAGAGCCATAGACCAAGGCATAGGCTGTTGCACCAGTTGGTGTTCTGATACTAGTGCAATAGGCCTATAGGGCAGGATTGAGTTGCAGGTGCCAATCATGACTAGCTTCATTGACCATTTTCTTGAGGATTTTTAGAATGGTTTTGTTGGAAGCCTCAGCTTGGCCATTACTTTGTGGATAGTAGGGAGTTGAAAAGTGATGTTGGATATTGTATTGGGTGCACAAGGCATGAACATCTTGATTCTTAAATGGTCTCCCATTATCAGTAAAAAAGGATTGGGGGATACCATACTGGCAAATGAGGTAGTTAAGGATAAACTTAGCTATTTTCTTACTGGTGATATATGTCATGGGAATGGCTTTGACCCACTTCATGAAGTACTCAGTGGCGATAATGATAAATTTATGGCCATTGGATGAGGGTTTGTGGATTTGTCTTACGAGGTCAACACCCCATTGTGAAAAAGGCCATGGAGTTGTCACAGGTTGTAGTTCATGAGCTGGTACATGAATCAAATCACCATGCTACTGGCATTGTAGACACTTCTTAGCAAACTGTAAAGCATCTTGTTCTATTATAGGCCAATAATAACTTGTTCTGAGTATCTTCTTAGTGAGATGAGGACTAATAGAATGTGCACCACAGACACCTTTGTGTATGTCTCATAAGGTAGCATCAACTTCTTCCACATTAAGACATCATAAGAGGATACCATCGAGACTTTGGCGATATAGTGTATCACCCAGAATGGTGTAACGGGAGGATCGACAAATAAAGGTTTGGCATTGGATGGTAGATAGCTCAAAGGGAAAGGTACCATGTTTAAGGTATTCATAGATATCTTTGTACCATGGCGAATTGGGACCAACAAGTTCGCAGATGATTTTAGTAGTTGGAAAATCGATGGCTGGTATCAACAATTGCTTGATCAAGAATTCAAATTTTTGTGTGTTTGCAGGCATGTCTATAAGTGATCCCACAGAAGCCATACAATCTACAGCTTTGTTATGCCCTCTTAGAATCTGCTCAAAAGTGATGCAAGAAAAGTGTGGTTTGTAGGCATCCACTAGTTGCTTATAGGGGACCAACTTTTCATCTTTTGTTTGGCACTCATCTATGACTTGTCGAATGACTAGTTATGAGTCTCCATATACTTGTAGTTCTTTGATGTCCCATTGGACTGCTATATTGAGACCTATGAGGAGTGCTTCATACTCAGCTATGTTGTTGGTGCAAGGAAATGCAAGCTGATATGACTTGGGGATATAGTCATTTTGAGGTGTGATAAATAGGATTCTGGCCCCTAATCCATGCTGTGTATAGGAACCATCAAAATATAACTTCCACACTACTGAGGTAGAAAGATTGAAGAGATTTTCATTCAAAAAGTCAGATACCATAGGATGTACATCTTTCATAGGTGCTTCTGCTAGTTGATCTGCTAGGGCTTGCTCCTTGATTGCTTTACAATCCACATACTCAATGTCAAACTCACTAAGGATCATGACCCATTTATCTAGTCTTCCTGTGAGAGCTGCTTTTGCTAGGAGATACTTCAATGGATCAATTTTTGCTATGAGATTTGTATGTTAGTTTAGCAAGTAATGCCGTAACTTTTGGGAAGTGAACACTAAGGCTAAACAAGCTCTTTCCATAGCTAAATAATTGAGTTCATAACCCACCAAGGTTTGACTGATATAATAGATTGCATGTTCTTTTCCTAACTCATCATGCTATGCTAGAAGAGCCCCTGGGGCTGCAGTTGTATTTGAGATGTACAAGATCAAAGGCCTATTGGCAACTGGTGGTACCAAGATAGGAGGTGTAGCTAGATATTCTTTGAGCTAATCAAATGCTACTTGACACTTATCATCTCATAGAAATGAGACATCCTTTCAGAGCAAGTGTTGAAATGGTTGACATTTCTTTGCTAGCTCTATGAGATAAAATGCCTGATGGATTGTAACCTTCCTTGAAGACTCCTTAATGCTTTTAGATTCTTTTGTGGAGGCATTTCTACTATAGCAGTGACTTTTGCTGGATCTACTTCAATGCCTCTAGGAGATACAATGTATCCCAATAGTTTTCTTGAGGTTACCCCGAAGACACATTTCTTTGGATTGAGTCTTACTTGATATTTTTTGAGTCTGTCAAAGATTTACTCTAGAACCTGTATGTGATCTGCCCTAGAAGACTTTACAAGTATATCATCCACATAGTCCTCCATGATGTGATGAAAGAGATCATGGAATATCACTGTCATTGCTCTTTGATAAGTTGCTCCTATGTTTTTTAGACCAAATGGCACGACGCATCAACAATAGGTACCCCAAGGACAAGTAAACACATTTTTATGTTGATCTTCTTCCGCTATCATTATCTGATTATAGCCAGAAAATCCATCCATTAGAGAAAGCATTTCATGACCAGCGGTCAGGTCCACTATGAGATCAATGTTTGGCAATGGAAAGTCATATTTGGGACATGCTTTGTTAAGATCTCTAAAGTTCAAACATATGCGGATGCCCCCATTTGGTTTAGCCATAGGGACAATGTTTGAGACCCATTTTGGATAATCAATAGGCTTGATAAATTTTGCATCTAACAGTTTCTGTATTTCAACTTTCACCAAGAGAGCGATTTGTGGATGCATATTTCTTAGCTTTTATTTGACTAGTTTAGCTTTTGGATCAACTGTGAGATAGTGAACTACTAGTGATGGATCTAACCCTGGCATATCAACATAGGTCCATGCAAAGTTGATGGTTCTTTGTAAGAAGAATTTGGTAAGATTCTTGTGCTCTTGTTCTGATAATGATGTTGCAAGGAATGTGGTCTTGAGATTTTTCTTTGTGCCAAGGTTTATCTCTGTAGAATCTTCCACTAGGAGAGCTGATTTCTCTTGATACTTAGATGGTAGGGGAAGGTCAAATCCTTCATCCTTAGCTACTAGTTGGGTTTTCACCTTTGGATACATCCTTTGTTTTTACTATTTTGTGATTGAGAGGTGCCATAGTGTAGTTTTCACCCAGAGAACTTTCTTTATTTTTACTTTTGCGACTAGAAGATTTGGCATTCTCACTAAAATAATTTGTTTGCTCTAGTTCCATGTTACAAAACCAGCTTTGTGATCACAAAGAGAGATACCATCCTAGAGTCCCATGAACTCAGCAATAGCTTCATTATTCTAAAATACATCTAGAATGGGGTCCCCTTGTTGGTCCCAATCGATAAGTTCAGGGTAGACAAGTGTTACAATCTGGGTGTTGGTGGTGGATGTTAAGGATATGGATGATAGCATAAATATAGAGGATTCAATGAATAAGTCAATCATATGGAGGTAAGAGTCATCGATGATATCCTCTTTAGACATTGAATCTATGAGAGAAGTTTGTGCTACCTCATCGAGAATACCCTTGATGTCCAAGGCATGTGGTACCTTCCTACCAAATTCTAACCCCTTTTTGTCTAGCTTCTTCTTCACATAATGGGTTCATTTCACCTTGATTATTTTTCCCAAGGCCCCCTTTTCCTTTTTAGCCCATGTTTTTGATAATTGTTAGGCCATTGCCATATTGTTTGACTGGAATGGTGACTGGTTCTTTCTCTTTGTAGAGCCAAGAAGAGATGTCTTCAAGTGTTTCCTCTGCCAATAATTTTCCCTCTTGGAATTGGGTTAGAGATGCTGGGGGAGGAATAACTACTTTTTTAGTTGCTTTAGCTATGGGTGATTGGCCATAGGATTTAGGGGATAAGGGCATCCACCCTACACAACAAGATTTTGAGATATCATATTCTCCAAAGCCTATATCACAGATGTGAGCTTTGATTTTAGGAATAGGATGAGGATTAGGTTTAGTTGTAGAGGCTTTTGTCATATTTTTAGAATTGACATATAATGGGGATTCATGGGCTTTGTCATTATTTGGCACTTGGTTGGAATTCTTATAACTACCATGCAAGACATGGCAAAATTCAAAGGGATTAGGATCTCCTGGGATAGTGATCTCTATACCATTGAATGGGAAATTGAGAGATTGATGGTACATTGAGGGAACAACTTTCATGGCATGGATCCATGGGCGTCCTAAGATAATGTTATAAGGTAGCTCAATGTCAAGGACTTGGCACCTAGTTTTAAGCATGATAGGGCCTACTTGTATAGGTAAGTGGATAACACCTGAATGGTGCTCAGCATTGTCATAGCCCTTTGATTGTAATGGATTGATCAATGTTAACATGATCCTTAGAGTATCCCAACTGTTTAAGTAACTTGAGAGAACAAATATTGAGACCAGCACCACCATCTATGAGTATGCATTTGATCTTTCTTTTATGGATGAAAACCTCAATGTGAAGGGCATCATTATGACATGGATCATGGGATGGGAGGTCCTTTTTAGAAAAGACTACATTGTAAGGTGAGGCAATGTTACCGATTATAGCTTGGAAATCTGTGATCGCTATGTTGGTAGGAACTGAAGACTCTTGTAAAGCTTTTTTGAGTACAACTTTATGTGCGGGAGATGACCGTAGAAGGTCCAAAATGGAGATCTGTGCAGGGGTTTTCCCTAGATGTTTGACAATATTGTAATCAGATTGAGTTGGGAGACTTGGTGTAGGACAACGAAGGGTGACATGACCATGACAAGTTGTAACTGCACAATCCGTAGATTTGCCTTTGATTGTGAGGGTAGACACTTGACTCTCTTCAAAACGTCCTACAATAGATTCATAGGAAGTAGAAGCTTTGTTAACACCTTTACCTTTGTCGGGATTGTGACCTTGACCATGGTTAGGGAATGACTCCTTGTACATGTTGAGGTCTTTATTGGTGTTTTGAGTTGGTGGTTCATCATCAAAAGTGATTTGTTTTCTGTCGATAATGTTTTGGATTAGGTGTTTGAGTTTCATGCATGATATGGTTCTGTGTCCTTTGGTCTTATGGTACTCACAATATTCATGATCTTTGTTCCGTGCAGTTTTGTAAATAGGTTTGCCATATGGGGGAGCATCTGGTAAGGTAACTAGTCCATTGTGTATAAGTTTCTGTAGAACAGACTCTATAGGCTCTCCCAAGGGAGTGAATTGACATCATGGAGGGTAATCTTGTTGAGGTTGCTCTTGTTGTCATTGTTGTATACGCCTAAAAATGACATGACTCAGTCTAAATAAATATTCTTAATATTTATTTCATTCTAATTCCTCTATCAATAAATAAATAAATCAATTTATTTATTCGATTCACATTCCTCTAAATTAATTAAATATCAAAATATTTAATTACCTCTTCTAAAGTCAAAATTAAATAAAATCCTCTATTTAATTAATTTCTTCCAAACAATTAAATAATTATTATTTATTTAATTAAGTCAGTTTTTCTTCCAAATTTAAATAAATCACTCAAATTTATTTAATTTCTCTCCATCTCTAAAAATAAAATACAATCAAATATTTTATTTATTTTTCGATCTTGCACAAACAATTAAATAAATTTATTTATTTAAATTGCTTTCTTATCTTCTAATTACTCAAAATATCTTCCAAATCTTCTAAAAATAAGTCTTCTTCTTCATGCACACAAAATTAAATAATTTATTATTTAATTTCTCTCAAATCATGTAAAAGTAAATCACAAGTTGAGTTAACTAACTCAATCAACCTTATTTTTATCAATAACTCTTAAATTAGAAAAAAACATTCTAATTTATGAAATCAATTCTTATTTATAAAAGAAAGTAGTTAACTCAAACAAAACAATTTTTTGTGTGACACTTGTCTTCTTTCTATTCGCGCACATTTTCTCAAGATTTCTATACCATTGATCTTCTTATTCTTTCTATACCGTTGATCTTCTCTCTCCCAAGTCTATAAATTGAACCCTATTCTTTCATTTCTATCATCCAAGCTTTTAGTGCCCTTACTTTATAGGAATTACAGCCCGCTTTTGGCACCAATTCCTTCATTGCTTGCGATCAACATGTTACCATCACTATTATCTTTGTTGTGAAACTCATCTCCATTGCAATAAACTATCATAGCCATTCTCCATTGACATCTTGAAGAAATAGCAAGGAAGTACACCTTCTGAGGGCCATATTCATACACAAGATCAATTGAGATAGGTGACCAATGGAAGCTATGAAGTATTGAGGTTTGCAAAGGTTTTTGTCTTTGTTTATTTGATCTTGATTATTTCCTTTTTCATTGAGTTATTGGGTTTATTTGATATTATTGATAATCATTCCAATTTTCCCTTAACATGTATTGTTGGTTTTGTTGAGGCGGAGGTTGACTTGGTTTTGATGAAATATGAAGGGGTGTTTGCAGTGTTTGGACATGTTTAGAATCTATCACACCATCATTGACCATGTTTTTATTTTTGTTCCAAAACTTGGGCTTATCATTTGTTTGTTGTTGAGGAGCATTGTATTTAGTTTCTTTGAAGATTTTTACTACGCCTTTAGCGATGAGGGCCTTTTCAATGTTGATCCCCTTGTAGGTAATTTCATTGAAAGTTGTAGCACTAAGGATTTGCAAGTGAAAACCTAATTCTTGGTTAAGGTTTTGCATAAATATGCTAACAAGTTGCTTTTTGGGTATCTTGAATGGGAATTTGCTAGCCATTTGTCTCCATCTTTGAAGGAAGGAAATGAGAGTTTCCCCATTTTTCTGTTTATTGTTGCATAGGTTAGTCATAGAGACCTCATGTTCTGTGTTGTAGGAGAAATGGGTGGCAAATTTCTCTGCAAGCTTGTTAAAAGATTTGATACTCATGGGTAGGTGTGAGAACCATTCTATAGCTTGACCTCCAAGACTGCAAGGAAAGAGGCGCATAAGATATGTGTCATTATGTGAGACCTTGAAGCAAGCAAGATAGAATTCTCTAACATGGTCTTTTGGGTCTCCTTTTCCTTTTTATCAAATTTGGGAATAGTGAAGTTATGAGGAGAAGGGATCATGGGTAATGACTGATCAAATGGATAAGGACAAACTTCTTCCAAAGAGAAGGTTTTCTTGGTGTGGCCAAATGTAAGATCAGATAGTTGTTGTTGAACCTCCACAAGTTTTAGCTCCATAGTTGTGGGAGGGGTTGGAAACATCTCCCGTTGTCCTAGAGGTGGTTGTTGTTGCCCATATGGAAGATTGTGGGGGAAGCCATGGGTATTGGTGTTATTAGGGTTGTATGATTGGTTAGGGTCATATGTGTTTATGTTGGGTTTAAATTGGGTTAGTTTTGGGTGTTTTGATTTTGGGGAGGTGGGGGTGGTGCTAGGTAAGAATGTTGGCTTTGTGATGGTTGTTGATAAGAGTTTTGTCATTAGTATTGCGGAGGTGGTGTGAAGAAAGAATTTGGTGGAGGAAAGCTAAAGTTTGTTGGGTTTGGTTGCGGTGGTGAAACATAGCTTTGGTTTTGGGAGTTTTGAGGGTTGAGATAGGTGTGAGTTAGGTTGAGAGTGGAAGATTGTTGTGGTGGAGGGACATACCTAGAAGGGTTTTGTGATGGTTGGGGTTGATTGAGATATGTGTTGAAAAAGTTTAGTGTAGATGATCGTTGTGGTGGAGGGACATAGGTAGATGGGTTTTGTGATGGTTGGGGTTGACTAATATGGGGATAGGTGTGACTAATTGTAGAAGAATGTTGTGGTGGAGGGACATAGGTTGTGTTGATGTTTTGTGATGGTTGGGGTTGCATGACATTGTTTGGGTTAATGATACGGAGGGTCGATGTAGTTAGGGGTGGTGTCGATTGATACCCTTGTTGCATGGCCACATAGGTGTTTCCTGGATTGTAATTTGGTGTGAAACTATCACATGATGGGGTAGCCAATATTCCACTTGCGATGGGTGTGGATATTTGGGATATGATAGGAGGTTGTTGTGTGGTTGATTGAGCTAGAGCGTCTTGTTTGGCTAGTTCTGTTTGACGTTGGAGAGTCTCTTGTTGGTGTTTGTAGATCTCCATAGGAGTCATAAGTGGTGGTATGGGTCCCTCTGCCGTTGGATTTTGATAAAGAGGATTCTTATATTGAGTGGCAAAAGGTGTAGGCATTCTCTCTTGTGAGCTTTGTTCGGGTATGGGAGTGGTCATGGTTGACATAGTTTGGACCACGGTTATAACATCATGGGTTTTGTTTGGCTCTTTAAGATTGGATAGTTCAAAATCTTGGGGTAATTTGGCTCCTTACTCTGATTTTGTCAAATGCGGCTATGGTTCTAGGATCTTGCATGATTTCATCAAGGTCATGTCTATCTTCTTGAGAGGATTGACCTTCTTCAAAGTGTCGCTCTTTTTGAGATGGGACTTGAACCATGGTATAACTAAGTGTAGAAAAATCATGAGGCATGCTGGTACTGAATTGAGTTACATCTACCAAAGGGACATTACCTTCTTGAGGATTTGTTGGTTTATCATGTTGCAGCCTATTTTGAGAGTTGGTTGGTTTTTCCATTGGTGTTTTTGGAGTAACCTTTGGAGTCATGTTGTATTGGCTTGGTTGAGGTGTATGAGGAGGTAATTTACACTTCCTTGGGACAACTTGTTTAGCCTTCATAGTTTGCTAAAGTCTAGTGGTTACCATGGATACACTAAGACAATATGTTTTGAGATTTTGCTAGGATTTTGTTGTGTTTTGGAAAAGACAATTTGGATGAATAGTTTACTAGACCAAAGGCACTATACTATTTTACCAAAGGCATTGGACTGTGTTACCAAAGGCGAGCTATTGTGTTACCAAAGGTGCTAGACTATTCTGCCAGAGGTGTTGAACTGTTATGCCAAAGGCATTGGACTATGCTAGTACCAAAAGCGTTGGAGTAGTGTCAGTGATGTTTATAAGGCAAATTTTGATTGATTTGGGTTTAATTTTGATTGGATTTGCTTTGGCAAGAGCAAACACATCAAACAAAGTACCAAAGAGGACTGACACAACAGATAGTGTATGTTTGAGGCTCACAAAAAATCTAATGTTTCCATAGGTATAAGACAATTGCAAACAATTCAAGCACTTTTTATCTCTAGAGACATGGTTTCATTACGGTAGATCAGCTCACAACTAAATTCTCTGTCGACCAAATGCCATTCCATATAGGTGTCATACATTTGTATCTTTGCGAGAGACGATAGGTAGGGATATCTCACCCTCCCCTTAAAAAGCTCAAGTAGGTCACAAGAGCTTTATGGCTGAGGGAATACTATCTCTTCTCAACGGAGGCAATGGTGAGTATCTTGGGGGCTTGAATCGATTCCCCTTGCACTGATGACTACCATAATGTTTAGAGGTTAAATAGATAGTCACTATCTAGATTGGTTCTTAGTAGCTTTGAGGGACCAACACCTTATGAGCAATGTGGCAAGCTACTAAAAGCTTTGACCAATCCTACTAAGAGTATCAAACACTTTGCACAATGTGAAAATTATTTACACAAAGTTCTAGTACACCTCTTTTTGATTTGGCACCACAAGGTAAGGTTGACGCTGGTTAGGACTTGGCTTTCGCCTTATCCCTCTTATATAGCGGTTCAGAGGAAAACTTTGCTTAGGGTCATCCCTTTTGGATGAAGCGCAATCCAAAGTGGGCCCTTCTAAAGGAATAACTGAAATGTAAGATCAAGCACGTCAAACAAAGGTTCAATTATCCTGTTATAAGAAAAATAAGGTGCAACTAGATTAGGTACACCCATGATTGTAGTTGTCAATTGTCCCTTATAAAATTAAAGTGTTTGGCATTCATGTCCATTGTCCCTTAGAAAATTGAAGTGTTTTTGCATTCATGTCCATTGTCCCTTAAAAAAACAATATGTTCCTAAGACTTAGATTGCAAAAAAGATGTTTTGTCCTTGAGAAAGCAATATTTCCTAAAATTGAAAAAGATGATTATTCAATTGTCCCTTAAGAAAATAATATGTTTTGAGTAATAAGAGGCTACAAAAATTTGATTGGTTCCACCAAAGACTCAATAGTTAGTAAAAAAAAAAAAATCAATTGACTAAAAGTGCTTAACTTGTTAGGTGAAAAATGAGCAATCTAGAAAAAATCTGATAATAATGATTAGGTACAACAAATTAGATATTATGATTAGATTCTACATGAAATTCTATGTAATTTAAAAAAAAAATTCATGAAAATTGAATAAATTTTGCACAAGTTATGACTATTTGAAGTTTGCAAAGAAGGGTTGACTTTGACTGTGTAGATGACAAATCTTATAAAATTACCTAAAAATTATTTCACCATAAAAATGTTGGGAGAACCAGCTTTCCAATGCCACTAGTTTCGCTAAAATCTGACTCTGTATGCAAAAGATATGCCCAATTTTGTGAAACTGCTCTGAAAAAAAAAAAAACAAGCATATGCAAAAAATAGAGACATGGATTTGTGATTCATTTTTCTCAAAATCCATGCACTTTCTAGAAAAGATAAGAGATACCAAGATGGGATTTCAATGCTATTGACAAAACCTAGAAATTGTTTGAGCTAAAATTACACAAATATGTTTGATTTCATGAAATTGCCCTAAAAAACAAAAAAAAACAAGCATGGGCTGAAAATAGGAATGCAGATTTGTGATCTATTTTTCTTAAAATTCGTGCACTTTCTACAAAAAGTAAGAGATAGCCAGATAGGATTTCGATGCTTTAGATAAAATCTAGAAATCTTTTGAGCTAAGGTTACACCATTTGAATGCTTATCACCTATTCTTTCAAACTAGTGAACAAGGATCTTTAGATTTTCTACATTGCGATTGCGCTTTTCCATACCTAGCTTCAAAAAATCAACTTTTTTTCTTAAAAAAAATAGGTTAGTGGGTCCCACCGGGCGTACCAGAATGTGTATAGGGATTTAATCGAGATCGAATGATAATCAAAATAATAAAATAATCAACAATTCAATCCTATAACATCAAGATAACGATCTAAGGAAACAACTAAATAATCAATGAATAATGCAAAAATAATGAAAGCTTTCACCTAGATTGTATTATTATCTTGGTTGAATGTAGATTGCTTTTCAAATTGTGAAACCATGTTTGCAACAAGAGGATGTAGGTTATGTTTGTGCTCAAAAGGTAGAAGTGTGCTCAATGATGCAATGTATGTTCAATGCGCTGGAATACCTGTGAATAAATAATCGAAGAGGTCATAAGGCTAAATGATCAAAGAGGATTTGTTATGAGATGAGGGAGGTTTATATAGGTTTCAATAAAGAACGATCAACGGTCCAGAAAATTCAAAAGAATCAACGGATGAGATAAATCTAGAATTCATGATGAATGTGCACTTGACTTATGTCACACAAATAGATATTTTTGTTTGAGTTAATTACTTTTTGATAAAAATAGGTTTTGATTTCATAAATTAGAATATTTTTTCTAATTTATGGGTTGTTGATAAAAACAAGATTGATTAAGTCAAATAACTCAACTTATAATTTGCTTTTTGCATGATTTGAGATAAATTAAATAATAAATTATTTAATTTTGTGTGCATGATGAACAAGATTTATTTTTAGAGGAATTGGAAGATAAGAAAGAAAAATAAATAAATAAATTTATTTAATTGTTGTGCATGATTAGAAGAATAAATAAAATATTTGATTATATTTTTTTTTAGAGATTGAGATAATTTAAATAAATTTGCATGATTTATTTAAGTTTGGAAGAACAATTGATTTAATTAAATAATTAAAATTATTTAATTGTAGACAAGAGGATTTGGAAGAGATAAATTAATTAAATCATTAATTTATTCAATTGATGTAGATTTGAATTTTAGAAGATGATAAGATTTAATTAAATAATAAAAAGTATTTAATTTTGGAAGGATAAAGTTGATTTTTGATGAAATTAATTAAATAAAATAGAATTTATTTAATTAATGTTGAATTTAGAAAATTTGGAAGAATTTGATGATTTTGATAAAATTAATTAAATAATTAGATTATTTAATTAACACTGAATGTAGGTGATTTGGAAGAATTGATGAAATACCAGTGATGTGATGACTTGGTCATTTTAGGGTGTCTACACACCCTACAATAGAATGAGGTTATAGAAAGGATGAACCAAACCTTGATGGAAAGAGTCAGAAGTATGACGAGTGGTACATAGTTGGACTGGTGATTTTATGCAAATGTTTTGAGTGCTACCTACTACATGATTAATAGGACTTGTTATTTAACTCTTTTTGATAAAACTCCTTATGAGGTACAAACTCTTTTTGATAATAAAACTTACAGTTGTTTAACTTGTTGTTCTATGGTTTCCCCCTCCTTACGTGACGTGTCTTTGGTTGTGAAGTCTACTATGGATTCCCCTCTCTCCCCCTGTTCAGAAGACTTTGACTCTAGGTGTTCTTGGACTATTGTTTAGAGAAAAAATAAAGGACTCCCTAAGTTAGTTTATTCTTTGCACCCCTGGGTCAAAGGTGTTCATCTCAATTAGGTCCTAGTGTCATCTAGCTCCTAACGATCTATAATTTTGTTTGGCAATGGGGCTGCCTTTTTTGTTTTGCAGTGGGGTTGTTGTATTTGTGTTGGTTGTTCCTCTTCTTTTGGTTCTTATTCTATCTACCTCTTTGGCTATGTAGTAAAAGGGATCAGACCCTTTCAAAAACCCATCTTTTCTCTATTTCACTGCTTGTGAAACTCTCTTTGCTCATCTTCTAGGCTTATGTGTATGGGTTTGGGCCCTTCTCATTATCTTAATCAAAACAATACCAAAGCAATGTCAAAATGAAACCAATATGTGTTTCATAGATCTCATTTTCCAGTGCAAATATTTTATTAACAATATTTTATTTTACTATAATATTTAACATAAATATAAATACATTATAAATTTGTATAATCAACAATTTAATAAAAATTTTATTATTAATATATATATATATATATATAATAATTTTCATAAAGTTGAGTGGGTTTAGTCTAGTGGTTAAGACCACTTGGTCATTATTGTGGAGACCAAGGTTCAAATCCCCCCAAAGATATCTTGGCTTCTAAATGGTTGTGGCTCTATGTAGGCAACTCTTAGCGTGGAGTGTGTTCAAATTCTTGTGTACTCTAGTCTCCGTAGCTCAACAGGTCATGGTAGCAATGGTGTACAGTGATGATTCACTGGTACAATGGTGGCAGACTTAGCAGGGCCACATCATTAGAGATCCACACTATGGTGGATGGCAGTTCGATGGGGAGGAGGTCCCCTTTGTGACCTCCACTGGAGTGGGCAATCCTAAAAATTCCCTCACTTATCAAGCAAAAAAAAATTCATAAAGTTGAATATTACATTAATATGAATATTACACAATAAAATAAATTAATATTTAGATCACTATAATATATTAATATTGAATATATTTACACCAATATATATCAATATTTTATTTTACTTTGTTTTAATAAATTTTATTATAAAAATAATAATAATTATATTATTCTATAGATATTTAAAATATCAATATTTTTTTTTTGATATTATAACACTACTTTATGGGACTAGGGACCCATTCAAAATGGGATAAACACCAAATTCTTTAATTATATGAAAAGAGACTAATCACTATGCAAACCCCCAGACTACCATAACCACCTCTATTTGGCCATCAAAATAGAAACAAAACTGACTGTAACATAGTCTAACTAAATTATAATGTCCCTACCTAGCCCTTAATACATAAGATTTAGAGAGGGGCAAATTACAATGGCCCACTCTCATAAACAAACTATCATAACAGAAAAAATATCAAACACAATACCTAATCTTCTCCTTCGCCAAGTAGGTTCACATCATCGCTAGCATTGTCACATGCACAGGAAAAGGAAGGTCGATCATGTTCTAGAACCGGGACCCCAATTTGCTTGCAATCCCATCGACCACCTTTCTGGTCTCTAATACCTTATCATCATATCATGCAAATGACCCAACACTAATTCCATGTTCTTTGCATTCTACTTGGAGGTTTCAATCATGTCCTTGTGCATCAAGATAGAAGAGGATGCAATTGAAAGCATAGTGGCAATGGTGAGTGACTGAGCCGCGTCAAATACATTCCACTCCTGTGTGTGCTACTAGGGTC
The DNA here is from genome assembly GCA_027924645.1 of Cunninghamia lanceolata. Lineage (NCBI taxonomy): Eukaryota > Viridiplantae > Streptophyta > Pinopsida > Cupressales > Cupressaceae > Cunninghamia > Cunninghamia lanceolata. The sequence goes on along the minus strand of BSBN01001483.1, from coordinate 1,437,132 downwards.
CAGCAAAAGATGTGCCATAGCTTCCCGCACATTCACACCTTCCTTGCCATCAACATCCTTAGCCACCTTGAGGAGCCATCCCATCTAGTCACTAAGGATAGGGTTCTTAATTTTTCCGTCTAGTCCATTAACAAACCCCACCATGACCTCTTTGTCTGAAATTTTCTTCAGGCGCTTCCTAGAAGAATACTTTCTTTTCTTTCTACCACCAACTATGGATCGAACTATTACCACTTTTCTTGGTCTGCCTCCTAGGGACTCCTTCCATCACCTTCTTTCCCTTATCAACCTTCTTCCTCACTATCTCACCAAGCTCACCCCCCCATACTAGCAGAATCCATCTTCAATAGCCCATGGAATGAAGAGAAAAAAGATAACTGAAACAAACAATAAAACCTGCCTCCCCCACTTCAATAAAACACTTGGAAACTATCACACACCATCAAGATTAATGATAAATTATTTCCTCACTTTCCCTTTGCCAGCTCTCCACATGCCTCGATGTACTAAAAAAACATCATTTCTATTGAAGAGACTAGATATTGATCATACCCTTTATCAGGATGATGTTCTTTGATGTTTTTCTAAATCAATTTTAAGACCTCATATGGATATGTTTCCCTCCACTCAGTCCAAGAAGTATCACTATTGTTCCTAGAATCAATGCCTTGATTCGTAGCCCAGTTTGCTACTTCGTTCCCATTCCCTTTGATATGAGAAAATTTGACTTTTGAGAGTAAGAGAGCAATCACCTATTCTCCTCCATAATCTAGTCCAATATCCAATCTTAGGAGAGCTACCATTCATAATGTTGATCACAATATTAGAATCCCCTTCCACCCATAGATTCTCCCATCCCTTTCTCTTATCTATCAAAAGACCTTTCTATAGTTCTCTAGCTTTTGTAAAATTATTAGAGTCAATCTCAAAGTCATAGGAATATATTCCAAGAGGCTGGCCTTTGTGATCCTTGAAAACACCTCCACCACTAGCCCTTCTAGGGTTGCCTCTAGCAATGCCATCAAAATTAAATTTTATCCATCTAAGGTCAGGGCATGCCCAAAGGTTGTTACTCTCCTCAGTGTGCAGATCACTTTTCTTTTCTAAGCAACCCAACCATATAAATCTTGGCCATTCATTTGACCAATCTTTTTCCTCCTTTGACATTGTCTAATCCTTCTTCTTGTGGACCTCCCCAAGTTCATTAAGATAACTTTCCACCATATACCAAATTCTATCCACATCCCTTTCCTACCCTTGGAATATTCTTCTATTGCATTCCATCGATAAGTGTCAAACAATGATTGTTAGAGCCATGTTCCAAATGAACTTTAACCCTTGACTTTTGCATCTAAGATCCATCTTTCCACCGACATACCAATATTCTAAGGGGTCACCCGAACCATCTTCTATTTCTTGAGGAACCCACCCCATACTTCACAAGCCAGCTCACAATGTAAGAATAGGTGATCATTATCCTCCCTGTTGGATTTACACATTATGCATTGTGATGGGCCAATTTGGCCCATTCTTAACAGCTTATCCCAAGTTAGCACACACTTTCTCCAAGCTATCTAGAGAAATGAATTAAACTTAGGCATCCCTTACTTATTCCATATCCTCCCAATGGTAGAATTTCTCATAAGAAAACCTTAACAAAAGTATTGTTTATATGCTTCTCCTACTATCACTCTTCCTTTTCCATTACCTTTCCACATAAGCCTATCTTCCTTCTCCGAAAGAGGCCATTTATTTAGTTTTTCAAGTATCTCCTTCCATTTACTATCCAAATCTCACATCCACTCATGTGTCCTTTACTTAAATCCAAATCATGGAGGAAAAATATTATATTTTTCTCATACTTAGGTTGGCTGGGATGACACCTACTTTTTACATTTTTCTAAAAAATTTAGTAGTGCTTCATTAAAAAAATCAATTTTCACCAAACTAGTTTTAAATTTTTTTTTAAAAAGTAGTATCCCATAAAATACATTCAATTATTACAACTTTTACTACTACCTTATTTCTAGATTGTGTAGATAATTCATTTAATTTTTGACATAAAGTTACTTAAGTTTGTTTTTCACATTTACATTGCCACTTAGGGGTAGTGTTTGCCCTATCATGATCTTGCACTCACCCTAAAAACTAGGCATCGTGTAGATAGTGACAACAGCCAAAGATGCTTTGATGAGAGTAATCCTACCCACTAGGGAGAGCCATCTCCCTTTCTAGGAGGCAAGCTTATTTTGCACATTATCCACCACTTTCCTCCATTCTACTTCTGAAGTTCTCTTATCCACTAAAGGCATCCTTAAATAGTTACTAGGAAGTACATCAACTTCAAATCCCATAATTCTTTGGATCTCAAATATTTTGCACAAAAATCCTTAAGAAAATAAATATGTGATTTACTTGTATTGATTTTCTGACCCACTACCATCTCATAATTATGAAGAATCTTCTTGAAACCTCTAGCCTCTCTAGTAGTAGACTCTCTAAAGAGTAATGTATCATCCACAAATTGTAGATGAGTCAAATTGGGAATCCCCCTCGATACCTAAAGACCTCTAATCTGTCCCTCCTCTCCCTCCTTCAAAGCATGACCTAGAACTTTGGCAACAATCAGGAAGAGGAAGGTAGAGAGAGAGTCTCCCTGTCGCAAGCCCCTACCTACATTGAAGAACTTTGAGGCCACCCCATTGATTAAAACAACATAGGAAGCAATGGAAATACAACTATAAACCCAACTACACCATTCATTACAAAAGCCAACCTCTCCATGACCTTGATCAGGAAATCCCAGGAAATGTGGCCATATGCCTTGTGCATGTCTAGCTTTAGGATCATCCCCTCCTTCCTCGTATTTTTATAGAGTGAATGGTTTCATGGGAAATCACAATACCACCCAAGATATGTCCACCACTTTGTTCATCATAAATCAAACCTTCCAAGCATTTTTCAATCTAGAAGCCATAGCTTTTGTAACAATCTTATAGATTTCATTACACAAAGCAATAGGCCTATACTCATCAAAATATTTTAGATCCTTATTCTTGGGGACAAGTGCCAAATAGGTACTATTCTAGTCTCTCATCATTGCCTTTTTACTCCTACATTCCTCTGCTACTTTCCATACACCATCTCCAACAATATCCCAATACTTCTAAAATAAGCCAGCCTGGAAACCATCAAGACCAGGGGACTTCAATGCCCCTAGAGAGAAGGTAGCAATCCTTATTTATTCCTTAGAGAAAGGGCAATCAAACCTTTATTCCTTTCCTCATTCATTAGTAAAGGTACATTACTTAGCATATTCTCATGTGCTCCCTCATTTCTTGTCCCTTCCACTCCTAGCATTTCCTTGAAATATCTCATTCCTTCTTCTCTAATTGCTCTAATGTCCTTGATAATGGAGCCATTAGGTAACTAAAATTTTATGTTCTTATTATGATTTCTTCTAATGTTAGCGGACAAATTAAAAACTTAGTATTACTATCACCTTCCTTCAACCACCTCACCCTAGACTTTTGGAGCCAAAAAATTTCTTCCCTCCTGAGAATTCAATTGAGCTCATCTATCTTATCTTTTTCCTTTTCTCTGAGCTCAAAAGTAAACCCTTTCTCTGCTATTTCTTTCTTAATGTTATTAATTTTCTCTTCCACCTTATTCTTATTCTCAAATAGATTCCCTATAGATTCCTTATTTCATGGCTTAGCCAACTTCTTAGTTTCACCCAACTTCTTGAAAATCACATCTCTTATTACATTTTACCTCCTTACTCCACCAACCTTCCAAGGCCACTTGTAAATTTGGGTTTTTATACCAAAAGGCTTCCATTTTGAAAGGGATCTGTTGTGCCTCGCACACACGCCCCATTCAAAAAATGAGGACCCCCCTCTTTTGATTTGGCATAGATGTCATTAGATCTTTTCATCTCCTAAGTGGTTAAGTGGTCAAAGTGCATTTTGACCTTGATTGAACGATGATATTGAGAAATCACTTCAAGGATCTGCTAGGTTCAATCTTTATATCCATTTTGAAGGCCTTGAATTGCTTTTTTGAGCTAGATTGCCCTTGCTTCAACCTTTGCGCTAAAATCTTATCTGTTCGACTGTTGTGCTAGATTGTCTTTCAACCAACCTGGCGCTGAAATCTGTTGTCACCGACTTCAATGCTAAATTCCTTTTTGACGGACCTCTGCGCTAGAATTAGTTGTCTCCGACTTGCGCTAAATCGATCGAGCACTGACCAAGTCGGAAGAACCTCAAAATCTCGCAAACTGTACGAATCAAATTCATAAGTCTTAGTGTTGAAAAGGTCCTTCACCGACCATGTCTGACGCACCCAATTTTCCCGCTAGGTCTGAGCTAAGAGGAAACCGCGCCAAACCCTAAACTGACAAGCGTACATTGAGAATTAATGGTGATTTTTCTAGGGGACAAAAGGGGGCAAATTCTTTGTTTTCATCATTTCTTTGCACTCGATGAGATTCTGGAGCTCTGTTGAGAAATCTGAATACTCTTGCTGTTAATCCGCCTGAGTTCGAAACTGCAATCCTGCCTGCACAGTCCAGACGCACCCCCCACATTTACCAGGTAGGGTTTGAGCCTTCATTGCATGCCATTAGGGTTTCAATTTGTTTCTTTCTAAATGGATAAATCTTAGGGTTTCTAGCTAGGGTTTTACATTATTCATTTTTTGTTAAAACTTGGTTAAGACTCATTGTTGAAAACATGAATGGATCATCATAAGGGAAAAGGACCAAACTTAGACAAATTTTGCCTTTAATACCTTCAATTTTTAGCATTAAAATGAGGTCCGACTGACCTGCAAACTTGTCGATTATCTAGTCAGTTGGTGACTTCAAGAATCCATGCTGCACTTTCATGTCCCTTTTGTGCTAAAAACATCGATCTCCGACTGACCTTTCCATGTCGCATTTCTCTGACTTGGTTGGAGGGACCTAAAAACCTCGCAAGCATTGAAAGTTACTTTTGCACCAAAAACCCTTCACGTTGACCTTGCGCTAAAAGACCTCGTCTCCGACTTGGTCAGATACCTCTAATTTCCCCGCAAAGTCAGTGGCATCTCAAAATCCCGTTGGAAACAAGACATCAGTTGTGCGCTAAATATGATCCCTTCTGACCTGTGCTGCAATACTCTCTCGCTAACTTGGTCAGTAACAACGAAAAATCGTGCAAGTCAGACCAAGATGAATCCCGCACAATTATAATACAAATGATATCAAGAGACTTGCACTAAATCACAAACTGAATGACTTAACAACCAAAACCCGTGCAAGTCAGTAACCACCAAATTTTGCACAAAGTGTTAAAAGCATGAATTGGTAGTAAACTTCAAGTCAGACAAGCCAGTTTTCCTCACTGAGGTCCTCAAATCCAGCGCTTTTCTGTTACAGGCCGAATGACCCTAAAAATAGCACAAATCATGCAAATGACTAAATTTTCAAAGTGAAAGTGTCAGGAATGATAGAGTTAATGTTGTAATGCATTGATAATGATGATTTTCATGAAATCTCTTACAACATTAGATGTTTTCTTTGCATGTATTAGTGATGATTGTTATAATTGCAATAAATGTTAGATTTTAGATTCTTTAAAAGGGTATGTCAGTAGTACTAGTAGATTCATTGTGACTCATCTTAAATTTAGGAGTATGTTAAAGATTTCTCAAGGTATCAAACTTATAAGGTCTGGTCCTGCAGATTAAATGATTGCCCGAGCCCAAGCTATGAAGTACGAATTCAAAGGAGTCCCTCTAGAGACCAAGATTCACTCTGGGTGGAGTGATGTAGGAGATACAGACCTAGGTCACATAGACCTAGATGACTTTAGATTGAGGGTCTTTGGTCCGAACCCAACTCTTAGGGCCAAAATACTCAGAGACAGTGGTATTTCACAAGCTGCTGCCTTCCCCACTTCAGTGCAATGTGCAGAACTGATGGCAACTTGTGTAGATAGGTATCATGCCATGACCAGAATAATCCAAACAACTAGTGGGGATATCTTGGCTGATTTAAGCCCACCTTCTCTAGCTGAGACCTTTGATATTCCTTGGCACAAGGTTATGACTATGCCAGATAACCAAGGATCAGAGGAGACTTATAATAAAGATGTAGAAGGATGCAGAAAGTATATGAATGATAATTGGGCCAAAACTAGAAGGTCTTCTCTCATTAAGTTTCCCCGAATACTATACAGGAGTGATTTCCACAATGAAATTGGAGACTTAGTAACTTTCTTAAGCAAGATATATACTACCCATAGCCTCCACTTTTGAGGATTAGATGTTTGTCATCATCATTGAGATTTTGAAAGGGACTAAGTTCCACTGGGCCCAAATCCTCAGCAATAAGATTCATGAAGCCTTTGGTAATTTCAAAGACAAAAGATACTTCAGATGGACATCTTATATTGTCTATGCGTTGGCAAGGAGAAATCACTATGTTGGGTTGTCTAAGGTTAGTGAAGTTGGGAATGATGAGCAGACCCAGATAAAAGTATATGAGTGTTACCCACAACTGACCTCATCTCAATCATTGATACATTTCAAACGGGTAAATGATGCATTCATAATGTATATAGCCAGAATGCTGTAAGGTAACATAGCCTTGAAGATTTCCACTGAGGCCATGAATGAAATAACCAAGTATGGTAGATGGTACATCTAGTTTGAGAAATTTACATATTTAAGGGTACAAGGCTTCACTGGGATGGCTTACAGACTTCCTAGGTATCCTGATGACAAGACAGTGCTTCTAGAGCTATCTAGACAGTTGATACCTTGTGCTGAGAAGCTCAAGCACTTGTATAGAACTAATGTTCAGTTTCCCATCAAGTTTGGCAAAGGAATTTATGCATGCCCTTCTTTGGCATCTACAGAGCACTCTGATAAAGAACTTTAGCTCCTCAACTTACATTACTACAATGCAAGGGATCATTTTGATCCAAATAAGGTGATGGAGAGATTTGTAAGTAAGAGGTTGTTCCATAAAATGCATATTGAAGATTTTTGGGCCAATTTCCCTGACGATTATGAGATCATGAAGAAAGCACATTCAAGGCTGCCTCTGGATTTTATCAAGAAGTTTCACATTATGGTAGTACCATATCAACTACAAGATGATGAAAATGTTATGGTTAGAGGACCGTGGGAGGCTTAATACCATCAGCCTATCCCATTGTCAAATTGGGCAAATACAGAAGAGAACTCCTTGGATACTGTTATGAGGGAACCTATTAGATTAAGCAAAGCCTAGGTAAGGGGTTAGGTGGTTGCTCTAGAAGGATAGGGAGTCCAGCTCACTTATACAACATTAGAATCAAATAAAGACTCTGGGGCAAAAGAGGATGAGCCAGTTAATGTCATAGATGAGGCAGAGCCAGCTGAGAGGCAGAAATTAGATAGTGAAGAGCATACATCTCTGGCTGAGAAAGCAACGAAGATTAAGAAGTCATCTGTAGGACCTCCTCAAAAGAAAGATCCACTTCCCTCTACCAGGACAAGGGCCTCCAAGAAAAGAGATATGCCGAGTGTTCCTAGAGAAGGCTCTAAGGCAAAGAAGGTAAAAGTCAAAGAAGTTAGTAAGGAAGATGCAACAACCAAGAAGGACGCCAGTCCTCCAACTGCCCAGTCTCCTACTACCCAAAGTGTGGGCACTACTGTCACAACCCTTGTCGTTTCTACTACCACTTCTCCTTCTATCACTCCTTCCTCTGTTGCATCCGCTTCACCCATAACCTCAGCTTCCATAACTCAGGAAACATCCCCTACCACATCTCTTACCTCTACCATTCCAGCTACTTCCTGCTCACTAGCAATTTCTTCCAACACCTCTAGCAGCCCTATTTCCTCCACTCTCGCCATTTCATGCCCTTCCACTACCACTACACCTACTTCTCCTACTTCCTCCACTCAATTACCATTACCTCCCATTTCTACCATCCTTTCACCCCCTCTACCTCTATCTTCACTCTCCTTTCCTTCACCCCTTGTCATCTCTTCTTCCTTATCATCAGTCTTAGCTAACTTGACACAAGTCAATATGCCTTCCCAAGCCATATCCTCTACTGTCCCTATTTCACAAATGCCTACAGATTCATTGGCAGGACCACTTCTACCTGGGATTGAGAAAGTATGTGCAGAGTTGGGATTACATGAGCCTAAAACAACATTTGAGGAGGAGAAAGATGTATTGGCTGAAGTAAGTGACAAAGATTCCCATGAACCTTGAGCCAATGTTGAAGTTATTGATGTATCTGATAGCCCTCTAGATAAAGATCAAACAGAAGAAGTTTTTAAATCTGCTCAAGAAACTACAGGGGCAAATCTGGAAGACTTGGTCCAAGGAGAAAGAAAAGAAGAAGAGCTTAATACAGAAAGGAATGAGGAACTGGAGCAAGGACATAAATCTCCCAAGGAGCTAGTTGTAATTGATAAAGATGGGGGCACTAAATTGAATAAATCCTCTGCACCTGAATGGCAGCAAAATAGAATGACATACCCTGAACCACAAGTGGAGGTAATGCAGCTTGATTTGAGTAACATTTTATAGTAGGTTCAGAAGCCCAAGAAGCAAAAGAAGGCTAAGATACAGTCCAGAATCTATAGGGACAAATCAGGATCAAGAATTACAGAAATAGCAGTCTCACCAGTTGACACAGCAAAAGAGCAAGTCAAGGCGGAAGATTACATGATATCTACAGTTGATCTGGGACCAACCACTCATGCTCAAAGAGTGGATGATTTTAAGGATTCGGTCACATCAATTTTGGAACAGCTGGACAAGGATGAAATGTCTAAGAAGGATTTGAAGCAGCAGAATGAAGAACTTCATGCATGCCTTTAGTTTTTGGTAAAGCCGGTAGATGCAGGAGGAGATATAAGGACAATACCCACTTTCCTGTCTACTGATGAAAGGGCCAGGTTGGGTGAGGTAAGATCCAAATCCCAGGGTACAGAAAATTGGTTATTAAAAGTTTTTGAGATGGGATGTGAAACCATTAGTGCCTCTGCTCAAGTGCATAAGAAATTAGTAGAATTGCATAAGAAATGGAAAGATTTGAGTGAGGAATGTGATTCATTTGATGAATATTATTCACATATGTATCCTCGGATAAAGAGCATCAGAGAATTGCCTACCCAAACTCTGGTTGTAGAACACATTTTGACTAGGAATCAGCTACCAAAGGCCGTTGAATGGTATCAATAGCTGCTTTTGAGAAAAGAAACTTTCGAGCATATAAAAGAAGCATATAAACCAGCTGATGAGGAGCTTAGATCAATCATATATGATATCAATGACTCTTTAAAGGATTATCGGGAAACATCCTATGATGATTATGCTCCATTTGATATTGAAAAGTGTAAAGATAAGTTGCATAAAGTGAATTTTAAAGATGCCACGCTCAGTGTGGAGGAAAGGTTAGACAAGGCAAATGACCTCAGAGCCGAATTCAAGGCATTTCAAATGGCAGGAGCAGAGATAGAGAGAATATATAGTAAATTCAGTTAGGAACTGGAAGTGTTCGACTACCGGGTAAATCATTTGAAGGATCCAGATCCGTCTGAGATTAATCCTGCACTTGACACGTGGCTGACTTATCGTAACAAGCTAGCTAGAGAAGACAAAATTGACTTAGATAAGGAATCCTGATATTATTTTGAATATTCTAAGGATGTAATCCCATCAGAATTGTAAATTGTTGTATTCAGGGCAGCATGTGACCCTATTTTGTCTTTTCTATGCTTCTAGAATGTTCTTTTCTACTAATATACTGAGTTGGCTAGTCGAATTGACTAGATTCAATGTACCTAGAGGCTATTTTTCATCTTTTTCATAGAAGACAAAATGTAAACTGAGAATTGATGTGAGCTATTATAATTGTATTTATTGATGTAATCTAGACTGTCAATGTTGATTTAATCTCCATTGTTCATTTGAAAACTTGATATGCTACTTTTTTATATAAAGGGCTGCCATTTCCTTTGTTGTAAGAGAGATTTGATGCCGAATTGTTGACTCTATGCAATTTGAAGTAATGCAAAGCAAGTTTTTGCAGTAAATCTGAGAATTTGTATCTTGTGTTGGCTCATTTTGGTTTTCATGGTTCACTTCTTGCTCTCCCATAGTTAGTTGTGCTTTTGTGATGTTTATGGTTTGCTGAAGTATTTGATGAATGCTCCAAGTCCATACTTTTAGTTATTTGTTGATGGCAAATAGCTATGCAAAGTTAGTCTAGACTGATCATTTGTGCTAATGTTCAATTGCATTTCATAAGTTAAATTGCGCCATTTATTGGGTATTTAACAAATGAATGCAATATGAAAATCCATTAACTTCCATTGAAGATAGCACCATTTTTTACAGCACTCTAACACCCACTTTAGTTTGGTAACTCAGGAAGCTGGTTCAAAGTTTTGGAGTATTTGTCTACTAAAGAAAACCTATGCATTATGAATGTCACTTAGGATTCTTCTAAAACCCTAAACCTTTTGCATTTTCTTTAAAACCATTTTTAGTTGCTAGAATAGGAAGTTCAACAGCACTTTATCTTGTTCCATCACCTGAAAACCATAAAAGGGTTTATGTGTGTTTGCTGCCTTAAACTTGAAAATCTACATGTTGCACGTAAGACCCCTTGTAGGCACAACTAGAACATACCAATTGAGAGATTTTAAGCAAGCTAAGACCTAGCTGTATTATCCTTGGAGTAGTCTTACCTAGGGTAGGATACTTTTCAAGAGAGGTGTGATACCAGCAATCATACCTACATTGTTGTGTACTAAAACCACCATCAACAGGATCCCCTTTGATTTATAATAGAGGGAGCTTTGCAATATGATAGGCCAATGATCAGACCCACCAAATTCAATGACCTCAAAAAAGAATTGCACAGGAGACAACAACCAGTCTGAATTGACTAGGAACCTATCCAACCTGCATAAGATATTGTCACCTCCAACCCTTCTATTAGACCAAGTGAACCAACCTAATTTAGGAGCAATGTCTGTCAAAGCTAGGTCTTCACACATCTTTCTGAACCCTACAGAACCCAAATTCCCAATATTTCTCCCCCTTTCTTGTCCTCTAGGCACAAGTTTGCATTGAAATCTCCCCCAATCAACTAATTATCCTCCAAATTAGATTCCCTAAAAGTTTTCAGACTATCCAAGAAGATAAATCTATTATTCTCTTGATTGTGGCCATGTATATTAGAGATCATGAAATTTTTATCCCCCTGAATGTACTTCAGCTTGATTAATGATTGACAACACATTCTTTGAACTGAGCAACTCCACTCTAGAAAACTTGAATTTATTCCACATAACTACTAATCCCCATGATGTTCCAACAACACCTATTGCCATTCCTTCTCCATTCTTCCACAACCTAGGGATCATCTCTGTCATAGCAAATGAATCCACCTTAGTCTCTTGAAGCATACAAACATCCAGACTCTCTAACTCTATCATCCTCTTGACCAAGCAACATTTCTCCAGCCCATTTAGGTTGCAAACATTCCAACTCACCACCTTCATTTCTTCAAGGATACCTAGAGGTGAGCACCCCCTCTTTTAAAAAATTTATTCAAGGTTTCTTGAGTCCCTTTACCTACTTCCACCATAGTTGTGTTCTTGGCCTTACTAACCTCCATCTTTCTACCTTTGGTATTGGAGCCACCTGCATCCATTACAACATAATTTTGCCCTTCCTTCCAATTTTGGTAACCATCCTCTAGGAATTCTCCTTATCCTCCTCATCCTCCTCCCTTCCTAAATCTTCCTCCTCCCCCTATTTCCCTTCTAGATTTTCCCTTTTGGAGCCTCTATCCTATTTGCAAGAGGACTTCTTTTAGCATCCACCAAAAATAGAGGACCTTCTTCCCCCTTCCAACCACTACTAGGAGATCTATGACCTTCTACCAAAGCCTGCACCTCCTCTCTTGCCCTAATACCCTTACCTAAACAAAGATTAGAATCCTTCACCCTACCATCTTCTTTACATAGATCTGCCAATTGCTCAATTATTGGATCTAAATCAACTTGGTCTTTTCTCGGTACCTCCTCCTCTTAGGCTTCTAGGGTATCCTTGATTGCTCTGGGAAGGGGGATCTTCATCTCTCTATCTGCCATTGAGTTACTCTTGCCCTCTTTCCTACTAGATTCTTTCTCTAATCCTTTGCCTTCTTTGATCATCGAGCATCTTCTAGCTATGTACCCTACCTTTTAGCAATTGAAACATCTAATCAGTAGGCATTCATATTCCAAATCTTGTAGCCATTCTCCATGAGAAGATGAAAGCCTAATTTCATGTCGAATAGGCTTTCTTAGGTCAATTTTGACACAAATCCTTACATAAGTAGCCAACCTTCTAATCTATGAAGCCATAGAGCTAGATACATAAGCCCACAAAGATTGTCTAAATAATTTGAAGATCTCTTCATTCCACAATTCTTGCAGAAGCTTATAAATTCTGATCTAGATTGACTCTTCCTTCATTAATTCCTTATGAGGATCAAAACCTAGTAACCAAGCCCTACTATACAACCCTACATTACCCATAAACCAAGGCCCTCCTTTCAGAATATTGTCTCTCACATATTCTGACTAAAAAACAATGTGCAGGAACTGTAAAGCTAACAAACTAACTTTGGGCTTTAATTCAAGCCACCCGATCCACTCCTTAATTCATTTCATTGAAGGCCAAATCCTAATAAAATTTGGAAATAACTGCATTTTGCTAAGTTTCTCCACCTTTGAGTTGAGAAATTCTTCCGGGATACATATATTTAGAATCTCATCCAAAATATTCAAATTGACATTACCGACGGACACCCATCATCCTCTAACAACCTCAATCTCCAATTTAGCCTATGCTTCTAGGAGGAAATTCCCAATCGCCTTTGCCTCATCATCACTATCCAGCTTAACTTCTCCAATTTTGCCTTGTTCTTTTTCTTTGCTCACCACTTTGCTCGCTCCTGATATCATAACTGAAATAGATTTAAATAATATAAACACAATTAGATTAATATTATAATTACAATGAAGATAAATTAAATAATCATATTAATATGAATATTACACAATATAATATATTAATATTTAAATCACTTTAAAATATATTAATATTTAATACTAATACACAAATATATATCAATATTTCGTTTTACTATAATATAACATAAATATAAATACATTATAATGATAATTCCATAGAATGAGAGTGCTTTTGGATTCAACTGTGTTTGTTTTTGCATCAATGTTTCAGATCATGTGTTTGTTTTTGCATCAACGTTTCAGATCATGCTCATCATCGGGAAGAGGATAGTATTAGATTAGATTAGATTGGTAGACTTGAGTCTTTTAAAGGAAACAAAGGGGGAAGAAAGGAAAGGAACAAAAAACGAAGGGAGAGGGAGGAGAGACATTGAGAAAATACAAAAAGATAAAAATAAAAAACAGAGAAAGAAAGTGAAAAAAGAGGGGATGGAAAGGAAAAAAAAATAGTGTTAAGAAACCAAGCATGAGATAACCATACACCCAAACCACCAAACAAGAGTTCAAAATTTAAAGATAACAATAGACAAACAAAAGTATGTTTATATATATATATATATAAACATACTTTTGTTTGTCTATTGTTGTGTGTGTATGTGTGTGTGAGTGATAAAATTAGACCAAAAATGGAATGCATAGAATGTACAAATATGTATAACAAAGAAAAGCACACATATGTATGACATTGAAAATGAAAAGACACACCTAAAAAACATTCAAAACAAACCAATAAATATAAATAATTAATGTATTGAGTATACCCATATACATAAAAATATAGGTGTGTGTGTTTATATATATATACATGTGTGTGAATGTGATAGAGAGCAAGGTGGAGTATATCCTAAGAAAAGAAAAGAAACATCGTAAATATAAAAGCACCAAACTCTCCACATGAAAGATATATATGAGGAAATATAATACAATAGCTATTATACGTTTCCATATATATTATAAAGGAGAACAAATCAAAACTAACCAGAAAAACCTTTATAAAAATATGCAAATATACAAACATGACAAAACTATATATATATATATATATATATATATATATATATATATATATATATATATATATATATATATATATATATATATATATATATATATATATATATATAAAGGCAAAAAATGGAAAAGGCACAAAAAATCCAAATAATACAAATCTATGCAAGAACAAATCATGACAAGCCCTCAAATTACATAAAATAATAGGGAAGATGCATAATATTAGTGAAAACAACCAAACAAGAAAGATTTACACCCGACCAAAAAGAAACAAACAATAAAACAAACAACAAAACTAGTGGAAAAAAGCAAGAGATATAAAATAAAGTATACATATACATAAAAAGAAAACAAAAACCATCTAAAACCACTCAAGCAAACCGATAGATAATTAAATAATGTACTAAGAAAGCACACACACACACACACACACACACACACACATAATTGTATTGAGTATGCCCATGAATCTCTACAAAAAAATATAGATGTGTGTCTATATAAAAGTACGTGTGTGAATGTGATGGCATGCCAAGCTCCAGGCTGAGAATACTACAAGAAAAGAAAAGAAAACCAATAATTATAAAGGCACCTAACTATACATAACAAAAATAAATATGTAGGACAATATACCAAAACTCATATAGGTTCTAATAAATACTCCAAATCAAATGAACCAAATGAAAACATACCCGCACTAACACACATATATCTAGAAGCACTCATATATCTAGAAGCACTCTCATTCTATCGTAATGGACTGTAGAGAACTCATGCCTACTATGATAATTCCATTTATTTGTATAATCAATAATTTAATATAAATATTATTATTAATATATTATTCTATTGATATTTAAAATAAGAATATATATATATATATATATATATATAATGAATAAAAATTAAATATTAATATGAATATTACAAAATATAATATATTAATAGTTAGATCAGTATAATATTTCAATATTTAATATTTATACACAAATATATATTAATATTTCATTTTACTATAACATAAATATAAATACATTATAATGATAATTCTACAGTGTAATTAATAATTTAATATACATTCTATTATTAATATATAATTAGTTATATTATTTCATTAATATTTAAATATCAAATTTATAAATTATATATATATAATGAATCAAAATATTATATTAATATAAATATTACAATTTTTGTCATAATATTTGCAGACTTAAAAAAAAATATTATTTGTTTAACATTAAAAAAATATTATTTGTTTAACATTAAAAATAGTATTTGTTTAATAATCAAAGTCCCCACAAGAATTTAGCCACTCAGAATTGTATGTTTGTTTTACTCAAAATAGTATTTCCACAAAATGATTTACTCTAGATAGATTAATCACTGGATAAAAAAACTCATTGCAATAGTACTGCTAAAGAGAGGTCCTAATAAAGTATCTATATTTATTAACAATTTTTTGTTTGTTTGTATATACCCTGGTTGGGGACCAGGGACCCTTTCAAAAATTGGACATTGCCCATATGTCTGTTATGTCTTTCAAACCAGCATCTACGAAAAATACTTATAGGCAAAATGGGAGGCAAATTACATGGCCAACTCGAGCTATCAAAACATAAAAACTACCTATTAAACTAACTAGGACACATACCCTGTAAAATTTAGCTTTACTCCTGACTTGTGAGGTCCACAACATCTATCTCTTGGTGCAGCTACACTTGAAATCTGCCTCCTTCTCTTCTGTGATCTCCACACTAACCTTATTTGCAATCCTCTCTACCACCTTTCTTAGATGAATCTCTCCTAGCAGAAGTTCATGCAAGTAATCTATAGCCTCTTTGTAGTTGATTTCTATCTCCCTAGTCACCTCTGTCATATCTTCGTGAGTTAAAATTGATGCCTCAACCACAGAGGACATCATTGCCATGGTAAGAGATCTCGCAGCTCCAAATACATTCCATCTGGCGCGGGTGGAGCTAGGGTCGAGTATGAATTTGGCTACTGCTTCTCTCATCTTTCTCCCTTCCTTCCCCTCCACCTCTTTTGCTAAGGAAGTGATCCTCTCTACCCAATTTCGTAACATGTGACTTTTTATCCCTGCATCTAGAGCCATCACCGTGTTTGCCAGAGCCTCCTCCCCTGAGAACTTCGCATTCCTCTTTACAGAAGCCCTCTTTCCCTTCATAACTCCTCCTATAGAAAGGTTCACCGTCCTTTTAGGAATCTGCCTTCTCTGTTGAGGAGGAGGAGATGTAGGCATTTTTGCTTTTCCCTTTCCCCTCGACCCCCCACTTGCAGATACCCTGCCTAACATGATTCTTCTTCCTTACTCCATAGAGTAGAGAACCCGTTTGATGAGAGTTTTCTGCCAAATGCCTCAGAAATTCTTGAAAAAACTACCCGTCGAAGTGTCTAGAGGAAAGACATGCTTTGTTTTTCATACCATTCACTGCAATGATGGGAGCCGATCAATTCATCTGCCCTGAACAATATACCTTCCTTCTTAATCTGCGTGAGCCTTAATTAGAAGGTAATCTCCCTACAAATCTGCCTCATCCCCACACGAGCCATGCCTATAGGAAACATTGGCAGTCTTGTCAATCAGCTCAATGATCTGCCCAGCTCCTCACCTTGCCATATAACTCCTCCTAGCTACCCCTTATTCTACCGTGCTCGTCCATTATGGGATGTTATTAAGAATAATTTAAATATGTATAATATTTATCTAATTTTTTAAATTATATTTTCTTTTTAAAATGATTAAAAATATAGTCACAAATATAAGATATCATAGAGATATACTAAAATCTTTACTTTACTTCAATATTTATCATATATGTATAGAAATGATACTAAGATGAGTAAGGAAATATATTTATTTTACCTATTTCATATATAAATATTAATCTAATGTTTTTTAATACTCTTATTTGAAAATGTTTAGCCTTATTTCTTAAATATAAAATATATTTTTTCATTATTTAATTATAAAAAATAGGTAAGAATTAGATTTTTCTAAGATAACTATACTAGTTATTTCTGTTTGTGTGTGGGTATATATATATATGATTTTATTCTAACTATCCTCTCTCTATCCAACCTTCAATTTATTAAAAATCATTTTCATATTTTTCATTGTTAAATTTAAAATTTAATTGTACTTGTAGGGCTCCCAATTTGTTAAGTGCTTCTACCCCTCCCATGAGCCCCATGATAAAAAATAACAATGGGTTAAAAGATTAAAAAATAACTCTTAATTAAATAGATATGATCTTTTCTTCACAAATTCTTCACTAAAATTACATTATTTTTTATATACAAAGCAAGTTCAATTATTACATTATATAACACTTGTTATAATATAAAATAAACTAAATTACAAACTTAATCATATATTTATGTTAACGTCCTCTTTAAATCTACAGTTATTATAAATGTTGATAAATAAACAAACGGTAGGAAGTACATTGCACAATTTTAAAGGAGATTGCTAAAAGATCGGCAGATCCTTGCTTTAAACAGAATATTTTAAATAAAAAAAATTCGTAAGACTTTGTTGTTGCTGGGTCGTCTATGGAAAGTAGGTATTTTGACTGATTTGGAGGCAAGGAAAGCGTTGGTACATGATCGAGATTCCGTCATTATTACTTGTCACGCTATATAGGTTGGGTCCCACACTCCACTTTCAAGAATTCTTTACCTCTTCCAAGGGCATTGGAACACTGGTACCTACCCACTTTTCTATAGTGGAGATAAATGTGGAAAAGGTGCATTGAGATTTGACACTTTTACATTGTTAAATTAGAATTGAAAATACTAAATAAGTCACACTACTAAGTAAAGAGAGAAACTGCAGATGTTTAGTTAGATGTTTAGTTACTAGATGTTTAGTCATTGGGTGTAGAAGTCATTTAGGAATATAAATTAAAGGGTAGATATATGCGTTGAAATCTATTTTTTCCTTTTTATACCCTCACCCAATAACTAAACATCTGCATTTTCTCTCTTTTCCTAGTAATGTGACTCATTTAGTATTTTCAATTCTAATTTAACAATGTAAAAGTGTAAAAGCTCAATGCACCTTTTCCACATTTTGTCTCCCCTTCTCAACACTATAGAAAAGTGGGTAGGTACTTGTTTATGTCAAGTTTAAATTCCAATGCCCTTAGAAGAGGTAAAGAATTGTCGGAAGTGGAGTGTGGGACCCAATCTATAAATAGCTATGACTTTTTAGTGACAAGTAATAATGATGGAATCTCAATGATTCATAGGCATTCATAAGAGTAGACCTATTTAAAGTCTATAACAAGGATATACAATACTCAAGCTTGAATACATTGAAAGTAAATCTGTGTAGGGTCGAAATGATGTTTTCCCCAATTCTTACTTTTAAAAGCAGAAGACCGACCTGAATATAATCAGAATAATAGAATTTAAACTTGACATATATAGGTACCCACCCACTTTTCTATAGTGTTGAGAAAGGAGACAAAATGTGGAAAAGGTGCATTGAGATTTTACACTTTTACATTGTTAAATTAGAATTGAAAATACTAAACAAGTCACACTACTAGGAAAAGAGAGAAAATGCGAATGTTTAGTCATTGGGTGAGGGCATAAAAAGGAAAGAATAGATTTTCCTCTTAGAAGATAAGTTGGAAGACTTGATTTGGGTGTAGAAGTCATTTAAGAATATAAATTAGAGGGTGGATATGAGTTGAAATATATTTTCTTTTCTTTTTATCATTCAACTTAAAAAGAGAAAGTAGTTCAATTTTTTTTGGTACATTTTAAAGTGATAACTAAGACTTAGCTCATATAAAAGTGAATATGGGATACTTTTTTTGGTCTTATATTACTTTAATTTATGGATAAATATATTGTCTTAGTGTTTACTTTGAGAGTTATAGTGTATAAGTTGTCATAAACTAACCTTAACCCATTCTTTAGCTAATTTATCTCTAGTAGTCCAAACCTAATTATGATCCTACCGTTATCCCTACTTTGAATGCAATTGCTATTGTGATCTATCTTCTAGACATAATTTCTAGTGCATTATGTCCACCTTAATCAATGTTTGATCTCACATTCCTCAAACTGTCCGCCTTCCAAAATCTAATCATTGTCAATTGGTTTAAACATAAAAAAATCAAATTGAGCACTCAAGATTACCTATTTAAAGATAACTTTTGGGGCATTCTAATGGGATCGTCATTTCACATCTCATTGCAATTATCCAAGCACCTAAAAGCATTAAGAGTAATCAAAGAGTACTTTCAAATTATGAACATCCTTGCATCTAGTGTCTTCCATTCAACATCTATATATCTTGCCATTACTCATTGTGACAACAATTACAAAGGGGTTTGACTAAGGTTAAAGGAAGTGAAGCACTTCAATCCTAGCTCAACAATCCCCCAAAGGTGTTTATTAACATGTCCTTGACTTGTACAAGTATTGAGCACAAAGGAGTGAAAGTTGGAATAGGCCATATATTAGGATTTGTTATAACTTTGCGATCCTAAGACTATGTACTTTAATATTTTAATGGTCATTTATTATTTTATGTATCTCCAAGAAACATGGAAAGGGAACTTAGACACCCTAAATGAAGAGAAGCATTTTTTGTGATTAAATATTATTTTCTTAGGAACTTGGAATATTCTTAGCAAGGTGGTATTGAGTTAGGAAGCTTAACTTGGCCTATGACAACATCTATGACATCATGGTTATTTTTAGTCAATGACAATATTTATGGCATAGTGGCAGGGAAGAACTAAAATATTTAGATTCTCGTAAACAAAAGTCCAGTAAACAAAAATCAAAAAATTTTAAAACTGATTTAAATCAAAATATTAATAATTTTTTGCTGGGATCCACATCAATGGAGAAGGTGAAACAAATGGGTGTTTCAATTGCTTCTTGATAAATTTAATATATGAAAGAAAATAACTCAGGTGAGCATATCAAATTGCAAGATTTGAGGTGAGTTGAAGGGGAGTGCCAACAAAAAACAAAAGAATCGCCTTCCCAGGAATTGATCCAAGGCCATGAAGGAAATAATTGGTATTGATTTGTATTGATTCGTCTCTGTGTCGATTGGGATTTCTTTTCATTTGGTTTTGCATCCGATTCTTGAATGAAAGTTTTGTGCCAGTAATGGCTTGCCTATACCTTGCATCTACTCAGATATAAATGAATAACTTTTAGATGTTTATTTGTTATTGGAAATACTGAGAATATTTTTTAACATAGTGCTACAACATTAGTTGGTGAACATCGATGGTTTATCTCTTAATCTTCTATTTACTATGGGAAATGTAGGAAGATCGCAAAGGCCAAAGAAAAGGAAATTGTAGCTAGATATTTGCAAGTCATGTTTTATGACAAACTTATTTCTTTATAAGATGGTAACTAGAATTTAATTTTGATTTTTACTCACCACTATTTATCTTGGGTTGGACTAGACTTTAACTAGAATTAAATTTTGATTTTTACTTGCCATTGTTTATCCTGGATTGGATTGAATGCGTTATTTTAACTTTAGCCCTGAAAAAGTGCAACAAAATATTTAGGATTTAAATAGTTTAAATTCTATATAAAATAAAGAAAATTAATATTTATACAAGGTTTTATTGTGCACTTCATTCCTTTTTTTTGCTTTATGCATATTTGATTAATTTTACTTTTTACTCTGCATTGTTTACCCTCGATTGGATTAAATGTTGGAGTATTACTTGTCACTGAAAAGGATAGAGAGGAAGCCCATTGCAAAGGAAAAGGAGATCATGGCTGAGAAATCTGTAGAAAAAAGAAGGTTTGTAAGGTTGAAAAGAAGGTACCTAGAAAAATTTAAGATGAGAAAGGTACAAAAATAAATAAAAAGAACAAGCATATCTTTAAGATCTAATTATTTAAAATTTTCAAGCAAGTGCACCCATATATCATATTTTGAGCAAGCTATGGGAATTATCAACAAGTTAATCAATGAGATGTTTAAGAAAATTGTGAGTGAGGTAGCCAACTTTTCTCGCTACAACAAAAAGAATATCATCAACATATGAGAGTTTCATACAACTGTGAAGGTTCGTCTTCCTCAGGAGCTTGTAAAGTGTGCATTCACTCACTACTCAAAGATTGTTACTGAGTTCATGAATGCTTGATCTTTTTTAATTTAGGTTTTATCAAATGTTTTAGTGTTAGGACATTTAGTTTGTGTAAAGGGTTATTATCCTTAACTTTTGTATAAGGGAAGTCTCCATTAATTATTATCTTCTATGATGGTTTCAAATAGCAAATAATAATGACTTATTTGGAGGTGAAGAAAACATTAGTAGTTGATTGAGATTTTGTAAATATTACTTGTCACTAAAAAGTTTTCTATGACTATAATTAGGGTTAACAATAGAATTAGAGTTAGGGTTAGGGTTACAATTAGGGTTAAGGTTAGTATTAAGGTTAGGGTTTGAATTATGATTAGGGTTATGGTGAAAATTAGAGCTATATTTAGGGTTAGAATAAGGGTTAGGGTTAGAGTAAGAATTAGAGTTAGGGTTAGGATTACAATTAGGATTGGGGTTAGGGTTAGGGTTAGAATTAGGGTTATGACTACAATTAGGGTTAATGTTAGAATTAGGGTTAGGGTTGGAATTACAGTTAGAATTAGGGTTACAACTATAATTATAGTTGTAAACCTAATTCAAACCCTTATCCTCACCCTAATTCTAACCCTTATTGTTAGAATTATAGATAGGGTTAGAACTAGGGTTGCATATAGGCTTATGATTAGGGTGAGAATTAGGGTCAAGGTCTAGGTTAGGATTAAAATTATAAGTAGGGTTAAAATTAGAATTAGGGTTAGTGTTGATGCGGATGTTATACACGCACAACATGAGATAAAATTCACTATGAACTTCGTCTATCTTGAAAGATATGGAGAATTATCAAATAATAATTCACAATCCCAAGGTTTCGTTAGTTAGGTCATGACTATGTCAGGTTACTCATGGTTCAATGTGAAGTTGTTTAACAAGGGGCCTTACATGATTTTATTGTTCTTTGCTAGCTATGATTACTCAATCTTTGTAAATAATTCCAAATTACTCTGAAAGAGCTGATCCTCTGCATATATTTGTAACTTTAATGTCAATTCTTGTATGAATTTTAAGGAAACATGCTTTGTATCTAAAAATTTATGAAAACTATCAAAGGTCTTTATCATTCACATGTATTTATCAAAATCTCTAACAATTTCCTTTAGATTACTATGTGTTGGCTATTTATTTAAGCTACTAGTAAAAGAAAGATAAAAGCTAGGGTTAAAAACATGATTAAGACAGGAATATAATGCTTTGTTACTCACATGGATAAGTTTGATTATTCTAGACGATTCAAAAGTAAGTAAATTCTTATATGCTAATCCAAATTATTTTCACACATTCACATACAAAATTGCAATCTTCAAAGGAAATATATCAGAAACACATGAATCAAATAAAACTTCAAAATGAATGTAGAAATTTGATGTTTACATTTATTGATATATGTACTAGCCATTTCAAATTTACAATGCTTCATGACTTCAAATATTTTGAATGTATCAACAGTATTATCAAAACTTATAGACATTTTCACAAATGTAGAAAGGAGACAAGATATTCCACATAATCCTTCCTATAGACACAGGTGAATCCCTTCTCAAACTAACTATGCTCAAAGTACTCTTCCTAGTCACTTGTCTTGAGTACGCCCTGTATATCTCTATGTATAAAAATAATGTAGCAAATATCCTTATATAGATCCAAGATCTTTTGCTATGGCTACAAAATCCCATCAAGGGTTCAGATTCAAAGTACAACATCAATGGTAAAGAAAGATTTGCCAACTATGCACTAGCTAGCATATGGGAATATCCTTGGAATATTCGTTTGCCAGTTGTCACTCCAAAATATATTGAAGGAATATTCTCTTGAACACAAAGATACCTTTAGAATCTTCTTGAAGTATCAAAACATCCTCTATGGTTGACTTTCTATCTTTGACCTTTCCATAGGTACAAAGGCATAACAAAATGAAAAAAGAAACACAGTGAAAAAGTATATCAATCACTATCTCTGGTATCGTCCACTGGTTGCTCTCCTTCCTTCTTCATTATATAATTTCCATACCTCTCGGCCAAGACTGTTATGGGAGCATGGCTTGTCCTTTGAGAGGCCTCCGATGTGTATTGCTACTTTTCTACACTTTTCTTTAACACCTATGCTTTGCCCTCCATGTCTTCTCTTCTTTTCTAATATTTCTTGACTTTAGCACTTAATTCCATTAGTAACTCTATTACACTTTCACTCAGTTTATTGACAGGGTCATCAAGGCAAGGCTGAAAGATATCCTTAAACTCCTTAATTGCCATTGCTACATCATATACTTGGGCCTTAGAGCAAGGATTCCTCACCAAATGTTGTATTATTTTTACATGTTTATCCAACATGTCTTGAGCAGTTCTCTATAACTCTTGAACACTAAGAATGAAAGGTCTGAGTATCCCTTCCTAAAATTTCAATTCCATTCTCCATCTAGGCACTGGAAAGGCAACTTTTAGGGTCAAGATCCCTTCATTAACCATTGAGTCCATATGCTCTTCCATGGAAGTTAGTTTGTTCAATTCATCCTTACCCTATTTTATCCTTGACTGACATTTTTGTAGAATATTAGTATAGTTGTTCTTCTCAGTGAGAGTAGTGTCCCAATTGCTAATTGCAATCTTTATGACCTCTTCCCCTTTCTGAATAAATGTCTTCACCCATTATTCAAACATACTAGCTTCATGCCTTTTGTTTTCCATGTCACTTATTTGTTCTTTAGATAAAATTGTTAACTCTGAAGGTAATTCAGGAAAGCTTTGTCTGAGGTCTACCATCCCTTGAATAAACTGTTGCAATTGAGCAATGTGCCCCTTCAACTCTACTATTTTTTGCTTGTCCTTTCTCATCTTAGTGACAGTCACCTCTATCATCTCTTACAACTCTTCAATGTGTTGTTCTCAGTTTAAATGCCCCATATTCATACTAATAATGTTATGCTCTTCAAGGCCTAATTCACCTGTTTCCTTATTGGCTTGAGGAACTGCCATTTGCATCGTTCCTATACCAGAAGGTTCTCTCTTTATTGCTGACATGACCCTTGCTTTCCTTCTACCTCTCTTAGTAGCCTCATTAGCTAGTAATCTTTTGATATCAATTGGTACCAACTGGGCTGTTGACTCTTGGCACACCTCAGACCCAATCCTTGAGATGGTACTACTATGTTCATGCTTGCATCTACAACCTTATCATTTATCACCTTGCCTTGAGGCTTTCCTATTATCACTTCCTCCTGTTCTTGCTCTTCATGTTCTTGATGCTCCCTAGGGGATTCTTGGTGTTGTTGATGTTTCTTTTGATCATAAGATTGTTGAGGAGCTTCTTGATTAACATCGTGACCTTCTTGTTGGTGCTCCTATTGAACATTATGTACTTCCACATTTTGTTGTTCCTCCCCATGAGGCAATTCAGGGTTAGGAACTTCATTTGATGCATCCTTTCCCTCATCCTTCTTATTTTCTTATTCCTCCATGCTATCTATTGGGTGAATATTTTGTCATTAACTCACTAATGACAAAATGGTTATATCAGCCATAGTTATGATGAGACAAAGTCTCTCCTCTCAGCAAGGGGAGGTTCCCTTTATCACAAAGTAAACTATTCTTATACTAAACTATGTAGATGATGTTTTCATATCACAATATTCTCTTTTTTTAGAATATGTGTTCTTTCTTCACAACAATAACCTTTCACAAAAGAAATATAAAATACCACAAAGCTCACGAAAACCCAAAGTTTTCCATAATTCCTTCCACTTGGATAACAATAAATTGATTTGAAACAAAATGAAGCACAAAGTCTTCACCTTATATCAACTATGAAATAGAACCACATTGAAGCTAACAATTGACATCACAAAGTCTCCAATCTATATCTCCTTCACTAACTTAACACAATATACTCCAATGATATAATAGCACAAAGACTATTAAAATCACAATAAGAACACTCTTTCAATCGATTGATAAAACCCCCATAGTTCAAATAACTATCCAATATAATGTAATAATAATGACATAAGAACACCAATATCACAATACAATTTGATTCAACACAAAGTTTGATACTCAAAATGCCATCTTATATTAATAATTGCTTAGAAAATTGATAAACACAATAAATCTCAAAGTCTTGATATGCTCTTCAATTCAACAGAGTTTACTTGCAATAGATAAAAGATAACTAATTACAAAGATGCCCTCTTTATTTATAGGGAGAGGCCTAGAGAAAAAATAGGAAATCTACAACTACTTTGACTTATTCCACAAAATGAGTCCTTTTTGACTTAGGACTTCTTTTGTTCCACATGTAATTAGATTTTAGAAAAATACATATGGATATGTCCAAATCTGATTACAAATTACATATGCAAAAATTATGAAAAATAGACTAAGGTATGAAGAAATAATTTCAGCTGCCACCATCATTCTTCTTCAAGAAATTATGATACATAGCCTTCATTGCTTCCATCTCATAGACATCAGGTCCAACTGTATTTTTTGAAATAGTGCGAGCCTTGATAATCACATCTTTTACTGTTTTTATCGCCTTCTCATGTTTCTCAAGATTATCCTTCAAATTGTCAAGAGTGAACTAATAATCACAAAGTTTTTCCAACGAAGCAATTGAAAATACCTCATCCTCAAAATCCCTTTGAAACATCTTTTCAAATGCAGCAATCATTTCCACTGTAGAAATAAACTTGTGATTTTCTCCTGTTAAGGTACATGGAAATTCTTCAAGTCTGTGCACAAGTGTTACATCATCATCTTCACTGAGTTCTTGTATACTTTGCAGACCTTCAAACACAATTTTCAACACATAGATATGGTGGATCAGAGATTCTTTAGTCTTAATATAAGACTCCCGATTTGAAACAACACCAATTGTAATCAAATTCCTTATCTTTATCTTCTTCATTTCAATCCATTCTTCTAGAGTTTCATCAAGCTCAGCTCTTGCTTTTCCCATTTTCTCTTTTTGTTCCACTACAGTCTTCAAAAGGACTTTTCCCTGATTGAGCATTTTATCCAAAAATGCATGAATAACCTTGGCTTTATCATGAACCTTTTCAACTTTCTGGATCAAAGGGTCTTCAACAGTGACTGCCATAGGCTCTACAATTTATGAAGACATTGTGATTTTTTGAAGGACTGCAGCCAACTATTCAGCCTTAGCTTTGTAGTAATCTTTCTTCTTTTTCTCTTCATCATATTTATTGAGTAAAGAAGTGGTTGTAACTTGAAAATCTGATTTAATGCCTTCATGAGTAAGTTTACCCAATTCAACTCTAGTAATCATGTAATCATTCATATCAAAAGAATCTATTGTAGCCTCAGGAGGAGGCCTGTCAATCTCTGCATATCTGATTCCTTTGTCATCAATAAGCCTAGAGATAGTCTTGGGTTTCTTCTTCTGTGCCTTTGGTTTAGCAGGCAGCAACTTCTCCAAATCAATGTCATTAGGTGAAATAGCCCGCTTCTTCTTTTTCAGGGTATAAGCTGATAACCATGGAGGCAATGTGGAAACATTTGTACTTGGGTGTGGATCAACCATCTACTCAATAGGATTCATACTGACACTTGTGATAGTAACAATTGGAGAAGTGGTAGTAAAAACTGTACCTGTAAAATCAACATTCTTCTCAGGAGTATTAAGAAATTGATCTAACACAGTTTGTTCTCCAATATCATATGAGGGTGAAGATAAACTAGGAAGTGAACTAGCAGAATCAAATACAGTTCCAAAAGAAATCTTTACAGAAGTGGGAGTAGAAACATAAGACACAACAATAGGAGAAGTGGGAACATTAGAAACAACTGGAACATTATCAGAGACAAGAACATTTGGTAAAACAGTGGAATCTTGTGGTCCTTGGGGAGTATTTTTATGAGGAGACTTGCGTCAATCATCAAGCTATTCTTGATCTACATCTGTTTCTATTTCATGCTCCTCAATCTTTTCATCATCTAATTTCTCCTCCATCTCCACATCTTCTGTATGGGGCTCTTTAACATCTTGTTCTTCTGCCTCTGCATCTTCTACCTCCGCATTATCAACATTCATCTTGTCTGCACCTAGGTCTTCAGTATTAGAACTTTCTATGACCTCTTTTGCTTTTCCCCCTTTGGAAACAAACTTAATTCTTGTCTTTGTTACCCTAGAAGAAGAAGGAGCATCACTTTTGTTCTTAGTCCTATTTTCAACCTTCTTCCCTATTTGTTCCTAAAATTCTCTTTCAAACCCAGTAAGAAATTCCTTCAAACTGTTTCCTTTACTCTGCAACCATATATTGGTGTTGGCCAAAATAGGTTGAAACATTTTCTAAAGAGAAGTCTCTTCTTTCACTAATCATTTGATCTCTGGTAGGGGTGATGCCTCAATATTCTCAGTATTATATTTGGGATCTAGAACATCCCCCTCATCCTTCATGCCCTCTAGAATCTCTACCAAACCTAGCTCTTCTATTTGATTCAGATGTAACCTACAGTAATCCAGCTTGCGAATCTCATTTCTGGTCCTTATGTCAACCCAAACATCCTCCACCATGGGAATATGAAATAATGATTTACTTTTAATCTTATCTTGCACTCTACGAAAAATCAAAGTTATCTCTCCTCTTGAATTATTTCATGGTAACAAGCTGCATCTCTATTTCAATTGTTTTTCCCTTAGTGGTAGATTAAACTGAATACCTTCCAATTTCAACAGGGAACTTGATCCCAGACTTCTTCAACTCCATCTGCTTATTATGGAAAATAATCAACTATCTGCATAGCTCCATTAAAACCATTTTATCACTTGGGTACCTAGGCAACATGAGAGGACATCCTTGGTAATATCCAACTCTTAGATATGTAAATGTAGGGAACTGCAAGAATAAGCAACCAAACGAATTTACCACCTACCAGGCTTCATCAGATACTCTTTTCTACTCCAAGTCCTTGTCCCATAAACACATGAAGACTGCAAAGAAAGCATCATTTACCCTCCTAAAATGGTGAATAGACCCTTTGAGGGTTATTTGAGTGCAATATTTGAATACTCGTATGACTCTTCTGTCTCCCTCCTGAGTCAATCCTAGAAAGATTCTCATAGATGTTGCTACATATACTAGGTAAGAGGTCATATAAAATTTGAGGTGGTATGGACCTTGAGCAGTTGTTCATGCAATGCATTACTAATTTGTTCCCCCCAGAATATCTTTTGTTGTCCTTTGAGGATGACTTTGATGTATGGGTACATCCACTCATGGAATTGAGAGGAAGAAGAAAGACATCTGATTCTTCTCAACAAAGTGATCAAGTCATTAACCTCCTCTACAAAGTCACTTCTGGGAAGGAGTTTGGGCCATCTTGATAGATTGCTCCGAGGAGTTTTCAACCATTTGTTATTTATGTGCCTTTTGGTAGATTCAACATCCTTATCAAACTCTTTTTGACCTTGGGCAAAATTAATTTCCCCAACATTCTCTATGGATGGACACATGAAAATCTTATCAAAGAACTCAACATCTAGTCTCATGATAACATCTCCCTTAGAATCAGTCACAGTTCTAGTATCTTTATCATAGTGAATTGCCACTTGAAGGACAAATTTAGGATTGTGAGCTGCCACTGGGAATGAGGCCACCAAGTGTATATTACTGTTAATGATTTTCTGCATGTATTGAGGAGCATTTGGCTGCTTAGTTCTCTCTACAAATTCTTCCATGTCGACATGACCTATCTCAGTATCTCTGATATATTCCACATTTGACTATACTGCAGTAACAGGGAAAACCCGTTGATACTTTTACTTCATTGTCTTAGATTTGGATGGAGATGGCTCGGACACCAGCTTTTGAAGGAATCACTGAAACTGGTGTTGACAATAGCTATTACTTGCAAAAACTGCAAAAAAGTCATCATCTTGTAGTTAGGGGAAAAATTGGCATTTTGGGAAAACTGTGTAATGTTGACCATGTTCACAGGGACAAGCTTAAAAGGGCTAGAGTGCACACAAGTCAAGAAATTAGGTAAAAACATGCTAAAGGCATCATTTTCAAGAATTTCCCAATGTTAAATTTTTTTTAGGAAGTCATGCACAGTCGGTCATTTTGACCGCTCCTGCATGTAGGTATATTGCATTTTGGTGTAAGGGTGACCGAAATAACTGCCTCTGCATGTGGGAGAAATGTTTGCTAAAGTGCACAAGCAGTGAAAAATACCACCTATGCATATGAGGCTTTTTCAAAAGTTTGTTGTAGGGGCAGCAAAATCTGCTGCCCTCACATAGGGTATTACAAATTAAAAGAAAAGCACAGGTAGCAGATTTTGCCGCCCCTGCATACTTCTCAAATCAGAAAAATACATTGGCAAACTTTCTATCATCTAAGAACGTAAAGTAATCACAAAACAAATAACGAAACACTTTAAAAATTTAATAGAGGAGTATGAACAAAAAGTGAAAAATGCTGACTATACCAAAACAAACATGACAAACCACACAAAACAAATGATGAATGATTTCATAAAAAGCCCTAGTTTTTACACTAGGATAAATTACTGTAAAAAGGAAGAAATTAGGGTTCTTTTTAAAATGAAAAATAAAACCTAGAATAAAATGTTTCAAAACCCAAAACCGTTAATAAGCAAAAGAAGTAAACAGGGATTTAAAACCCTACCTGAAAAATAATGGCACTGTTACTGCCCAATCTGTCAATTGTGAGGTCGAGCGCGGGTAACAGGAGGGTTTGATCAACAGGAGAAAATGATTTGATGAAAACAACTTGAAATGTGGAGATAAACAAATAAAATCAAATTTAAAAACTCCACTTGAGCATATTAATTACACTTGAAGTTTGTAATTAATATGCTCCAGTGGGTGAAATCACCACTTAAACACATTTGGAAAAAGAAACATGCATCGGCGGTCGTTTCGACTGTCTTTGCATGTAAGACAAAGGAATATGTTTGGGTGGTCATTTTGACCACCCTTACAAGTGAAACAAAAACTAGAAACATGCATAGGCAGGGTTTTTGACCGCTCCTGCATGTTGTCTATAAAAAAATTCTAACACTGAAAAAGGGTCAAATTTGATGATTTGACAAGCTTGAAACCCTAGTCAATTTTCACAAATTTCAAAGAACCAACCTAGGAAAATGTTACAAGCCACTCTTAAGTGTTAGATGACTACACACAAGGTTGAAATGTCTCTCCTCAAAATACACACTCAGAGTGTAGGCTATGGAACAGACAAGTTCTATAGGGGTCATCCTACAAAATGAGTGCAG
Organism: Cunninghamia lanceolata; assembly: GCA_027924645.1. Taxonomy (NCBI): domain Eukaryota; kingdom Viridiplantae; phylum Streptophyta; class Pinopsida; order Cupressales; family Cupressaceae; genus Cunninghamia; species Cunninghamia lanceolata. Next base: position 1,406,618 of record BSBN01001483.1, on the reverse strand, counting down.
CTGATTTTGAGGACAATAGCTGGCTCTAACTAGGGAACTTCCTTCGATCATTCTTTGAAGTGATCAAAGGGAGTAGAATCCAGTCTCTAAGTGACTTCATCCATGCCATTGGGCCATAGCATCAAGCGAACAAAACAAAACACAAAAAGACTAAAAATGAAAGAAAAACACAAAAACTATACAAATATACAAGTGAACTTATCTGGCACTTCATGGATTAAAAAGCTTCAGAGGTTGTCTGCTATGTGGCAACAATAATGGTGTCCCATCTTGATATTTCAGCAAGAAACTATTTTCACCATAGAACTGGTGAATGACAAATGTGCCTCTCCATAGGGAATCAAATTTCCCATGCATTCCCTTTGGCTGTCTCCTCTTGTCCCACAACAAGACTTGATCCCTGATCTAAAAATCTCTGGCCTTTGCTTTCTTATCAAACAACTTCTTGACATAACTTTGATGTTCAACTACATGATCCACCACCTTAACTCGCTACTCTTCAAGTTTAAAAAAATACATTGTGTTTATCAATAGAACTTTCAAAAGTTCCATCCTCAACTGCCTTTGCCAACTTCGAACCTAGCAATTCCAAGGTGATTGGCATATCTACATTCAAACCATATAACAACTGAAATGGTGACATACCAATAGCCCTCTTTGGGGTAATTCTATCTTCCCAAAAAGTATCAAATAATTCCTTATGCCATGTTCTCTGATTATCCTCTACTAGCTTCCTAATAATAGTAACGAGATTCTTATTACTTGATTTTGCTTGACCATTCCCTTGTGGATAATAATTAGATGAATGTGAAAGAATAATCCCATATTGAAAGCAAAAACTAGTAATCTCATTAGAAGAAAAACATGTAACATTATTTGCTACAATCTTGTTAGGAACACCAAACCGGGATATGATATTTTCTTTGAGGAACTTACACACCACTTCGGAAGTAGGATGCTTAACTGGTATATCTTCCACCCACTTGGTGAAATAATTGGTTGCAGTAAGAACATAATTATGTCCTGCACTTGATGGTGGATTCATAGCGCCAATGAAGTCTATGCTCCACTGCTGAAATGGTTCTTCAATTACAACTAGTTTCAATGGTAGGGCAGCCAACTTGGGGTTTCCCCACAAACTGCTGACACAGTCCACACTTACGCACGCAGTCATATGCATCTTGGAACAAGGTTGGCCAATAATACCTACTCTCAAAATCTTGTGAGCCATTACTAGTGCTAAAAAGTGTCCTCCACATGCCAAATCATGGAAAGACTCCAGTAACTTACTTTGTTGCACTTTATCAACACAATGGAGGAAAACTCCATCAAGACTTCTCTTGTACAAACCATTATCCCATAAGACAAAGTTCGCAACCTTGAGCTTGATAGTCTATTTTTCTTTGTAGGACAAATGTGTAGGGAACTCACCACATGTGAGAAAATAAATGATATTAGAATACCACTCATCAGTCATAGTAACAAAAAGGACAGTTGGAACATCTTCAATCTCTGTCTCTTCATCACCCATTTCCTTTGGAACATTATCAGTAATAAGATGACGCAAACCTCTCCCACGCACAAGCTTGGTGGGTTTAATGTCAAGGTCAAATTCCTAAATTTTAGCAATCCAATTGCCTCTCTTAGTTCCAAACTCCTGTTGAGTTAAGATTGATTTTACTATTGTATATGGCACCAAAGCAACAGTATGTGAATTCAATATGTAAAACCTAAAATGTTTAACAGCCTTTACTACAACATAAGCATGCTTCTCCATGTTAGAATATTTGAGTTAATGAGCTTTGAATGGACAACTCATGAATGAAATTAGAGATTCTACACCTTCCTCATTTTGCTGAACCAGAATTGCTGATAATGTATGCTCTGAAGCATAACTATACATAATGATTTTTTTGCTATAGTTAGGACACACCAAAACTGGAGCATGGGCTATGGCTCTTTTTATGTCCTCAAAGGCTACTTTACCTTTCACGCTCCAACAGAAAGTGGTCTTACCTTTCATCATATTAACAATATGACAAGTCTTCTCTACAAAATCTGGAATGAACCATCACAGGAAATTTACTTTCCCAAAGAAAGAATGAACATCCATCTTACTTGCAGGCAAAGTAAGACCTTGGATGGATTTGACTCTTTTTGAGTCAATCTTAGTTCCTTCTTTAGACACAATGTGACCAAGAAGTTTACCTTCTATAATCCCAAAAATTGACTTCTTCGAGTTAAGAGAAATACCATTCTGATGGCATCATTCCAAAACTTGCCGCAAATGGTAAGCACAATCTTGACGTTTCTTGGAGAAAATAGTCAAATCTTCAAGGTATACCACTATGAACTTACCCATTTCATCTCTGAATGCCAAGTCCATCGCTATTTGAAAAGTAGCTCCATCATTGATCAACCCAAATGACATCTTGTGATATGCAAAAGTGCCCCATGGAAATGTGAAAGCAGTTTTGTAGTGATCCACTTCACTGACCTCTACTTGATTGTAGCTCAAAAATTCATCTAACATAGATAGCATCTCTGAACTAGTTACTGTTTGTAACACTTGATCCATTATGGGCAAAGGGTAGTATCTTTCAAGGAAGATTGATTTAGATTCCTAAAATCTACACAGATACAAATCTCACCATTTTTCTTCCTTACAGGAACAATATTTACAATCTAAGTTATGAATAGGGAAAATTATCCTAGCATTCAACATTTTTTGAATTTCAACAAGGATGGTACCTGATATTTTAGGATTGTACTGCCTCTGCTTTTGTTTATGAGGCAATGATCCCACCTTAAGCAGAATCTCATGTTGAATCTCTTGTGGTCTGATGGACTTCAAGTCATCATATGAATACACCAACACATCAATGTAGTGATGTAAAAGTGGTGTGAATTTGAACTTTTCATCATCAGTGCAACATTTCCCAATATTGACCATCTTAGGATTTGCTTCTATATTCAGGTTCACTTGTTCAAATTCCATTGACAAACTTGAATCAAGTTGTTGCTTTTGCTTGATATAATAGTCATGTTTATCAAATAACTTTTCAAGGGAAACTAAACCTTTCAAAATTTTATTTCCTTTCAACTAAAGAAACTCTTCACCAGTCTTTGAGTTTACTTTAGAAACATATTCCCAAGGTGGAGAATCACTCCCCTCAAAGTAAAGTTCATCAAAACTATCTATTTTCTCTAGAAAAGCTATAATTTGATTATCATCATTAAAAACTTGCCAATAGCTAGCATTATCAGGTACACTTGGCTAGAAGACCAACTCAATAGTATACTTATCACCCTTAAAATCCTTGTGTGGGACCATAAGGGTAGCCAACATGGCCAACAAATCAGCTCTATCATTATACTCTCTAGAAACAATAGAAATATCAAATGCATCAAATTTATCAATGTAATCCCATACCTAATTTCAGTAATGCTTTAACCTTTCATTTTTCGTCTGGTACAAATTTCTTACCTGACAAACAATCACCTCTGGATCTCCTTGTGCATGAAGATTTTTGATTCCCTTTGTACATGCAGCTTCCATTCTAAGTAACAAAGACTCGTACTCAGTAGTATTGTTGGTATTGTCAAATTGTAGCTTATATGAAAAAGGAAAAATATCACCTTGACGAGATATCAGGACTACTCCAGCCCCAGATCCTATGGAAGAATAACTACGATCAAATTCTAGAGTCCAAATATCATTTGAACTTTCTGGTTTGATATCTCTATGACAATAGACTCCTCACCCGGAGAAGAAGAAGAATCTTCCATCACCATACTTTCATCAGAACAATCATCTGATGAACTATCATCTAATGAATTAGAAGTAAATTCTATAGTCAAGAAATAGTTAACTAAACCTGAGGACTCAAATAAAATTTGAGCTTTTGGGTCTTCAGATTGAGTGACAATATATTTCACTTCTCTTTCAGGAAGCAATTTCTGCATGACACCTTTGACAGGTATCCTTGCTTCAAATAAATTCATATTAAGCTCTCCTCCTACATCTTTACAGAAGTTTCATCCCAGCAAAATACCACAAGAAGCCAAAGTATCAACAACCAGGACAGTCATCTTTATTCTTTTCTCTGGAAAAGTAGTGAATGTAAACTATGCATCCTTAATTTGGCCTAACAAAGACACCTATTTGTTTTCCATTGAAAAGCACCTTCCAAAGGTTTTTTTTCATAATCAATCCTAGAGCATTCGCTACCTTGGCAGGCATGACATTATCAGAAGCTCCCAAATCTATGACACAATTACTAAGTTTGTGACCATTAACTAACAAAGAAACATAGAAAGGTTCAATTTTCCTTGAAGGGGTAAGAGGAGTGGTAACTAGGTTATTCTATGCACACCTAGTCTTTGAAGGGTCAGGAATAGTCTTAGAAGTATCTTGCCCTACAGAGGCAGTCTTTTTTTTTAACAAATTTAGCTAATGTTTCAAATTGATCAAGGTTAGCCTGTAAATATTTCACCTCAGACATTTGAATTTTGGTTTTCTTGGCATGGTCAATTATATCAAAAAGCTGAAATGAATTGGACATAGAAGCAGGAAAACTTTCATTCTGAGGTTTCATTGGGGAAGTACTGGTCTGAGGAATGGTAGCAGAGGAAATAGGAGTATTAGAGGAACTTACTTATTTTTGATCAACGGGATCTTTTGATTGAAAAGGTAAAGGAGTTCCTTGTTTAGCAATAGAAATTACAGGTTGAGAATCTTCTTTTGATTTACCTTTATCAGCCACTTGAGGGTTTAATTGATTTTGAGATTTGCTGAAAACAACATATGCTCCACCATATGCACCTTCTCCTCTTTCTGCCTCATCCTGATAATTCAGGAACCCAATATTCGAGTCACCAACCAATTCCTCTTCTTCCATAAAGAGATTGACACTATTTTCCTAATCCAAGTTAGGTTGTGAAAAATTTTCATGCTCAGCTTCATATTAGCCAACTGCTGAGTTGACCGGCGGTGCTTCCAAGGCAAGCCTTCCTTGTGTTGGTGGAAGCCTATTTTGTCCTTGGTTTCTAGTAGCATTGCCTTGATATTGAGCATTAGGAAGGAATGGACATACTTTGAGACATCTGTTTCTTCAAAGCTAACAATTCATTAGCTAATTTTTGCACCATAGGATCAGTGGTGCTGGTGAAAGAATTATTAGTAGAGGGCTGTCCTCTACTTCTGCTTACATCCTTTCTTATTTTACCAACGCGGATAAGGTCATCCTCAATCTCATTTGCCAGGGCTTGAGCTACCGCCAAGTCAACTAGATTAGTTTGCTATAGAAGAAAACTCACTTCCGGCATTTGAGTGTTTATAAAGAACACTTTAGATTTTTAGCCGTGGTTTGAGCAGTGGCAAGAATTCTATTGGTCAGCTTATTAAACTTTGCAATAAACTCACGCATGGGTTCTTGGGGTTCCTTTTTCATCTGTGTAAGCTGGGCCAAGAGAGCATGTGCATCTTCATCCAGTTTGAACCTAGCCTCAAACTTGGTTCGTAGGATATTCCATCCATTAATGGTTTGAGTAGGAAGATGATAGAACCAATCTTCTGTGACACCCTGAAGTGTCTCAACAAAAAGTCTCACAGCTACATCCTCATGTTCCACACCCAGAACACCACATGCAATATAAAAGGCTGCAATACGTTCATTGGGGTGAACCTTCCCATCACCATAGAATTTTGGAAAATTCTTTCTAGACTGTGAGGTAGATCATGTAGTGGTGGGGTAAGATTCAGAGGCTCAAAAGCATTTCTCCATGGACCTACAGGAGGTGGTTGATCCATTATGCGCTGATTAAAAGGAGGAATCACAAACCTTGAAACTTGTATACTCAACAAAGTCCTAAGCACACTTGAGGCTTCATGTGGTATAGGCAACCTTGCGTTGGTTGGAGGAAAACTCCTTATACGATGAAGTCAAGATTTTGGAGGCAAAAGCTGAAATTATTTTGCTGCATTAACTCAAACATAGGATCAATAATTCCTTGAGCTCTCTTACTTCTTGTATACCTTTTGTCTTCTAGAATGCAATATACTTAACAAAGATAAAAATTTGAAACACCTGTTACAAGCAATGAGGCTGGAATGCTTCAACTCAAAGTGTGAGGCTCTAAGTTGCATGTTCGTCCCCAGTAGAGTCTCTAAAAAACTATTGGGTGAATATTTTGTCATTAACTCACTAACGACAAAATAGTTATATCAGCCACAACTATGAGGAGACAAAGTCTCTCCTCTCAACAAGGGGAAGTTCCCTTTATCACAAAGTAAACTATTCTTATACTAAACTATGTAGATGATGTTTTCATATCACAATATTCTCTTTTTTCAGAATATGTGTTTTTTCTTCACAACAATAACCTTTCACAAAAGAAATATAAATTACCATGAAGATCATGAAAACCCAATGTTTTCTGTAACTTCTTCCACTTGGATAACAATAAAATGATTTGAAACAAAATAAAGCACAAAGTCTTCACCTTATATCAACTATGAAATAGAAACACATTGAAGCTAACAATTGACAACACAAAGTCTCCTATCTATATCTCCTTCACTAACTTAACACAATATACTTCAATGATATAATAGCACAAAAACTATTAAAATCACAACAAGAACACTCTTTGAATTGATTGATAAAAACCCACAGTTCAACTAACTATCCAATATAATGTAATATTAATGACATAAGAACACCAATATCACAATACAATTTGCTTCAACACAAAGTTTGATACTCAAACTGCCTTCTTATATTAATAGTTGCTTGGAAAATTGATAAACACAATAAAGCTCAAAGTCTTGATATGCTCTTCAATTCGGTAGAGTTTACTTGCAATAGACAAAAGATAGCTAATTACAAAGAGACGCTCTTTATTTATAGGGAGAGGCCTAGAGCAAAAATAGGAAATCTACAAATACTTTGACTTCCTTTGTTCCACATGTAATTACATTTTAGAAAAATACATATGGATATGTCCAAATCTGATTGCAAATTACATATGCAAAAATTATGAAAAATAGACTAAGGTATGAAGAAAGAATTTCAACTGCCACCATCATTCTTCTTCAAGAAATTATGATACATAGCCTTCACTACTTCAACTCATAGACATCAGGTCCAGTTGTATTTTCTGAAATAGTGTGAGCCTTGACAATTGCATCTTTTACTGCTTTTATTGCCTTCTCATGTTTCTCAAGATTATCCTTCAAATTGTCAAGAGTGAATTGATAATCATGAAGTTTGTCCAATGAAGCAATTGAAAATACCTCATCCTCAAAATCCCTTTGAATAATCTTTTCAAATGCAACAATCATTTCCTTTGTAGAAAGAAGCTTGTGATTTTTTCCTGTTAAGGTACATGGAAATTCTTCAAGTCTGTGCAAAAGTGTTACATCATCATCCTCACTGAGTTCTTGTACACTTTGTAGACCTTCAAGCACACTTTTCAACACATTGATACGATGGATCAAAGATCCTTTAGTCTTAATATAAGACCTGATTTGATATAACACCAATTGTAATCAAATTCCTTATCTTTATCTTCTTCATTTCAATCCATTCTTCTAGAGTTTCCTCTAGATCTTGAAGTCCCTGAGACAATGAATCAATAATCTCATCAAGCTTAGCTCTTGCTTTTCCCATTTTCTCTTTTTGTTCAACCACAGTCTTCAAAAGGACTTTTCCCTACATGAGCACTCTATCAAAAAATTCATCAACAACCCTGGCTTTAGCATGAACCTTTTCAACTTTCTGGATCAAAGGGTCTTCAACAGTGACTGCCATAGGCTCTACAATTTCTAAAGACATTGTGATTTTTTGAAGGAATGCAACAAACTATTCAACCTTAGCTTTGTAGTGCTCTTTCTCCATTTTCTCTTCATCATATTTATTGAGTAAAGAAGTGGCTGTAACTTGAAAATTTGATTTAATGCCTTCATTAGTAAGTTTACCCAATTCAACTCTAGAAATCATGTAATCATTCATATCAAAAGAATCTATTGTAGCCTTAGGAGGAGGCCTGGAAATCTCTACATATCTAATTCCTTTGTAATCAATAAACCTAGAGATAGTCTTGGGTTTCTTCTTCTATGCCTTTGGTTTAGCAGGCAACAACTTCTCCAAATCAATGTCATTAGGTAAAATAGCCTGCTTCTTCCTTTTCAGGGTATAAGATGATAACCATGGAGGCAATGTGGAAACATTTATAGTTGGGGGTGGATCAACTGACTGCTCAATAGGATTCATATTGACACTTGTGATAGTAACAATTGGAGAAGTGGTAGTAAAAACTATACCTGTAAAATCAACATTCTTCTCAGGAGTATTAAGAAATTGATCTAACATAGTTTGTTCTCCAATATCATATGAGGGTGAAGACAAACTAGGAAGTGAACCAGCAAAATCAAATACAGTTCCAAAAGCAATCTTTACAGAAGTGGGGGTAGAATCAAAAGACAAAACAATAGGAGAAGTGGGAACATTAGCAACAATTGGAACATTATCAGAGACAAGAACATTTGGTAAAACAGTGGAATCTTGTGGTCCTTGGGGAATATCTTTATGAGGAGACTTGCATGAGTCATCAAGCTGTTCTTGATCTACATCTGTTTCTATTTCATGCTCCTTAATCTTTTCATCATTTGATTTCTCTTTCATGTCCACATCTTCTGTATGGGGCACTTGAACATCTTGTTGTTCTGCCTCTGCATCTTCTGCCTCCGCATTATCAACATTCATCTTGTCTGCACCTGGGTCTTCAGTATTAGAACTTTCTATGACCTCTTTTGCTTTTCCCCCTTTGGAAACAAACTTGATTCTTGTCTTTGTTACCCTGGAAGAAGAAAGAGCATCACTTTTATTCTTAGTCTTGTTTTTAACCTTCATCCCTGTTTGTTCCTGAACTTCTATTTTAGACCCAGTAGGAAATTCCTTCAAATTGATTCCATTACTCTGCAAACATGTATTGGTGTTGGCCAAAATAGGTTAAAACCTTTTCCAAAGAGAAGTCTCTTCTTTCACTGACCATTTGATCTCTGGTAGGGGTGATGCCTCAATATTCTTAGTATTATATTTGGGATCTAGAACATCCCCCTCATCCTTCATTCCCTCTAGAATCTCTACCAATCCCAACTCTTCTATCTAATTCAGATGTAACCTGTAGTAATCCAGCTTGCAAATCTCATTTTGGGTCCTTATGTCAACCCAAACATCCTCCACCATGGGAATATGAAATACTGATTTCCTTTTAATCTTATCTTGCACTCTATAGGAATCAAAGTTATCTCTCCTCTTGAATTGTTTTAGAGTAACAAGCTGCATCTCTATTTCAATTGCTTTTGCCTTAGTGGTAGATTGAACTGAATACCTTCCAATTTCAACATGGAACTTAATCCCAGACTACTTCAACTCCATCTACTTATTATGGACAACAATCAACTATGTACATAGCTCCATTAAAACAATTTTATCACTTGGGTACCTAGGAAACATGAGAGGACAACCTTGGTAATATCCAACTCTCAGATATGTAAATGTAGGGAATTGCAAGAATAAGCAACCAAAAGAATTTACAACCTACCAGGCTTCATCATATACTCTTTTCTGCTCCAAGTCCTTGTCCCATAAACACATGAAGACTACAAAGAAAGGATCATTTACCCTCCTAAAATGGTGAATAGACCCTTTGAGGGTTATTTGAGGGTAATATTTGAATACTGGTATGACTCTTCTGTCTCCCTCCTAAATCAAGCCTAGAAATATTCTCATTGATGCTACTGCATATTCTAGGTAAGAGGCCATATAAAATTTGAAGGTGGTATGGACCTTGAGCAGTTGTTTATGCAATGCATTACTAATTTTTTCCCCCCAGAATATCTTTCATTGTCCTTTGAGGATGATTTTGATGTATGGGTACATCCACTCATGGAATTGAGAGGAAGAAGAAAGACCTCTGATTCCGCTCAACAAAGTGATCAAGTCATTAACCTCCTCTACAAAGTCACTTCTGGGAAGGACTTTGGGCCATCTTGATAGATTGCTCCTAGGAGTTTCCAATCATTTATTATTTATGTGCCTTTTGGCAGATTCAACATCCTTATCAAACTCTTTCTGACCTTGGGAAAAATCAATTTCCCTAACATTCTCTATGGGTGGACACATGAAAATCTTATCAAAGAACTCAACATCTAGTCTCATGATAACATCTCCCTTAGAATCAGTCATAGTTCTAGTATCTTTATCATAGTGACTTGCCACTTGAAGGATGAATTCAAGATTGTGGGCTGCCACTGGGAATGAGGCAAGTGTATATTACTGTCAATGATTTTCTGCATGTATTGGGGAGGATTTGGCTACTTAGTTCTCTCTACAAATTCTTCCATGTCAACATGACCTATCTCAGTATCTCTGATATCTTCCACATTTGACTGTATTGCAATAACAGTGAAAACCCCTTGATACTTATTCTTCATTGTCTTAGCTTTGGATGGAGATGGCTTGGACATTAGCTTTTGAAGGAATCACTGAAACTAGTGTTGACAATAGATGTTGCTTTTAAAAACTATAAAAAATTCATGATCTTGCAGTTAGGGGAAAATTTGGCATTTTGGGAAAACTATGTAATGTTGACCATGTTCATAGGGACGAGCTTAAAAGGGCTAGAGCACGTGCAAGTTGAGAAATTAGGCGAAAGTGGGCTAAAGGCATCATTTTCATGAATTTCCCAATGTTAGAAAATTTTCAGGAAGTCATCCATGGGCGATCATTTTGACCACTCCTACATGTAGGTATATTGCATTATGGTGTAAAGGCAGCCGAAATAGCTGCCTCTGCATGTGGGAGAAATGTTTGCTAAAGTGTACAAGTGGTGAAAAATATCGCCTGTGAATATGAGGCTTTTTTCAAAAGTTTGTTGTAGGGGTGGCTAATCCGCCACCCTCACATAGGGTATTACAACTTAAAAGAAAAGCATGGGCGGTGGATTTTTCCACCCCTACATACTTCTCAAATCAAAAAAATACATTGGCAGACTTTCTACTGTCCAAGAACGTAAAGTAATCATAAAACAAATGACGAAACACTTTAAAAATTTAACATAGGAGTATGAATGAAAAGTAAAAAAAATGACTATACCAAAATAAACATGACAAACCACACAAAACAAATGATGAATGATTTTGTAAAAAACCCTAGTTTTTACAATAGGATAAATTACTGTAAAAGGAAGAAATTAGGGTTCTTTTTAGAACAAAAAATAAAACCTAGAATAAAATGTTTCAAAACCCAAAATCATTAATAAACAAAAGAAGTAAACAGGGAAATAAAACCCTACCTAAAAAACAACAATGATGTTACTACCCAATCCATCAATTGTGAGGTCGAGCACGGGTAACATGGGGTTTGATCAACAGGAGAAAATGATTTGATGAAAGCAACTTGAAATGTGGAGATAAACAAACAAAATCAAATTTAAACACTCCACTCGAGTGTATTAATTACACTTAAAGTTTGTAATTAATATGCTCTGGCGGGTGAAATCACCGCTTAAACACATTGGGAAAAAGAAACATGCATTGGCGGTGGTGTTGACCGCCTTTGCATGTAAGACAAAGGAATATGTCTGGGCAATCATTTTGACCACCCTTACAAGTGAAACAAAAACTAGACACATGCATGGGTGGGGTTTTTGACTGCTCCTACAGGTTGTCTATAAAAAAATTCTAACATTGAAATAGGGTCAAATTTGATGATTTGACAAGCTTGAAACCCTAGTTGATTTTCACGAATTTTGAAGAACCACCCTAGGCAAATGTTACAAGCCACTCTTAAGTGTTAGATCACTACGCACGAGGTCAAAATGTCTCACCTCAAAATTTGTGCTTAAAGTGTAGGCTACGAAACAAACAAGTTTCGTAGGGGTCATCCTACAAAATGAGCGTAGTTGATTTTGAGGACAACACTATCTATAGGGACAATTTCCTGAATTGATACATCTTCTCCCTAAGAAGATGATACATCACCAACATCCTCACTTTCTTTCCCTTCTGCTTGATCTTTCAAAATCTCTTTGGTAGTTTCTTCTACCTAATGATATTTTTAGGCACTAAATTATCAAATAAATCAACCATTTCTGTATCCTTGGCTGATTGTGTAATAACCTCTAAACCTTTTGAGGTTGTCATTGCCTCTTGTACCATTCCTATATTGAATGCCCCTAGCATGAGATGAGTTTTCATTATTCATCTATCTTCTTCTCACTACCCTCATCTATGCTATCACCACCACTTTCATCATCACTTTCCTTGTTATCATCATCAACATCCATAACATCATCCACATCCACCACTTCTACATCTTCTTTTGTGGATACTTGAGCCTTGGATGCACCCTGTAACATTTCTTTAGTCATTTCTTGTTTAACTTTGATAAACCCTTGTAATTTCTCCTATTGTGTTTGTGTTGTTACCAAGGATGTTTGCTGAATTGTTGGTAAGACTTGAACACTTGGTGTTTGTTGGGGCATTACAGGTGGTTGTACTGGAATCTACTCTACTGTGGTAGATGCACTTGATGTTCTTCCCTCTACAGATGTGAATGTACCTAAGGGGAAGAGCACTATTACCCCTAATGCATAGGGATCTAACAATGTGGCTCCTGTATTTCTCTTGGTTACCTTAGCCTCTACTATCTGCCTCTTTCTCCTTAAGAAATCATCAAAGTTATCTTCATTTTCTAGATTTCTCTTTTTACCTTTTTTCCCTTAATAGGTAACTATTATTCCTCTAGCATTTATCTCTATTATTTTCTCTTTTATCCATAGATCTGAATGTCTTATCATTGGCCTTGATACATTATCAAGCAAAGCCTCTTCAGGTTGACTCCACTTTGGCTCTGTGATAAGTTCATTAGCCACCTTTTTGGCTTCATAACTATTGTGAAACACTTTCTTGTCATCATCCTTGATTTCTTGGGGTACTTCAAGTACTCCCAATGTCTTTATCTGATCTAGAGTTAGCCTTTGGTAGGCCCTTTTCCTAACCTCTACTTCATTATCACAATTTGCCCAAAAAATCTTCAATGTATGGCTGGTGTCTGAATTTATTATCAACATAATTTTGTATTCTTCTAGATGGATCAAATGCCAGAGCCAAATCAAAAGTTTGAAAACCATACTGCTAAAATTCTACCTCTGATGCTTTGGCAACCTCCTCATTGAAACATTGGTATCTACAAATGCCAAAGGAAAACCTGATGTTAACTCTATTAAATTTTTCCTTGTACATACCATAGATGTTTTATATATGTCTGGTGAATTCCAACAATACCATTTTATCTATTGGGTATCTTGGTAATTTGAAGGTTTACCCATAAATCCTACTGTTATGATGTAAGTAAATGTAGGGAATTGAATATACCATGCACTATGCAAATTGATAGCATTCCGTGCTTGTTCTGATAAATTCTTATCCCTATTCCCTATCAATGTTCTCACTAGGTATGTGTAGAACACATCATTTACCCTTATGTAGTTTTGCATCACATTCTTTTCTTGTAGGTCTGGGTAATGATCATATACCAACATTTGCCCTGGGCCATTTCCTAGTGTACCAACCTTTGGTATTCCTCTCAATTAAATTTTTACTGCACATGAGTATACCACATATGCTGACATGAAAAAACTCCTCTGCTTATTCCATCTCATAATCTATGCAAAAATAACATTACTAATAGCTTGAGCCCAATGAACTGCTCCTGTTTCTTCTCTGATAAACTGAATTATGGAAAACATCCATGACTCAAATTGATTTGCATCTACAAGGCCCATTAGTCTACTTAACAGTGTGATCATTATGTAAATATCTTCTTTGAATTCAATCCTATACAAATGTTTCAGAACTCGAGCTACTGCCTTTGGCTTCTAATCCTGAGGGTACCATCCATAAAATATTGTACTCTTGCAGGATGCTTCATTTTCTTTAAGGTTAGCCATCTACTTTTCCACATCTATTTCCATCATTTCATTAGTAATCTTTAGGCCAAATGTTTCAGCTATTGCTTCTACTGACAAATTTGCATAGACAACACCATTGTGCTTCACTTTTCTTGAGTTCATGTCATATTTATGAATGCACTCAATGACTAAATCCCTAGCTTCCATTGCGAGTGGGAATCCAATAGCATTAAACAATCCCACATCCATCAGATTCTTCAATGCTAGAGACATTCTAGGTGCTCTAATTTTCTACAATAATATAGAGGAATCAAAATCAACATTTTTAGTATCAATTGCTCTTCCTCCCATAGGGTAGATCTGTGAATTAAACCCCTTGAACGGAAATTCTTCCTTAACCACTTCTTTCCTCGTATCTTTCTTTACTCCTTTCTTGGCTGTATGTTCTTTACCCTCAGTTTTCTTCCCTTTGGGCGGCATCCTGTCAAGAAACACATTCCTTTTACGACCACATTCATGTTTTCTAGGGTTTTACCATAGATATTTACCATCGACGTTTTACCCTAAGATTTTTTCTTTTTTGAATCATGTATGACTACCTTACATTAAGCTTTACAATTAATCTCATAAATTAACCAACTTTAAACCATTTCCATCATCTTATTGTAATTACTGTAGAATTAACCGTAATTGCATTCCATGAATCACAAGTGAGAATTTTAGGTACATACCTAGATTGCAACCATTGACTTTTACAGTATTTGCAAGAGACTTTACCATTCAATCTCACTGCAACCGCCTTTGATTCACAATTCACCCTTGTTCGCTTTAGCTTTGTGGAGTACTCTGCAACTAAATTCTAGATGCAATTATGAAATTAACGTAATTGAAATTCCTTTTTACTCTTTTTTGAAATTAGGTATTTCCTATGGTAAATATGCATTAAATTCTGTAAACAACATATGCATTTTAATTTTTACTTTATTTTACAGTTCAATGCATATTTAGAGTTTTGGATACGTTTGTTCTTTGCATTTTTTATGTTTGTATGTGCATATGCATGCACTTTCACTAATATATGGAAAATAGGTAGTGACGTCATTGCAAACATTTCACCTTAATGCCCTTTTCGATGTTAAGTTCACTCTTGTATCTTGAAGCATGCATGAGATATCTTTATGCATTTGTAATTTTCTCTCCCATTCATTGTGCATATTTTCTTGTATATATTTATGTAAATCTTATACAATTGTAAAAATGTACAAACACAGACTCCACTGAGTTTATGAAACAAATTAGAATTACCTCTGGATCCTGTCTTGTATATATTTTTGCTTGTATCACCTTTTGTATATCGCACACATGCACTTCCTAACACACGGACGTGATGCTGACTTTTCCACCTTTTGTTATACAAAATGCCCTTTATTTTGCAATTTAATCATAAATTTCACATTCATGATTTCATCTTGTTCTTTTGTATATTGAATACATGCATCTCAACATACAAATGCAGACCCCACCTAAAGTTTATAAAGTTTAAACTCTCTAATCACGTCCGGATTTGTATTTGCATATTAGATACATGCGTTTATACAGATAAAGATACATACCAATACAACTGTTCGCTTTCTCTTTCTAAATTCAATTGAATTTTCTTGCAGGTCCATTTATGCATTTGTATAAGAAAGTATACTACTAGCAATGTATTAACCATACAAATGAGATGGCCATGACTTGCTATGCTAATTATGAACCTTCTTTGACATCCGCTGATGCATATTTCAAATTCGCATATATGATGTATGCATTGTAAAATACAAATACAAGTGCAAACTTCTACCAAATGTCATAAAGCACATCATGAAAAGTTATCGGGTCCGTATTTGCATATGCATGTTCTGGACCGTTTAAGATACAAACACAAAACGAGATTTAAACATACTATATACTATAACCCAAGAGACCAAAAAATGAAGTATATAAGATACATGCAAAGGGCAATGCAGATGCGATAAATTTTGATCAAACAGTCCAGCATTGACTTTTAACAAAATTTGGCATAAGTCTCAAAATACACAGAATTTTTGAACCGTTCAAAAAGAAACCCTAGTTGAATTTTAATGTAGATTTCATTAAGAGCAACTATTTTTCACCAAGCACTGTGCATCTTGAATTTCAAGCACCAAAGATATTTTACCCATACCACCAAACAAGCAGAACCAAACCAACACAAAAGCGAAAGCAACAAAAGAGGGTCCTCATTTTGCTAAAGGGTAAAATGGGGCATGTTGTGAACATCACAACAACTAGCAACCAAATAAAACAACCAAATTTAAAGAACTCAGGAAACAAAATGAAATAAATAATAGATTTCCAACTTTCTTATATGCAAGAATGTCATTTAACCATAGAAAGAATGTATTCACTAACCCAAAATAATTTTCCAAAGGAATTTAAGTGTGTGCAATTGATTTATTACCATTCTTTGGAACAGACTCAGAAACAACAACTATTTGCATTAAACTACATAGGTGGATTCAACCTTCTAAGCCAACTTGGATAGAGCCTTGCTGCTAGTCAGGCATCCATAGCACTGGCAAGGTTATTGCTACAATCTCCCCGAATAGAGCCCCACCACCAGTCAGGTGTCCATAGCCCCGATGGAGTTATCTGGTAGTCCTCATTTGTTTCAAATGATTTCTTTGATCATTTTTTTTCTTTTTCTTTATTTTGATGCTTTTGATATTTGCAATGAAGCTCACATTCAATAGGTAATGAAATCCTATTTTTATATATGCAGGGTGGAGATTATAGTGGTAGCAAAGGCAAACCTTTAGATTTTTCACTTAATGCAAGTGTCCACTATCTCCTGAACCTACTCCTAGAATCTTAAAGATGTGTATTCATATGATTCCTTGAATGTTTCAATTTGTTGCTAGTGAATAATATCCTTCAAAGAACAAACAAGCAAACTACATTTATAAAAGTTACAACCTATGCATAGATTTCAGATGGTTCCCTTAGTTCCAGAAATTCCACTATTTTCTAAAGTTGTAACCTCCTCCTGCATATCCAAAATAAAAATGAAGATCCCCAGCAAATAGAACTACAACAAAATCAACCAACAACAAATAGGAACACACAAACAACACCAAAACAAACCAAAACAAAATAGACAACTATACAAAAATGTACAATACTTACAATATGGTACACAGTAAGACTCAACTCAACACTCTAGGCTTAGAAGTAATGTTTAAGGTATTGGCCATTAACAGGTAATGGAATATCCTCACAAGTTAAGGTTTTCAATCTAAATGTGTTATCTCCTATAATTTTAGTGATCTATAATGGACCTACCCACAGCTTATCAAATTTTCCATGATTTCCCTTTTTCTCATGGGCTTTGTCCCAACATAAGACCAAATATGAGATTTTAAAAGTTTTAACCCTATCCCTTTTTATCAAACCATGTTTTGACCACTACTTGATGTTTAGCAAATCTATCTATGGCTTGATTTCTTTTTTCATCTAAGTGTAGCAATTGAACTAGCCTGGCCTCTCTTTGGTCATCAAATCCTAAGTATTCATTAGTGAACTTCCAAGTTGGAATTCTTACATTAATAGGAAGAATAGGACATGTATCATATACTAAATGGTACAAGGAATTATCCAATCCTATTTTAACCTTTGTTCTATCCACCCATAAAGCATACTTCAATAAAGTATTCCACTCCCTAGGATTTTTTGCAATCAATTTCTTAATGATGTCTAATAGAATTTATTAGTAGACTCTGCTAACCCATTACATTGTGGATAATAATTTGATGAAAACTTTAACACAATACCATATTCAAAAGTCCAGTTTGAAAATTTCAAAGAGGAAAATGTAGGGCCATTATCACATACTAATGCATAAGGTACTCTGAATCTGGTTATGATATTCTCTTCTAGGAATTTGATGACAACTTTAGTAGTAGACAACTTACAGTAGGTAGCCTCTATCCATCTAGTGGAATAATTTGTCACTATAAGGATGAACTTGTGTCCAACAAAAGATGGAGGATTGATAACTCCAATGAAATCCAACCCCCATTGTGTGAAAGGTCTTGTTTCTATTACAAGTTGCAAAGGATGAGTCATATATCTTCCCTTATCGGCTATGATTTGATAGGTATGGCAACACCTGATATGTTCCTCTATGTCCTTAAACATGGTGGGCCAATAGTATCTTGCCCTTAAGATCTTGTGTTGTGGCCAAGTGAGACTCGTGATCTATCCCATACTTATCATGTAGTTCTAACAACACTTTATCAGCTTGATCTCTATTTAGACATCTCAAGTATATCCTTTCATTATTTTTTTTGAATAGTTAGCCTCCTTGAATCATATACTTTTGGGATTTCAACCTTAATTCCCTCCTCTAGGAAGATTTCATATGACTTGGATATTTCCCTGATATTAAAAATGAAGTAAGATCATCATACCATCTGATTGTAGTACCCATATTCACCACATACTGTTGGCTAACAATCTTGGGATTTGTGTTGGCTATAGTTTGCACTAAAGCTTGACCCGTGACCAATTTCATTAGAATGATTTTTAGATTGAATTCTTGTAGCACTGTTATCTATTTTGCTCTTTTATCTCCTAGTTCATTTTACATCAGCAGCATCTTCACTGCAGTGTCAGGCATGATAGCTTTGATTTGACTTCTTAAAATGTAATGCCTAAAGAATTCTGCATCCTTAAGGGGAGCACTCATAAATGCTATTGGCTTTTCTTCATTTTCATCACCCTTTTGTGTCAAGGCTATTGTGTAGGAGTGTTTAGATGCAAAAGAGTAAATAAAGAATGGTTTAGTGTAATCTAGGCTAGTTAATACTGGAGCATTGGTGATAGCCTCTTTTATATCTTTGAAAGCTACTTTGGCCACTAGCATCCACTCTATCTTAGCATCCTTCTTCAGCATAGCATTTAGAGGTTGTACTATCTCAGCAAAGCCAGTGATGAATTTGCTCACAAAATTTATCTTGCCAAAAAATGATTTCAATTCCTTTTTGCTAGCAGGCAACTGCAACTTACTGATCCCTTTAACTCTATCTAGATCTTTGGAAATCCCATTTTCAGAAATGATATGTCCCAGTAACTTAGCTTCTATCACCCTGAAGACACATTTCTTTGGGTTCAATGATATACCATATTTTTCACATCTCTGTAGTACTTTCCTCAAATCCTCTACATGAGTAGACCTGTCTTTAGAGAAAACTGTCAAATCATCCATATAGATTATGATGCATTTTCCTATGAGTCCATGAAAAGCAATATCCATGGCTCTCTGAAATGTAGCCCCTACATTTATTAAACCAAATGGCATCCTCCTATAAGTGTAATTAACCCACTTACAAGTAAAAGTGGTTTTCAACCTATCCTCTTTATCCACTAAGACCTGATTGTAACCAAAGAATCCATCTAAGAAAGACATCATTTTGGCACCATTGACTATCTATAAAACCTTGTCCAAAGGTGGTAAAGGATAATTATCCTTTTCTGATGCTTTATTAAGGTTTCTAAAGTTTACACAAAGTCTAATATCCCCATTCTTTTTGCTTACAGGAACTAAGTTGTCTACCTAAGTGGAATGCCACACAGGAAAGATTATCCTTGTAGATAACAATTTCTTGACCTCTTCAAAAATTAACTTGGGTTCTCATATGGCATTCACTGATCTCTATTTTTGCCTAAATAGTTTTACTCCTAGTTTTAGGGGAAACACATGAGTTATGATAGATGTATCATAAGTTTTAAGATCTTCATATGTCCATGCAATGACATGTTTATAAGATTTTAGTGCATCAATTATATCATTCCTTAACTCAGTAGAACAAGTCTTCCCAATTAGCACATTTTGAGGGTCTTTATCAGTACCTAGGTTGAAAGGATCACACTTAACTCCTTCTATTTTAGGAAGGTCCCTTTTCCTAACAATCCCATCAAAGTCAAAAATCTTTTCTAGTTCAATTACCCCTTTTGGTAAGAAGTTACTTTTCAGGTCAATGATATCTTCCTCGTCCTAAGATATTTCCAGTCTCTCCTATTCATCAATTATTTGGGCTTTAAATACATCATGATTTGCTATAAAATCTAAGATATGCTAGTTATTCTTGAATACCTAAAAGTCTGTTACATTGTTAGGTATACTAGAAACAGACACCAATTCCACCACAAATTTCTTTAATCTAGACAAGGTTAATGGTTCAAGTGAGATGGCTGCACCTGCTAGGGCATCTAGGCATTGATTTAATTCTCTAGAAATGTGTATAATATTGAAGGCATTGAAGGATTCTATCAAATCCCAGACTCTATACCTATAACTCACCATTTTCTAAAAATTACAAGCATACAACTTCCTAACCTATCTGACCACTAATTCAGAATTAGATAATAGTTGAAGGACTCTTACCTTCTTCTTGATGGCCATTAATAACCCATGTACTAGTGCCTCATATTCTGCTACATTGTTTGTACATGGAAACTGCAATCTATATGCTGCCAAAAATGACTTCCCATCTAGGTCAATAAGTTCTATTCCTACCCATGCTCCTTGTTTAGATTTTGATCCATCACACTTTAAAATCCACATATTTCTTTTGTGGACTGGATTTCTTATTTTTACAGGAAGCACTTTATTCAATTCAAGTTTTGCAGGATCATGTTTATCTTTATGCACTTTTGTCTGACCTATAGGTATTGTGATATTTTCTATAAGCTTATGTGGGTTAGAATGCTTGTTATCGTTTGATTTTTTGGAATCACTTGGGTCCTTCACTATAACATAAGTACCTTCATGTAATAGCAACTTAGGATTATCAATAGTATGCTTACTTTTTCAGTTTTCAATTTGTGCCATACATTTTCTATGTTGATGTTCGATTATTTCCCTACACATTCCACAATCTTCTTCAGAATGTGCAGTCTTATGAATTCTGCACCATCCTTTGCATAGAACATCATGAATAGAAGTTCCCTACTACATACATTTCCAGATTTCTTTATTCATGATCTGGCTAAAACTACTCATAGTGTCTTCTTCTTCATCAAAAGAATCAGGATTAGATTCAATGAGAACACTAGTTCCTTTGTCTATAGGTTTCTTTTTAAAATCAAAGGCTAGAATTTCCTCTATTTGGACCCCCCTATTATAAACTCTATACATACCAAGCTCTACTACAACATACAACACTTTGTTTGTTTTATGGTACTCTGTTATCATGCGTTTCATTTTTGGTTCTATATCAATCCTAATCTGATTAGGGATGCCTCTCCAAGGTAACCACATGTGTGAAAAATCTATTGACATATATGCATTTAAGCTCTTGGACCAATCTCTACTCAACAACATCCCATAATTCACTGGAATATCAACTACCTGGATGTCAATATATTGTTGGACTCTAGGATCAGTGGCTAATTGCACATAAATATGCATCGATTCTCCTATAATATTTACTTCAGATTTGTCTAATTGAGTTACAACTTTGGCTGACTTAGTAGGAGTGAGTCCTAAAGTTTTACACACTACTAATGGCATAACATTAGCAGAGGCTCTAGAGTCTACCATGCAGTTATGCAGGTTTTTCCCAAAAATTCTTAAGGTCAACAAGCAAGGAGTGACTCCTTTTCTATATATAACACTACATTAGTATTCACAGGTTGCTCAAGACTTTTGTTCTTGTCCTTAATTTTTACATCTTTATTGTGAACATCTGGACCTATTGAGTTTTCCTTAGAACCTGATTCATCTAAGGATTTCATGAAAGTAGTTCTAACTGATGTACTTCTCAATAATTCATACAAAGGAACATTTACTTTTACTTTCCTAATCTCCTCAAATAAATAACTCATTAGTTTAGTAGCATCATTAGGTTCTGATTTACTTACTTGGACCTTCTGTGATGCTGAAGTACCAGAAACTTGATGATTTGCCTTTTGAGGTAAAGGATTGTTACTTGAATGTACATCAGGTGGTGTATTGAATTGTTTGGAGGTGTGGAGGTAGTGAAAGGACCTCTAGGCTTGTTGTTACTTCTCAAGTTATATGTGATATTCCTTTGAGACTGTTGAAATGCTTGGAATTCGTCTGCTTCGACTTGCACCTCACTCTCAGTTTCAAAGGGGAATTGAAATGTTTCCAATACCAAAGATGACTCAATATATAGATTTTCTTGATAATATGATTCATCTTCTTCAATTTGATTCTCTTCTTCTTTTGGTGAGAACGTGAAACTTTCTAAAACCATTGCTGACTCATATCTTACAACACTATTTCATTTCCTTTAGGAACAAGGAATTCTGATGTGGGGCTTTACATTTCTACTTTGAAAATACTTGCTACTAAGTGGAATTATGGGCAATCTAACTTAGCATGAGCACTTATGTTGTGCATCCTACACTAATTGTTAAGAGCCACCTCTGCTACTTGCACTCTGGTAGGCTATTTGGATTCCTGATTATCTAGATTCTCAAAAGGAGAGGCTAGAGTACCATTATTTGGCCTTGTATTCCAAACTCTAGGAGGCTTGGGTTGATTTGAATTTCTGTTATCACTTCCATAAGATTTGTTAACCCCATTATGACTTCTATTCTGTAGCCCTTGTCCATGGTTTTGATGATTGTTATTTTGATGATTCTGGCCATAGAAACTTTGATTTCTCATCTGAGTCACTTCTATAGTCAATCTTCTCAAGTGAGAAGTGATCTCTTTTAATTCATCTGTATCTTCTTGTGCTTTGGCTACATAAGTATCTTGTGGATCTTAAAAGAATGAGTGTCCATTGAAATTTTCATCATTAGCAACATTGCCTATATATGGAACCATAGTGCAGGTAGGAATTGGATTATACACTGGAGTATGATGCATCAGTGCACCATTCAATTGCTGATTTTGATTAGGAATTGCAGCATTTCCAAGTCTCACTAATCTAGTTTTCTGCATCTTCTGATTTACGTTCACTACTTCTTTATATGCTTCAGACAAATTTGTCACTGTAGGTACCTGTCTCTTAACAAACATCGCAGTTAATGGATACAGAACAACATAATACATTTGTAACACTGCATTATTAGCTAAAGTATAAGGAGTTGCTAATCTAGAATAGGCCTTTTGAAAATGATCATTAAAGGTAGTTATAAATTCTCCTTCACTTCTTTTAATATCTATTAATCTATGATATATGGATGTTGGATCTATTAGAACCCTAAACCTGGACAGGAATGTTTCTTCCATAATTTTCCAATTTGTGATGTGATTATTAGGCAAATTAACATACCATCCATAAGCTTGTTCAAATAAAGTGAAAGGAAACAACTTGCATATCACATCTTTATGCACTAACCTTGCCTTGAAGCAAGTCTCTTTGAAGATTATTATGTGATCTATAGCATCGTGATGTAATTGATATTTTGGAAATACCTTGTTTGGATTCTTCGACATGTCATGGTATGCAGCAAAGTGTATAGGTGATTCTACATTGAAGAATGCCATGACGAGAATTCTAGGTGGAACTAAGCCAAAGTTCACTTGATTTTGAGGATTTAAACCAAAATTTAGTAGTTTGAACATGGAGACATTTGGATTTATCAAGTTAGGTTGAACTAAAGGTGAACTCAGACTTGGAGGAGTGTGTGATGAACTCCCTAGCTGAAAATTTCTAGGACTTAAGATTGAGGGATTATTTATACCTTTACCTGATTTGTTAGGTAATTGTGCAAAAATATCCCCTAGATTTGACCTGGACCTAGTCATTGGACCAACCGTATTAGCCAGTTTGCAAAAAATTACTTTAAATCATATCAGGCCTTGCTTCTAGCGCCAAAAACTATTGATGCGGATGTTATACATGAACAACATGAGATAAAATTCACTATGAACTTCGTCTATCTTGAAAGATATGGAGAATTATCAAATAATAATTCATAATCCCAAGGCTCTGTTAGTCAAGTCATGATTGTGTCAGATTACTCATGGTTCAATGTGAAGTTGTTTAACAAGGGGCCTTACGTGATTTAATTGTTCTTTACTTAGGATTAATTAATCTTTGTAAATAATTCCAAATTACTCTCAAAGCATTGATCCTCTACATATATTTGTAATTTTAGTGTCAACTCTTGTATGAATTTTAAGGAAACATGCTCTGTATCTCAAAATTTATGAAAACTATCAAATATCTTTATCATTCACATGTATTTATCAAAATCTCTAACAATTTCCTTTAGATTACTATGTGTTGGCTATTTATTTAAACCATTAGTAAAAGAAAGATAAAATCTAGGGTTAGAAACATGATCAAGATAGGATTATAATGCTTTGTCACTCACGTGGATAAGTTTGATTATTCTAGAAGATTCAAAAGTAAGTAAATTCTTATATGCTAATCTAGATTATTTTCATAAATTCACATACAAAATTGCAATCTTCAAAGGAAATATATCAAAAATACATGAATAAAATAATAATCCAGAATGGATGTAGAAATTTGATATTTGCATTTATTGATATATACCAGCCATTTCAAATTTACAATTCTTTATGACTTCAAATCTTTTGATTGTATCAATAGTATTATAAAAAATTATAGACGTTTTCACAAATGTAGAAAGGAGACAGGATATTCCACATAATCCTTCCTACATACATAGGTGAATCCCTTCTCAAACTAACTATGCCCAAAGCACTCTTCCTACTCACTTGTCTTGCATACAACTTGTATATCTCTGTGTATCAAAATAATGTAGCAAAGATCCTTAAATAGATCCAAATCCTTTACTACGGCTACAAAATCCCATCAAGGGTTCAGATTCAAAGTAAAACATCAATGGTAGAGAAAGATTTGCCAACTATGCACCAGTGGCATATGGGAATATCCTTGGAATATTCTTTTTCTAGTTGTCACTCCAAAATATCTTGAAGGAATATTCTCTTGAACGCAAAGATGCCTGTAGAATCTTCTTGAAGTATCAAAACATCTTCTATGGTTGACTTTCTATCTTTGACCTTTCCATAGGTATGAAGGCATAACAAAATGAAAAATGAAACACATAGTGAATGAGTATATAAATCACTGTCTCTAGTATCGTCCAATGGTTTCTCTCCTTCCTTCATTATATAATTTCCATACCTATTGGCCAAGGCTATTATGGCAGCATGGCTTGTCCTTTGAGAGACCTCCCATGTGTATTGCGGCATTTCTACACTTTTCTTTAACACCTATGCTCTGTCCTTAATGTCTTCTCTTCTTTTATGATATTTCTTGACTGTAGCACTTAATTCCATTATTAACTCCATTACACCTTCACTTAGTTTATTGACAGGGTCATCAAGGAAAGGATGAAAGATATCCTTAAACTCCTTAATTTCCATTGATACATCATATACTTGGGCTTTAGAGCAAGGATGCCTCACCAAATGTTGTATTATTTTTACATGTTTATCCAACATGTCTTGAGCAATTCTCTCTAACTCTTGAACACTAAGAATGCAAGGTTTGAGTATCCCTTACTAAAATTTCAATTCCATTCTCCATCTAGGCACTTAAAAGGCAAATTTTAGGGTCAAGATCCCTTCACTAACCATTGAGTCCATATGCTCTTTCATGGTAGTTAGTTTGTTCAATTCATCCTTACCTCGTTTTATCCTTAACTGGCATTTTTGTAGAATATTAGTACTATTGGAACCTTCTTAGTGAGAGTAGTGTCCCAATTGCTAATTGCAATCTTTATGACCTCTTCCCCTTTCTAAAGAAATGTCTTCACCCATTCTTCAAACATACTAGCTTCATGCCTTTTGTTTTCCATGTCACTTATTTGATCTTTATATAAAATTATTAACTCTGAAGGTAATTCAGGTAAGCTTTGTTTGAGGTCTACCATCCTTTGAATAAACTATTGCAATTGAGCAATATACCCCTTCAACTCTACTATTTTCTGCTTGTCCTTCCTCATCTTAGTGACAATCACCTCTGTCATCTCTTGCAACTCTTCAATGTGTTGTTCTCGATTTACATGCCCCAGATTTAGACCAATAATTGTATTGAGTGCTTCTAGATTAAACTATGCTGGAGTTTTTTTCCCGTCAAAACTTAATTCACCTTTTTCCTTATTGGCTTAAGGAACTACCATCTGCATCATTCTTGTACCAGAAGGATCTCTCTTTATTGCTGACATGACCCTTACTTTCCTTCTACCTCTCTTAGCAGGCTCATTAGCTAGTAAGCTTTTGATATACATTGGTACCAACTAGACTACTGACTCTTGGTGCACCTCAGACCCAATCCAAGATGGTACTACTATGTTCATGCTTGCATCCATAGCCTTATCATTTATCACCTCACCCTGAGGCTTTCTTGTTATCACTTCCTCCTATTCTTGCTCTTCATGTTCTTGATGTTACCTAGGGGATTCTTGGTGTTGTTGTTGTTGCTCTTGATAATAAGGTTTTTGAGGAGGCTCTTGATTAACATTTTGACCTTATTATTGGTTCTCCTGTTGAACATTATGTACTTGCACATTTTGTTGTTCCTCCCCATGAGGCAATTCAGGGTTAGGAACTTCATTTGATGTATCCTTTCCCTCATCCTTCTTATTTTCTTGTTCCTCCATGCTATCTATAGGGACATTTTCCTAAACTGGTACATCTTCTCCCTGAGAAGATGGTACATCACCAATGTCCTCACTTTCTTTCCCTTCTACCTGATAATTTAGAATCTCTTTGTTATCTTTTTTTACTTAATAATATTTTCAGGCACTAAATTATCAAATAAATCAACCATTTCTGTATCCTTGGCTGATTATGTAATAACCTCTAGACCTTTTGAAGTTGTCACTGCCCCTTGTACCATTCCTACATCTAATGCCCCTAGCATGAGCTGATTTTTTGATATTTTCTATCTTCTCCTCACTACCCTCATCTATGCTATCATCACCACTTTCATCATCACTTTCCTCATTATCATCATCAACATACACAACATCATCCACATCCACCACTTCTACATCTTCTTTTGTGGATACTTGAGCCTTGGATGCACCCTGTAACATTTCTTTAGTCATTTCTTGTTTAACTTTGATAAACCCTTGTAATTTCTCCTACTGTGATTGTGCTGTTATCAAGGTGTTTGCTGAATTGTTGGTAAGACTTGAACACTTGGTGTTTGCTGAGGCATTATAGGTGGTTGTACTAGAATGTGATCTAATGTGGTAGATGCACTTGATGTTCCTCCCTCTGTAGATGTGAAT
Source organism: Cunninghamia lanceolata (assembly GCA_027924645.1). Classification (NCBI taxonomy): domain Eukaryota; kingdom Viridiplantae; phylum Streptophyta; class Pinopsida; order Cupressales; family Cupressaceae; genus Cunninghamia; species Cunninghamia lanceolata. Next base: position 1,379,342 of record BSBN01001483.1, on the reverse strand, counting down.
GTACCTGAGGGGATGGCCACTGTTACCCCTAATGCATAGGGATCTACCAATGTGGCTCCTGTATTTGTGTTGGTTACCTTAGCCTCTACTATCTACCTCTTTCTCCTTAAGAAATCATCAAAGTTATCTTCATTTTCTAGATTTCTCTTTTTACCTTTTTTCCCTTGATAGGTAACTGTTATTCCTCTAGCCTTTATCTCTGCTATTTTCTCTTTTATCCATAGATTTGAATGTGTTATCACTAGACTTGACACATTATCAAATGAAGCCTCTTCAGGTTGACTCCAGTTTGGCTCTATGATAAGTTTATCAGCCACCTTTTTGGCTTCATAACTATTGTGCAACACTTTCTTGTCATCATCCTTGATTTCTTGGGGTACTTCAAGTACTCCCAATGTCTTTATCTAATCTAGAGTTAGCTTTTGGTTGGCCCTTTTGCTGACCTCTACTTCATTATCACAATCTACCCAAAAATCTTCAATGTGTGGCTGGCTTCTGAATTTGTTATCAACATAATTATGTATTCTTCCATATTGATCAAATGCCTGAGCCAAATCAAAAGTTTGAAAACCATACTACTACAATTTTGGCTCTGATGTTTTGGTGGCCTCCTAACTAAAACATTGGTATCTACCAATGCCAAAGGGAAACTTGATGTTACCTCTATTGAATTTTGCCTTGTACATACCATAGATGTTCAATATCTATATGGTGAATTCTAGGAACACCATTTTATCTGTTGGGTACCTTGGTAATTTGAAAGCTTTACCCATAAATCCTTCTATTCTGATGTAAGTAAATGTAGGGAATTGAATATACCACGCACTATGCAAATTGATAGCATTCGATGCTTCTTCTGATAACCTCTTATCCCTATCCCTTGTCAATGTTCTCACTAGGTATGTGTAGAACACATCATTTACTCTTATGTAGTTTTGCATCAGATTCTTTTCTTGCAGGTCTGGGTAATGATCATATACCAACATTTTCCCTAGGCCATTTCCTAGTGTACCAACCCCTTGTATTTCTCTCAATTACATTTTGCCACACATGAGTATACCACATATGATGACAAGAAAAAACTCCTCTACTTATTCCATCTCATATTCTGTGCAAAAATAACATTACTGATAGCTTGAGCCTAATGAACTACTCCTATTTCTTCTCTGATAAACTGAATTATAGAAAACATCCACCACTCAAATTGACTTGCATCTACAAGGCCCATTAGTCTACTTAACAGTGTGATCAATATGTAAATATCTTCTTTGAAGTCAATCCTATACAAATGTTTTGGAACTTGAGCTGCTACCTTTGGTTTCTTATTATGGGGGTACCATCCATAAAATATTTTACTCTTGCAGGATGATTTATTTTCTTTAAAGTCAACAGTGTACTTTTCCACATCTATTTCCATCATTTCATTAGAATCTTTAGGCCAAATGTTTTAGCTATTCCTTCTACTAACAAATTTGCATAGACAACACCATTGTGCTTTACTTTTCTTGAGTTCATGTCATATTTATGAATGCACTCAATGACTAAATCCCTATCTTCCATTGTGAGTGGGAATCTAGTAGCATTAAATAGTTCCACATCCATCAGATTATTCAATGCTAGAGATGCTCTAGGCACTCTAATTTTCTACAATAATATGGAGGAATCCAAATCCCTGATTTTAGTATCATTTGCCATTCCTCCCGTAGGGTACATTTGCGAATTAAACCCCTTGCATGAAAATTCTTCCTGAACCACTTCTTTCCTCGTATCTTTCTTTGCTCCTTTCCCAGTTGTCCATTCTTTACCCTCAATTTTCTTCCCTTTGGGTGGCATCCTGTCAAGAAACACATTCCTTTTACAACCATGTTCATGTTTTCTAGGGTTTTACCATACATATTTACCATTGACATTTTACCCTAAGGTTTTTTCTTTTTTTCTTTTTTTGAATCATGTATGGCTACCTTACATTAAGCTTTACAATTAATCCTAGAAATTAACCAACTTTAAACCAATTTCACCATCTTACTGTAATTACTATAGAATTAACCATAATTGCATTCCATGAATCACAAGCGAGAATTTTAGGTACATACCTGGATTGCAACCGTTGACTTTTACACTATTTGCAAGAGACTTTACCATTCAATCTCACTACAACTGCATTTGAATCACAATTCACCCTTGTTTGCTTTATCTCCGTGGAGTACTCTGGAACTGAATTCTAGATGCAATTGTGAAATTAACATAATTAAAATTCCTTTTTACTCTTTTTTGAAATAAAGGTATTTCCTATAGCAAATATGCATTAAATGCTACAAACATCATATGCAATTTAATTTTTACTTTATTTTACCATTCAATGCATATTTAGAATTTTGTATATGTTTGTGTTTGCACTTTTTACATTTGTATGTGCATATGCATGCACTTGCACTAATATGCAGAAAAGAGGTAGTGATGTCATTGCAAACATTTCAACTTAATGCCCTTTTCGATGTTAAGTTCACTTATGTATCTCAAAGCATGCACGAGATATCTTTATGCATTTGTAATTTTCTCTCCCATTCATTTTGCATATTTTCTTCTATATGTTTATGAATATCTTATACAATTGCAAAAACATACAAACGTAGACTCCACGAGTTTACGAAACAAATTGGAATTACCTTTGGATTTGGTCTTGTATATATTTTTGCTTGTATCACCTTTTGTATATCACACACATGCATTTCCTAACACATGGACATGATGTTGACTTTTCCACCTTTTGTTATACAAAAATGCCCTTTATTTCACAATTTAATCATAAATTTCACATCTGTGATTGCATCTTGTTCTTTTGTATATTGAATACATGCATCTCAACATACAAATGCGGACCCCACCTAAAGTTTAAACTCTCTAATCACGTTCGGATTTGTATTTGCATATTAGATACTTGTGTTTATATAGATAAAGATACATAAAAATACAATTGTTCACTTCTGCTTTCTAAATTTAATTGAATTTTCTTTCAGGTCCATTTATGCATTTGTATAAGAAAGTATACTACTAGAAATGTATTAACCATACAAATGAGATGATCATGACTTGCTATACTAATTTTGAACCTCCTTTGACATCCGCTAATGCATATTTTAAATTTGCATATATGATACATGCATTGTAATATACAAATACAAGTGCAGACTTCTACCATTATAAAGCACATCATGAAAAGTTATCAAGTCCGGATTTGCATATGCATGTTTTGGACCGTTTAAGATACAAACACAAAATGGGATTTAAACACGATGTATACTATAACCCAACAAATTGAAAAATAAAGTATATAAGATACATGCAAATGACAATGTAGATGTGATACATTTTGACCAAATAGTCCAGCGTTGACTTTTCATAAAATTTGGGGTAACTCTCGTAATACATAGAATTATTGAATTGTTCAAAAAGCAACCATAGCTAAATTTTAATGTAGATTTCATTGATAGCAATTTTTTTTTCACCAAGCACTGTGCATCTTGAATTTTAAGCAAAGGCATTTTACCCATACCACCAAACAAGCAGAACCAAACCAACACAAAAGTGAAAGCAACAAAAGAGGGTCCTCATTTTTCTAAAGGGTAAAATGGGGCATGTTGTGAACATCACAACAATTAGTATTAGGTTTAGGACTATTTTTATAATTAGGGTTAGGGTTATTTTTACAATTAGTGTTACAGTTAGAGTTAGAATTAGGGTTAGGGTTATTTTTACAATTAGTGTTATGGTTAGGGTTAGAATTAGGGTTACGGTTAGGGTTATAATAAGGGTTAGGGTTAGGTTTAGATTTAGAATTGGGGTAAGAATTAGAGTTATAGTTAGGGATAGGGTTAGAATTAGAGTTAAGGTTAGAGTTACAATTAGGGTGAATGTTAGTATTAAGGTTAAGGTTAGGGTTTGAATTATGATCATGGTTAGGGTGAAAATTAGAGATATTTTTAGGGTTAGTATTAGGGTTAGAGTTAGAATTTAAGTTTAGGATTAAAATTAGGGTTGGGGTTGGGGTTAGGGTTAGGGTTAGAAATAGGGTTATGACTACAATTATGATTAATGTTAGAATTAGGGTTAGGATAAGGGTTGGAATTATAATTATAATTAGGATTATAATTAGAAATATGGTGAGAATTACAATGAGAATTAGGGTTAGGGTTATAATTAGAATTAGGACTAAAATTAGGGTTAGGATTATAATAAGTATTAGGGTTAGGTTTAGATTTATGATTAATAATATATCTAATATTATATAATTTAGTATTAACAATATTGACAATATATAATGTATATATTAGTAGTATTTATATAAAGAGAAATATGATAACATTAACACTAATTTAAATCATAACTGACCCTAACCATACATGGAACCCTACCCCTAACCACAATTTGGTATATGAATAAAACATTAAATGTATTGAGATTTATAAACATAACCATAACCCTAATTAGATTAAAACCATAACCCTAATATTATTGACTAGTCTACTGGCCCTACCTTCTTCAACCCGGGGCATTGGATTGTTCACCTGAACCCCCGGGGATTGCTTTCCTACTAACATGGTGGATTGATTAGTCTAGTTGGATAGCTAGCCTATTGCCTCCCACCAGAGGTTCCTACCATTACCCTTCCTACTTCGTGTGGGAGGACAATGCTATCCGGTTGGGTACAAGAATCTACCGAGGGATTCAATCTAGCTGGTGGCTGGAGGATGAGATCGAGATTGAGTTCCATCTAGGGGTAAGAAAAGAAATTACCCACACGGAGATAGGACCACACCCCCAGTAGTTGATTAAACAAATAGCTACACCATTCTTGTCTTCATCCTTCAAAGGAAACTACATTTCATTGTCTTGCCAAACTAATAAACCTCCAAGGTTAACCAAGAGTTCAAGAAAGAGCTCATCCAGCCTCCTGAAATCTATATTATTGTTTGGCTGGACTATCTGCTCAATCAACCTCTTTTCTCATAGTTCGCTTAGTTTACTCGGGGCAAGAGTGGGAGGAGCAGCTCAACTAACAGTGGGAGGAGTCCTAAGCTTGGTAATGGGAGGAGTAGTTAGCCAGGGAGGGATGGAATAATTATAGTGGGTTTGGCTTCCTAGTTGAGCATTCGTATCATTCCTATCAGCTAGGCTTCCCTCCCACCTTTTGGTCAAGCATTCTGAAGTTCCATCAGCTGAGCATGCTTTCATTTATGGCTGTCCTACCTCCTAATAGTTAGAGCCTACCTAACAATTCAATTCCCCTATAGAACTATAGAGTAGAGGGAAACTAGTTCAATCATTAGGAAGGAAGGCAAGCTGGATAATGTTAACTCCCTCCGACCATCCTTTGTTCACTCTCTTGGTTGGCCAAACAAAATAGTTTCTTTGCTATCTAAGATGGCAAGTTCTTTGCTATCCTACCATGGGTGAGATGGCAAGTTATTTCTCTTGGGGGAAGGGGAATTAAGCCCCTTTCAAAACTAATATTCCCCCCCACCCCAGATGTCACTGTGACATTTTAGAGGGGGCCCCAAGAAGCTATTTGTATTTGGATGGACCATCCTTTGTTACTGGTTAACCCTCACCCATGACCAGCCAAACTACATTAGTCAGAGGGTTTAGTTGAACTCAAGAAAGTACGAGGGCAAGCCTTCAATCTCTCTAGAGGGTATGTTGTCCTAGCTCCAGTAGTTCAAGATATCCTCCCTGGGGGTGTAGGTAGGCTTTTTCCTTCCTAGACCATCTCACCCTATAGTTTTGATAGGGATCAAAAGTTTGGGTCATATGACAGGAGGGTGGGAGTTCTAGTTCTTTAGTAGATTATTGTGACCCAAGTTTCAATCCTGGCCAGATTCTATATGTAACATACCCCCTGCAACTAAAGGGGCTATAGCCCTATCTCCTCCCACCCACCCTTGGGTCAACTATCCAGATTCTCTACTACATATGGGTGGGAGGGACCATTCTAACCCACAACAACTAATCTACCATAACCTTAGAATAGTAGGGGCTCATGTGTAGTAGAGAATATGAATATGGCCAGTAAACTATTTTTCTCTGAATAGCTAGATTCTATACGTAACATGCCCACCCTTGCCCAATGAATAGAACGGATAAAGGGGGTATCGTCGAACCCTTTCTCGCCAGATTCTATATGGAACATGCCTAGGGGAACTACCTGGAGGCTATAACAAATAGAAGGTGTTCAGGGGTACCTATCCTCACCCCCAGTTAGCTGGACTACAATCCCACCCATCCCACAATCAATTACCCATCGGGGCTCCTGGATGGTTGAAAGCCATGGATGGATGGTTGAAAGGTTACCAGGCTGGTTCAATTAATAGGAAGAAAGTTTTCTCTTTGCTTTTTGCTAGTTCTCCTCACTAGTCCTCTAAAGACAAGGCAAGCTGGACCAATGGTGGGTGGTGTATTAGCTCACTTTCTCGCGGAAGGAGGATATACAATTCTAAGGGTTAACCAACTAGAAGGTCAGGAATAGTTAATGAAGGTAGGCTTGAGTACCCGGTGGAGAGCATCAATCCAATATAGTTGAGTTAGGTTTAGTTGAGCTCTAGGGGTGAAGGATTGTATGGGAAGGAAGTAGATTGAAATGAGTTGACAACCAGAGGACCATTAGTAGCTCCCCAAATGAATACTAGGGCAGGTTCAAGTGGGAGAAAGAAATAGTAACTCAGGGGTGAGGATAGGGGTGGGTGGGAGGATATAGATGGTGTACAATTCAGGTAACTATTCATTCATTGGGAGACTAACTAGTTCATTACCTCGACCAATAGCATGACAGTCTACCTACCCACACTCGGGAGGATAAGATATAGTTTGACTAGTCCACCCACCCCATACATATTAGTTGTTGAGAGATATCTTAGGTTCAGAGTCCCACCACCCTGAACCTCTAGGCAAGACAGTTCCTAGTTGAGCATGCTTTCATTTTCCATTTGACAATCAACTATAGTTCCTCCCACCCAAGGTAGAAACACTTTCCATAGCAGGAGGAGCTAGATGCCATTAGGGAGGGAGTGAAGGATGGACCACTGGGGATTCAATCCAACCTAAGATTAGAGGATACCAGCCTAGACAACTATCTTCCCACCCAACCTGGGAGGGAATTATAGCGGCATCAAGGAGTTAGAGGATGGGTAATTGAATAAACAAGGATGGATGGTTAGACAAGAAAAGAACTAGCTAATAGGGGGTGAAGTTTGCGACATTTTAATGGGGGTGAAAGGGTGGCCCGTGGTAGGCGATAGGGACTAGCCAACAAGGGGTTCAAGAAGAGTACGTGGTAGGGACTAATGCAAAATGGATGTCCAGAGGAATTTCAATTCGAAGAGCTCAAGAAAGTAGGTCCTTCAATAGGGATGAACTATCTATAATAAGGCAACCAGTGGTTATCCTTCCTACACCCCTAGGTGGGAATTACCATCTATAGTTTCTATCCATCTATCAAGGCTCAATGGGTTTGGATGCCAGAACTCCCACCAACCAATCAAGCATTCTTTCTTTACTCGACCAGAAGGATGTTGGAACATTGTTAGAAGGCTCTTAGATAAAAAATAAAATAGTTTCTTTCTATCCTACCTAACTTACTTTCTTCCCTTTCGTTGGGTTCTCCTTCCTACCTATAATTGGAGCTCAAGGAAGCATAACGATCTCAAGGTTGGATAGAACTAGATGGAACTCAATGAGGAGCAGTAATTCTACCAGTCCAGAGAAGGAGTAGGAAACCCAGCATGAGGAAATGTATAGTTCAGTAGAGAGAGTACTCCAGTTTAGAACTAAACCTAACTTCGGTAGGAAACCCAGCATGAGAAGTGTTGGAATAGGTCTAGACAACTGAGAGGGGGGGTGAATCAGTTATTGCTATATTTAATATTTTTCTACTATTATTCTTCTTTCACAACTTAAAATTAAATCAATGATATAAACATTCCAGTATTAGACAATAGCATATGAGTAGAAACATGAATGACACATTTGACACCAAGATTTTGACATGGAAACCTGGTTAAGGGAAAAACCACAGTGGGGGTTAATCCAAAAAAAATAATACCCTGTTAAAAGTATTTTATAAATGGGAATGCACTTGTATTTGGGCTCACTGCCCTGAGCTCACTACCCTGAGCTCACTACTCAAGTGGAGGCTCATTGCCTACAGAAAATTTACAAGAGATTTACAGAGATTTTGAACTGGTAAGATGCATCTGCCAATGCTAGAGATTAGTTTCGGTTAAGTACAAATACTGACTTTATACACTTCATCTTTATCTGCTCTTCTCGCTATTCTACCTTCATTCAGACATTAGATTTCTACTCCTTTCACATTTTCTCCATGATCATAAAACACACACAAAATATCCACAATCATCAGCTATATATACTTATCTTGAATTGCAATCACTTGCTAGTTGGCAACAACAACACTTAGAACCTTTTGAGAATGCTCTGCTCTGTCCGCTAGATCCATACACCAATATTGATGTGTACCAAAAATAACACATATAGTTCATCATACATGTCGACCACTGACATTCTATCTCATACACAGGTCATCAAAACACTTCTATTGGGTCGACACAAGGATTAACATAAGTCTTCCTGTTCTTCATTGAACTGTTCTATCATAATAGGACCCGGTATTTAGATTCTCATAACTTTTGATCCCTTTATCACCAGAGGCTAAAAACTTGGATTTACATTGTCCTGGTGTCCCTCTACACTCCTTCAAATTTGCAACACATAATGATTAACTGGAGAGATCCGTTGACCAAAATACTAGATTCTGCTTTATGCTCTATTTCAGGCTCCCGGATTTAGATAGATTATCATTCTGACTTCTAGTATGATCAAATACTGCACTACAGATGTGTGGAAAAATCTTAGTTGCCATCAATGACAATACCTATCAATGCTAAGCAGTGTCTCTTGCCAACAATCTCCCCCTTTGGCATTGATGGCAACACTTAGTGAAAAATGACTGTCTTTGTGCAACTCCCCCTTTGTCTGTACATTCGTACACTTCACTTATTCTAGTGCTCCCCCTTTGATGAATACTTCATTTTTCACTGCCCTTCACTCCCCCTTTGACATCAATGGCAAAGGGTGGGATCCCCAAACCAAAATTCTCAAAAAATTCTGTATACATTGCCGCATATGTACAAGTAACCATTAATTTCCATTCACATGAACTTGAGCATGTCTGCAAAACTAGCTTTTATTTGCACAAGTTCAGAGGCCCAAGTACTCTCCATTCCATCCAAAATTGAAATGTACCCATTTAACACAAATGAGTATGCTACTACCTTTGATAGATCTGATGGAACACTGGTCTGAATTGCAGTATGAGCTTCAAATAAGGCATTATACATTGTCTCTAATTTAGGGGCAATTAATCCCTGGAGCTCACACATTCTTTTCATAATGTTTCTTTTCTCTTTGACAAGTTTCTTTATTTCCTCAGTCAAGTTAATTACTTGACATTCTTGAATTATGGGCAATACTGTTAGGGAATCAAAATTTTGAGAGAGATTTGACAATTTTGTTCTTGCTCCTTTATCTTGTTCTCAATACCCTTATTAACTTTGGGCCATGATAGATAGAATTTGTACATATAACTTCAATCATTTAGAGCATTCTGAATACTCTTTATGCTAATACCAAGTATTCTTCTATCATTTCCTATTAGGTTCTTTAATTCACAAAATTTCTTATCTAAGAATTCTTTCTGAACTTTTACCTCCGCAGATTTCTCAAAGGACTCAAATTGTGAATTTATTGAACTTACAAGATTCTTTAGATGTCTGGAGGGGGAATCATTTTGATTCTTCTGATAGGTTGGCATTAATTTCTCCAAAACTTTGGTTGCAAGTCCCAATAGCTCATTCTCTTCTATGTGGAACTTTAACATCTTCTCTCTAGCCTTTACTTGGGTGAATGATGCTATCTTCATCAATTGAATTGGAGAGAGAGCATCTGGATTGGCTAGGCCTTGGAGTAGTTCAGGTTCATCAACTTCAATCACTTCTTTTCCAAGAAGACTTTTTACTGCATCTATAGTTTCTCTTGCTATTTTAGAGCCAACCTTTTGATCTCTTGATTTCTTAGTCTTTGCTTTAGATGCTTCAACGTTTGCACCATCTTCTTCTGCTTTATCTTTCTTTTCTCTTTCTTCCTCTAACTCTACTTTATCCTTTTCTATGTTTTTTGTAGAGGTACTTTTTCTTCTTTGTTTATCACTTACTACATGATCAGGAGGGCTTTGTGAAATAGTAACATTATCCTCTTTCTCTATTGTATCAGATGGATTGGGAGCATCTTCTACATCAATTATTTTATCCAACATTTCTGTATCCTCTTGATTCACTTGTTCTACTTCCGGAACTAAAGCTTCACCCAACTCAGATTGTTGCTCAATAATATTTTCTTCTTCACCATCTAGAACTTCTTTTGTGACTATGGGAAGATTGTGCTTTCTCAAGGCTTTCAAAAGAATCTCTTGAGTTTCTTCAATGATTTCATTTGTTTCTCCAAGCATGAGTTGTTCATTTTCCTCTTGCTTCTAAAGTCATCTTTGACTTCCTTGAATATCATATCTATTTGATCAGGAGAAATTTGAGGACACAAATTTATTAGCTCATGTTCCCTAATCTCTATGTCCTTGCACTTGGCATTTTCTTTTCTCAACTCTAAGATATTTGCCAGACTTTGTGGTAACTCAAAAGTTATCTCAATTAGTGCCTTGTTGTAGATGTTGAGATATCTGATTGTTGCTTCCTCCAACACCCTTTTATCCATGTCATTGTATTCATTATAGAATTCAATCATGGGTTTTATATTAGCACCCACAGTGATTGATTTTATCACATCTTCTAGGGAGAGTGTGGGCTTCTCAACATTTTCTTCATACTCTTCAGTCTTTTGCCTTTTGCTAGTCCTTTTGCTTTCATAGGACTTTTCTTTGGTTAACTTTGTAGCTTTTGTTCCAGTGACTTTTAGTTCCTTGATTTCAATGTTAGAGTCTATATCTACTTCATCTTCTCTTATGCTTTCATAGGTCTGGGAAGCTTTTGTTTTTTTCCTTTTCTCACATTTTCCAGAAGATTTTGCTTCTAATTTTGTAGTTTTAGAAGGAGTAGATGTAGTAGTAGAACTTCTAGTAGATCTTGAAGTGGAAGAGAGTTCCACCGGATCACTTGTTTGTTTCTTGTTTTTCTTTCTCATCATTTTCTGTTCTTTCTCTGAATTTCTTCATAGCTTCCTTAGTTAGGCCAAGATTTTCAACTAGCTACTCAACTTCTTTTCTTACTCTCCTATTGGTTTTAGGTTCTCTAAGATTAGTATGCAACTTTAAACTCAACTCCTCATGGTACCTTTAAAGATTCAAAGATTTAAAGAGAGGTACCTTTTTCTTTCACGGTGTTAGGGTTGATCAATTATCAATTGAATTCATTCTCTACCTCAGTCTCTGGACTTGTACCTCAAATGCTCTTCTTCTTGTTTACTTCAAATGCAAGGTGATTCAAATGAGTGATCAAGTGACCTTTTAAAGCTCCACATTACCTAATTTGCCTTTGTAATAAATGCGTTGCCCTAATTGTATCTGGTTACATTGGTTTGATGTTCTTCATGTATCAATCTGCAAGATTTCATATCAACATCTTTTCTTCCAGAAATCCTTTCATAGGTTCTGGACCAATTTAGAGTATTTTCTATTAATGTGCTAGATCTAGGCACCCACTTACCAACCAGGGGAATTTGATGTTCTATGCAGCTCCCCCTAAGCTAGAGTTTCTGGCTTAATTCTCAGAGGAATTGTCAGCACTGTATTCTGGTGCGGACTCATTATCATTGTTTACTATATCTTTCTTTATCCAAATCTTATTCATTTCATTTCGTATCTCATCCACATCAATTTTCTTTTTGCCTCTATCTTGTTTCTACTCATCTAGTTTTCTATTTACTGGACCTTTTCTTCCATTGTCTTTACTTCTGCATAATCTTGCAATATGACCAGATTTATTGTAGTTAAAGAATACAACATTTCTTTTCTTATAAACCTAATTTTCTCTTGATCTGCACTGATTAGCCATATGTCCAAACCCATTGCAAACAAAGCAGTATCCATTAAAAGAATTGCTAATTCTTCTATTATAGGGATTATTCATTATCATACTTTTGTATTCATTTGATCTATGACCATACCTGTTACACTTGAACCATTGACCAGAGAAGGGTGGACCATTTTGATTTAGTCTGCTTCTACACCGAGTAGCTCTATGGCCAAATTTGTTGTAGTTGAAATAATTTCCATTGAATGATGGATATCTTTGAGCATTTGGCTGTCTTACTGGAGGTTTTCTAGATCTATTTCTTGCATTCCTAGGCTAAAAATTTCTCTATCTGGATCCAGAGCTTTCACCTTTCTCATACCTAAGATTATGCTTATCAACATCCTTTTTCTTCCCTTCAATGAGTGCTTCAAGTTTAGCTAAGCTTATCTTGAACTTCTTATACTCATTTGCAATTTCTAGGTCATGTTTAAGTGTGATAATTTGTCTCTCAAGTTCTCTTTCATTATCTCTGCTTTCTTGTAGATTAGATTCTAGAAGGCCATCTATCGCATCCAATTTGTAGCATTCTTTAGAACTCTTTTTTAGATTTTGATTTAACTCTTCTTCAACTTTCTTCTTATCTTCAATTTCCTTGGTTAGTCTCATCACCCTAGTTTCCATGTCATGTTTTAGAATAGTAACTTCTTTAGTTAACTTTTCACATTCCTTTGTCTTCTCATTTAGGGCCTTGTCTTCATAAGGTTTTCCTAGTTGAAGAGGTTGCTCCTCTCCTTTTGCATTGGATTTGCTCAATTTCTCTTTTAAAATTTTAATGAAGTCTTTAGCCTTTTTGAGGTCATCTTGTAGTTCTTGAACTTCTACCTTGGACTGCTCAAGATCATCTAGGGTGAGATTAAGTTGCCCTTGAAGGTCATATTCATCCATTCAACTGTATTCCTAGATCTTCCTTAAGCTGTTAAACTTTTTCAAGGGAACTTAGCTCTGATACCAATTGTTGGAATAGGTCTAGACAACTGAGAGTGGGGGTGAATCAGTTGTTGCTCTATTTAATCTTTTTCTACTATTATTCTTCTTTCACAACTTAAAATTAAATCAATGATATAAACATTCTAGCATTAGAGAATAGCTTATGAGTAGAAACATGAATGACACATTTGACACCAAGATTTTGACGTGGAAACCCAGTTAAGGGAAAAGCCATAGTGGGGGTTAACCCACAAAAATTAATACCCTGTTAAAAGTATTTTATAAATGGGAATGCACTTGCATTCGAGCTCACTGCCTCAAGCTCACTACTTATAGAAAAGTTTACAAGAGATTTACAAAGATTTTGAACTAGTAAGATGCATCTGCCAATGCTAGAGATCAGTTTTGGTTAAGTACAAATATTGACTTTATACACTTCATCTTTATTATGCTCTTCTCGCTATTCTGCCTTCATTTAGATATTAGATTTCTGCTCCTTTCACATTTTCTCCATGATCGTAACACACACACAAAATATCCACAATCATCGGCTATATATACTTATCTTGAATTGCAATCACTTGCCAGCCGGCTGGATCCGTACACCAATATTGATGCGTACCAAAAATAGCACATGTAGTTCATCATACATGTCATCCATTGACATTCTATCTCATACACAATTCATCAAAACACTTCTATTAGGTCCACACAAGGATTAACATAAGTCTGGCTGTTCTTTACTGAACTATTCTATCATAATAGGACCCGATATTCAGATGCTCATGACTTTTGATCCATTTATCACCGAAGGTTAAAAACTTGAATTTAGATTGTCCTGGTGTCCCTCTACACTCCTTCAGATCCACAACACATAATGATTAATTGGAGAGATCTGCTGACCAAAATACTAGATTCTGCTATATACTTTGTTTTAGGCTTTCAGACTTAGATTATCATTCTGACTTCCGGTATGATCAGATACTGCACTGCGGATGTGTGAACAATCTTAGTTGCCATCAATGACAACACCTATCAGTGCTAAGTAGTGTCTCTTGCCAACAAGGAGTATCCATTTACAACCTTCTCTATCCAATTATAATAGCATGAGCTCAAATTCCCAAACCTAGGCCGATAAACTTGCCTGGGGGTTTAGGATGGCCCATGGTCCTTCTGCTAGGCCAACAGCTAGGTGGAGAAAGGATGGATGGAAGAAAGCTAGGCCAGCTAGGCTAATCAAAGAAACAAACATTTTGGATTGTCCTATCCAGTATTGTATTGGATCTGTAGTTAGGACAAGTTGTCAACTCATTACTTCCAGCTAGTCCATCGATCAGGTTTCTTGGGGCCCCACCTCTAGATAGGAGTTGTTGGAGAGAAATATAGGGACTCACAACTAGAAGGAATTCAACAACTCAAATAAGGAGGGCAACCAGAAGGAAGTAACAAGTTCTAATGGAAGGACCCACTTGAAATTAGGTAGGGAGTTCAAGAAAGTCTTCTCAAAAGGGAGTTGGTTGGGCTCCTACTGACTAATTAGAATTCAACTAGTTCGTTCAACCAAAAGGTTACCCAGCCACCTAGTAGTCTACTCCCTTGGTCTTGTTGAACTACCTGCTCTCCATATGGAATGAGATCCTTGTTCTCATTCGACGAGCTTCCATCCAATGACTAGAGCTTTCCTAGGGGTGGGTGGGGGGAGCTATGGACCATCCATCCTTGTTTACTTGTTTATTCTAGCTGGACCATCCTTGTCGGTCAGAAGAGATAGATGTTGGCAGTGTGCTGGGGAGGAGTAGTTATAGGGGAGGGAGGGAATTATAGCGGTATTAGGGAGTTATATCTTGGAAAGGAGTTCAGTATAGAATCAACAACTTAATCAATAGGCCATCTAGCCATCCTTTTCACCTGGGTGGCTGAGCCAAACTTTTGATCATGCTATTACCTTGACCGACTAGAAGGGGAAACTCCATTGGGCTTGTTTTAACCTCATATGACCTAGACTTTTTCTCAAGTTGAAATATTTCCCAAAGCATGGAGATAGTTGGCTAAGTTTTCTAGTCATGTCCGCTAGAATTTTCTCATGTTGTTAGGTGGTCCTAGTTGCTAATATAGTTGGAAATAGAGTTAGGTGGCTTTTATAGTTATGTCCACAAGAAAACTGATCAAATTTTTGATGGTCCCAAAGGGAAATTCCTATGAATCACAACTAATCTACCTCCTGGGGGGCCGGGTTGGTTGGGCAACTACCGAACCTAGGTGGGGGGAACTATAGTATGGTGGGAGGATATAGGCATCCAGTGCCCGGGACCTGAGGTTAGATAGGGCCTCCCTCCCACCCACCTGGGATATAGCTAGGTAGGGGGCCGCTTAGGGTTCAATAGGCCTCCTTTAGTAGTTGCCAGCAACTATAGTTCAATAGGCCTCCTTCAATAGCTGCTAGCCCTACTCAATTCTAGTCAGCTCAGCCCCATGGCAGATAGCTGGATTGATTAGATAGTAGGGGGCTTCTCTTCGGTAGGCTCCCCAGGCCCTTCCTTTCAATGGGGCTCAACCCCTAGGCCCACTATAGAGCCCTACCTTGAATAGTGGGCCCACCAGGGCCAAAAGAAAAGATGCCTACCTCTAGACTATAGTCACTGAAACTATAGACAGTTGCTGATCCCTTGAATTCAGAGGTAGCCGATCCCTTGGGCAGCTGATCTTGATGCCTACCTCTATAGTTGTTGGTTGCTGGTTGCCGATCCCTTTCACGGTTGGTTTTCTTCCTCTCGGGCCCCACCCTACTCCTACTAATATAGGTAGGGGGCCCTACCCTACTAAATTCCCCCTGGGCAGGGTGGTGGCGGTCTCGTTGGACAGGGCATGTATCACGTATATAATCTAGCCCCTCAGGAACTAAACTATGGCCAAATTATATATGTAACATGAATGCCCAGGCCGCCCCTACCTTTAGTTGCTCTCCCCATATATATATATAGGGCCGGGCTCTTGTCTTCCCTAAGATGACACTATAGTGGTGGTGGATTGGAGTGAAGCAGAGGGTTGGTTGTCTCGACTATAATAATGGTAGGGATGGGTTGTGAGGGCCCTACTATATATCAGGGCTTGCTTTTGGCCAGCCTTCCCTTGCCCTGATGGGGGCTCGACCGAGTGCGATGGATGAGACCAGTCCTCAATCGTATCTTGTAGAATATATCTATCTAGAATAGAAGGATGTGTACTGGGTACCCTATACATAGTAGGGGGGCTCGACTAATGAGCACGCATAGGTGGTGGAGCATGTGGTTGAATGGGTGCAGGTATGGAGATTACGTAATAGCTTCTAGCACTCACTAGTCTAGCTCCCTGGTATTTCTCTACCAATCTATAGGGGCGGGCCCTACCAATCTATAAGGGATCAAATGATTCACCAAAGCATCTAGGGGGTGAGATCGGCTCTTATGCGTGGGTCACGGTGCTCTTAAACCCATAAAATATGCAGTGAGTGGGATGTTTCAGGATGGGCATAGGAGATGACTAAGGAACCAAGGAGATATCACCCAATCCCTAGATCTGTGAATCAAAAACCCTTCTCACATCACATAGAAGAAGAATGTTCTCCCAAGGTTTGACTGGGGGTTTTTAGTGAACCCCCTGAGAGCCTGGGGGTTTGAAGTGAACCCCTAGTTTTGGGGTCACTATAGTTGCCGAGTAAAGGTAGGGTCCACCTCAATATGATCTAATCGTATGGTTAACTGTACTAAACTAGTTCTATATTCTCTGTAGCCCCTTAGAAATGCCGTCTGGCTTTCTTCCTTCCTAGTAGACATACCTACAATAGGCAAATGGAATTTGAGAAATAAGTGTAAGCCGTGTCAAACTCCTTGTGTCTACCTGGCTAAAGAGATTTTTCATGGGGTAGCCCACTTTTCTCCCTTAGGCAAGTGATTGTAGCATAATGGGAAAAATAAATGATCTATAGGGAGTGCCTATTGTTTCTTTAGGGCCTTTGCCAATGATCTAGATGAGTACCCTACCCCGGGGCCCTACCCCCGTTAGCTAAAGTTATATCTTCCCACCCACCTTATCATAGTAGCTCTTGGAATGAAAAACTCCCTCCCCCCCGCCCCCCAAACATAGCAGAGTTGTGGGAGGGCTAGGCCCTATGATTCCCTCCCACTTGGATATAGATCGTGTAGGTGGGTGGGAATGTCGAACATAACCCCCCACCCAATCTATATCCTCCCACCCACCTGGGGGGGGGGGAATTTGTAGTTCGCCACTCGATCGTGAACTAAAATGGCGACCTAGAACTAGAGTTCCTTCCCACCCCAAATTATAGCAAGGGTGGGTGGGAGGTTAATTCTGGGGATTTTCTTATTTCCCTCAAGTGGGTGGGAGAAGTAGTGGAGGCAATTAGTTGTTGGGTAGGGATTCTAGTTGCCCCTACCATCTCCTCTTGAGGGTTTACCTAGAACCCTTAGATATAGTTTGGGCAGGTGGGAGGATGAAGGTTGGGGGGCATGTTACGTATAGAATCTGGATAGTTGACCTGGGGGGTTGACGTAGGGTGGGTGGGAATCATAGTTCCCAGGATCCCACTTCCACCCATCGAAATCAAGTAGTGTTTTGAATGTAGAAAGCAGGGACAAAGCAAAGGAGAGAGGAAAATGTTTTGGAGGTCATGGGAAGTCATGAGGAAAATCAAAGGACAAGAGATCCCAATCTAGAGGACAGAAGGATTGCTGGTACTGTGGGAAACTAGGTCATCTGAAGAAAGATTGCTGGTCTCGGAAGAAAAAAGGAGACAAACAAGAAGGCAATAAGGAGACAAATGTGGTAAGTAATAAATCTAAAGATGATGCTTTGATTATTTCCCTACATAATGCTGATGATTCATGGGTTTTAGATTCAGGGGCCTCAATTCATGCTATGCCCCATAGACATTATTTTCTTGATTATGTCTAAGGGGATTTTGGGCTGGTTTATTTGGGAGATAATGAACCCTATCAGATTGTTGGAAAGGGAAGAATTTAGATTAAGTTACATAATGGGAATCATTGGCTACTACAAGAGGTAAGGCACATTCCAAGGCTTAGTAGGAATTTAATTTTAGTAAGGCAACTAGCTAAAGAAGGTTGCATTGTTACATTTACTGATAAAAATTGGAAGTTTCAAAAGGTACCTTAATAGTAGCAAAAGGTGTGAAAGTAGGCACCTTATATCTTTGTACAGGTCATACTGCTCCTTCTACTTTAGCTGTTGCAGAGAAAAAACAAACAAGTTCAGGAACAGTTGCTACAAGTTCACAGGAAGAGACTGAAACAGTTGCTGCAGGTTCTGAGACAACGCTGTGGCATACCAGACTTAGGCATATGAGTGAAAAAGGTATGAAGGTACTTCATTCTAAGAAAGTTTTACCAAGTTTAAAATGTATTAATATGGATTTCTGTGATAGTTGTGTGTATGGAAAACAAAAGAGAGTTAGTTTTCTCAAGGATGGGAAGCAAAAGAAAGATGCAAAGATGGAGCTTGTGCATACAGATGTATGGGGACTGGCTTAGGTTTCTTCTCTTGGTGGCTCTTGGTATTATGTTACATTCATAGATGATGCAACTAGGAAGGTATGGATTTATTTCCTTAGGAAGAAATCTGATGTATTTGAAACATTTAAGAAATGGAGAAGCTTGGTTGAGAATGAGACGGGTAAAAGATTAAAATGTCTCAGATCTAATAATGGTGGTGAGTATTGCAGCAAAGAATTTAAGGATTATTGTTCCTTTAATAGAATTCGTAAGCAGAAAATGGTTCCAAGGACTCCACAGGAAAATGGAGTGGCTGAATGCATGAATAGCACAATAATGGAGCATGCAAGGACCATGAGATTGCATGCTGGGCTGCCTTTAAACATGTGGGTAGAGGCTGTCAACACCGCTGTATATTTAATTAATAGAGGTCCTTTAGTTCCTTTGGGCTATGGTATTCTAGAGGAAGCATGGACAAGTAAGAAGTTAAGTTATTCTTTTCTCAAAACTTTTGGATGTGAAGCATTTACACATGTAGATTCTAAAAATAGAGCCAAGATGGATGCAAAATAAAAAAAAGTGTTCCTTTGTTGGATATGGCATTGATGAATTTGGTTATAGGCTTTGGGATTTTAAAAATTAGAAAATTGTGAGAAGCAGGGATGTTGTATTCAATGAGAAGGTGTTGTACAAAGATCAATTGTAGTAGCATGAGAAGAAAGAAAAGGATTATGTGGTTTTGGATGATACTCCAAATAGTGATGTTCCAGTGGTTCCTCATGCTACACAACAGCAACCAGAAATACCACAAAATCTAGTGAATGTTAGATGGTCAACAAGGCTAAGTAGACCTCTTGAAAGGTTTTCTCCCTCTTTGTATTCTATTTTGTGAATAAATGTTGGTGAACTAGAAGGGTATGATGAAGCTATGTAGGTGGATACACAGGTTCAGTGGGAGCTTGCAATGAAAGAATAAATGGACTCCTTACTAAAAAATTAGACTTGGAAATTATGTAAGTTGCTTGCAGGCAAAAAAGGCTTTACTAAACAAATGGGTTTATCACCTGAAAGAGAAAGATAGAGGTAAGAAAGGATTTAAAGCTAGGTTAGTTGTAAAAGAATTTGTATAGAAAAAAGGGCATTGATTTTGATAAGATATTTTCTCTGGTTGTCAAGATGACTTCTATTCATACTGTTTTAAGTATTGTGGGTGCTGAAGATTTGCATTTGGAATAGCTAGATGTGAAAACTACTTTTCTCCATGGTGATTTGGAGGAGGAGATATACATGGAATAGCTCCAAGGATTTGAGGTCACAAGTAAGGAGAAACTGGTGTGCAGATTGAAGAAGATTTGTATGGCCTGAAACAAGCACCTCAGCAATGGTACTTGAAATTTGATAGTTTTATGGCTGAACAAGGCTATAGCCGGTGTAATTTTGAGCATTGTGTTTATTTTAAGAGGTTGGATAATGACAACTACATTATTTTATGTTTCTATGTTGATGACATGCTTCTAGCGGGGTCTAACATGGATCACATAAGAGAATTAAAACAGTAGTTAGCATAGTCATTTGCTATGAAGGATTTGGGGGCAGCAAAAAAAATCCTTGGTATGAAAATTTCTAGAGATAGGAAGAATAGAAAATTGACTCTATCTTAGGCTGATTATGTTGAGAAGGTGTTGCAGAGATTCCATATGGAGAATGCAAAAGTTGTCAGCACACCTTTGCCTAGTCATTTGAAATTGACTAAGGAGATGTGTCCTAAGACACCAGAAATGGAAGAAAAAATATCCAAGGTACCATATGCTTCAGCTGTAGGAAGTTTAATGTATGCCATGGTATGCATGAGACTGGATATTGCACATGCTGTAGGAGTTGTAAGTAGGTATATGAGTCATCTTGGATTGGAGCATTGGAATGCAGTAAAATAGATTCTCAGATATTTGAGAGGTACATCCAATAAACACTTATGTTTTGGGGGCTCTAATATTTATTTAGAAGGTTATGTAGACTTAGATTTAGTAGGGGATATTGATACCAAGTGGAGTACTATAGGTTATGTCTTTATTCTAGGTGGGACAGCGGCGAGTTAGATTTCCAGGTTGCAAAAGGTGGTTGCTTTATCCACCATAGAGGCAGAATATGTAGCTGCAATAGAGGCAAGCAAGGAGATGATATGGCTACAATCTTTCATGGAAGAATTGGGCAAACAACAAGCCAATAGTTATTTATTTACAGACAGTCAAAGTGCCATACATCTTGCAAAGAATTCTGCCTTGCGTTCAAAGACCAAACACATACAGTTGAGGTATCACTTCATTCAGTTAGTGTTGGATGATGGATAGTTAAGGCTGGAAAAGATACATACAGATGAAAATCTAGCGGATATGTTTACAAAGGTAGTAACAAGGGAGAAGCTGAGCTCCTCTTCAGCTTCTATTGGTCTTCAAGACTGAAAACAAAATTAGAACAATAGAGTCTAGGGTGCTTATTTCCAATGGGAGCTATAGGGTCAGCGGTGTTATGATTAGTCTCCAAGTGGGAGATTGTTGTTATATGGAGCCTAATGAGACTTGGAGGTTAAATTTTTCCCCCTTTTATTAGCATGGTTTGCCCCCAGATTATTTAGCGGGGGAGTGTAGGGGGGTAGAGCCCCTCGTGCGGGGCCCAGGGGGCTTATCCCCCTGGCGGGGGCCTAAGGGTGGAGCCCACGGTGGGGGTCTGGGGGCAGCACTCCTAGCCGGGGGCTTAGAGGTAGTGCCCCTAAGAAAAAAATGTTTATTATTTTATAAAGGCATGAAGAGTTAGTTTTCTATTAGCCGACATAAAAAAACCCTATTTTTGTAACCGACATAAGGCTTGACAAAAGTGGCTAAGGGTTAGGGTTTCCATTGATGTATTGTAGCATTTTGTAGTGGCATTGAGTTGCAAGGATTGCTGGTTGTAATCAGTTTGATTTATTGGATAATAATATTAGACTCTTTGTTGGTGGATGTAGCCCAAGTTTGGGTGAACCACATTAAAACTTGTCTCTCACTGTTATTATTTCTATGTATTTTCATTCCTCTATTTAATCTTTATTTGCATTTAATTGATATCTTTTGTCAGCTAACCCTAACAATGGGAGGACAAGAGGACTACTCTCGACTAGGGCTCGCTCGATTGCATAATCCATGCTCACCATCCTTCCTAATTGCTGGCCTAACTCACTTTGTTTCTTTGTTCACAACTACTATCCTTCTGGCTGCCATCGGTGAGTAATTCACTCATCCTGCCATCGGTGAGTAATGGAAAGACTCTAGCCAATTCCTTTCTCCTCATTATGATAGCCCCTACCCGCCCATTAATAACCCAATGGAACACAGGCCACAGGCTGTTACCCTCCATATCCATCCATCCATCCGGGGTTGCCTTCATATACTGGAGATGCCCCTCAGTCAGTTCAAATAACCATGATATGATATGATTAGATACTTTCCTTATCTATCTCATTGCCTCCCATTCCCCTCCCAACTGCCACATCTATAGATGTTTTCCCTTTCACCCATGGATCATTTCACCTAATAGAAAGCAATATGTCAAATTAAGGTTGATCTCTTCTTTTCTCGTCCTTCATCGTCTCTCCCCCTCCTCGTGTGGAAAGGATCTCGATCACTTCCATCTCTGAGGATGTTTTGTTTACTAAGAGAAATGGAGACCAGCCTACTATCAAATCAACTGGAGTTGAGTTCCTGGTCTATCAATCCCTTTTTGTTCCAAGCTGAAGAATAAGGCAGAGTCACTTTGATCATTCATTCTAGGAGAAGAACAAACACTTGTAAGCACAGGCATATCCGCATCTATTCAGTTCTCTCTGAGTAACATCTGCTCATCACTAAGTACTACCTAGGTTAGTCATTTCAGGAGGCATCAAAGGTAGGCAACAGTTTTGAGATGGATCTATATGTTCAGTTTGTTATGCCCAGTGGTGTTGTTCTATTCTCTCCGACCAGATCTCCCATCAGGGATATACCTGCTGTAACTAATACGGGCATGTTGGGGTAAAGGATCAGAATAGTGCAAGCCACATGCTGAGTTTTTACTAGCAAGGCGGGCAACAATTCCCATTCAAAATTCCCACCCGGGGCTACCTCTCCCTCCCACCTAGATGAATACATTGAATAGGGATTGATTATTCTTTCTATATGTGTTGCTCATGCCAACGGATATCCAATTCAATCAGTGCATTGATTTCATTCCTTATGAATGACCGGACTTCAACCACTTCATAAATCATGCTAGGTTCCTATTGTTCCACGATGCAAGTTAGGCCTAGGAAATAGATCTATGCAGTGTTGGACATCACCCAACTCAATCATCTGTATTACATTTCATTTGCTAGGATGGATCCAAATAAGAGATTTCTCCTTTTGTAGTGACCATGCATGTCGCACATCTCAGATTATGAGGGGTTAGGGATTGGGGAAATAAGGGAGTGAATGAGAGGATCTGGTGAAAGGGGTTAATGAACATATAAGCCTGAGTCAATCTGGCATAGGAACACTAGCAATTTGGAACAACCAATTCAAAATGAATCATCAACACGGAAGAAAGCAGATTCAATTGGTTGGGGGGAATATGCATAGTTCCAAGTCCCTCCTGCCCTGGGCATCCAACCTGTGCCACGGATAACTGTTTTGACCAGACCCCCTAACTGATTGAATCACCCCTTGGAGCTTTATTCTATTGCCCCCCACCCACTCGGCAATAGAAAACCCCACCCATCATGGAATAGCCCAAAACAACTATATAGAGTAGTTGAGTAGTTGAACCAACTAGTGTGAGGTTAAATATGGATTAATCAATAACAATAATAAACCCAAACATCAATAGGATATGAAGGAGAAAAGGAGATTCAAATAATAAACAAATGATACTTACAACCTTTCACCTTTCATCTTCCATTGCTCGCCTTTTCTATCTTGATCTTGATGGAGATGAATATGGCCCTTAGGAAGCTTGCTTCCTTGCTTCGAAGTCCTCAAGATGACAAGATGAAGTTGGCTGTGATACTTTGTGTGATTGAAGATGAGTTTCAACACACTATTGATGGATGATAGATGATATGGAGATGGGGGTGCCAAAGGCGCGCTTGTGTTTCTGCAGCATAAGTTTACTCAAATGATGGATATGGAATGAAGAAGAAGAGGGTTGCATTTATAGAAATGTGTGAGAGAAGATCAATGGTTGAGAAGAAATAAGAAGATCAAAGGTTGAGAATGGTTGAGGAATGTGCATGAATAGAAAGAGGACAAGTGTCCAAGCTCCATCATGTAATAGGGGAGTTAACACAATTGATTGAATAGTTAATAGAAGAAACCAATTAGTTAAGTGAATTGATTGGGGAGTTGACTGAATTGATTGATCAGTTAACTGGGTTGATTGAGGAGTCAACATAATAGATTGACCAGTGAACTCAAATGACTAATTAGTTAACAGATTTGATTGATGAGTTAACTAATTTTGACTGAGGATAAATAGGACATGTGGGTGAGGGAATATTAGCTAATTAAATATTTAGAATATTTAATTACATGTGCAACATGGTAAGGTGGAAAGCTGAGGTGGATTTATGAAATTAGGACTTAGGATAGAGTAACTTGGGGATTAATTAAATAATGTAGGATTATTTAATTATGTGAGACATTAGAAGAATTTAGGGAATTTAATTAAATAAATTGATTTTATTTAATTATGGGATAATGAACCAATCAAATAAATTTAAAATATTTATTTAATTGTTAGAAAAAATAAGAATTAAGATAAATATTAAAATATTTACTTAATTTGACACGAGCCAATTTTAGGTGTATACATTTTGCCCCTCTTTGAAGCAATGTGTTTTATCACGTTGTTTCAAAGAAAAAGAATATTTCTGACAATGATACATGCCCCTGTTTGCCCCTGGTACAAGTTTGATGACAGGATGCCCCCTCGGGAGATTAGACGGGAAGAAGGCAGAAGGGTGTGAGATGGACAATCTCGCGAAGAAGGTTAGGTTTGCAGAAAATGGGTGAAGAAAGAGCCGAATGATATGTGAAACAAGATAGAATGATAACACACACAAGAAAATTAGCAAGTATGCACAAATGATACAAGAACATACAAGGTATTGCCCTATCAAGCTGTAAACCACCTGACGGATTGATAACGATATATGACAGTGTTGTCATGGCGAGGAACGATATTCCCTAGAGCAACACGAAGGATAATGTCTGGTTTCATGAAATGAAACATGTCGTGTAAGATGCGTGTATTGGTCTAATTTTGACAATGTTACATCTTGTATAAGACAAATGTTTGATTATAATTGATCGAGTTGGTTTACGACCAGACAAGGATCAAGACCACTGAGGGCACTTGGATAATTTGACAAGATTGACTTCAATTTGATTGGTATGGATTAAGGATAGACTTGCATTTGGATCATTGTTTAGATTGACTAGACAAGGATGAAAGATATGATGATAGATAGAGATTTGATTGATAGAAGAATGAACCGACAGAAGAAATCACAAGCTTTTCTTTGTAAACATTGATACGCTACATAGAATTTTATTGCATGGGATATGGATATGGATACGAAATGCAATTGGATATGTTATGGATATGGATATTTGTCATCATTAGAGTGCAAGTACTTTGCTTTCATCATTGGGCACTTTTTGTATTTTTCTCTTTTTGAAATGTTGTAAGAGAATACAAGCATCTAGGTATAAGTAGACCGAGATGACTTGAGTATTCCTTACATGGATTTTGTTATAGCAAGTTGATACAAGCATCTAGTCAAACTTGAATCTAGATGACCTGAGTACTTCTTGCATTTCAACAGACAAGGATTGCCCTTTTTCATGTTTCAGACCTCAGAGTCCTCATTGATCTTTTTGCTGATCATGTCGTTAGACAAAAGTCATTACATTACTAAAGTTTAATCCACAAGCAGCAGACAAAGAAAGGATTATGCCCCCATCATAGCATCTCTAGCTTTTGGCATCCTTGAGTAGCATAGGAAGACATAATGGCAAAAATCCAAGACTTTGTAAGTTAACCTATTCACAAAACATTCTTGTATTAGATGTGTCTTTTTGCCATAATTGATATAGAATTAGTTTGAGTGTTTTGGCATGGTGTTCTGCTTTGGACAAGTTGATGTCTTTGTGTCAAGAATTTTTTCTTTGGGAAGCTTGTTTTTTGTTGCGCTTGTTTGTCTAGTGAAAGGATCACAATCCTTTATTGGTATCCTCTTAGAACATGTGGCATTCAAGAATCCAAATCCGTAACTAGGTTGAGGAGTTGCCCCCAGTTTAGACAAGGATCGACTTGTTATGGGTGATGGGATGAACAAATATGGAGAGATGGACCCTAAGGGATTGAGCTAGTGCCTTGGGGCTCATTTCTAAATAGCCTTTCCTATGTGACGACACAGCGGCAATGTAGTTCGAGGTGAACTTGATGGACCTAGGACCTAGGTGATGGCAAAGGATGCAGAAATAGAATGGACTCAGATTGATAGAAGGACCAGATATGGGGCGGATGGGAGAGTGGAGTGGAGTAAAGAGGAGCCTCGGGGGCACATTAAGAATGGTCTTGCCTATGTGATAACTTAGAGGCGATGTAGTTCAACGATGGTTCAAAGGACTAGTTCAAGATAAATGATATGGAAGACACAAGAGACACAAAGTCACAACAGATGGAGGAAGTGGTTTGTCATAGAATAACGCTTGTTTACTAGGTTTTCACCACTTACTTTTATTTGCACGGAAGCTAAAAGTACACATGACACCTGTTTGCTAGGTTTTCACCATGGTACCTATCCTAGGCACCTGTTTGCCAGGTTTTCACCATAGGATGATTTTTTTTGGTATTTTTCCATTTTTTTTGCTTTTTTAATTTTTTTGAATTTTTTGCTTTTGATCATTTTTTGATTTTTTTGAATTTTTTTAGGACTCCCTTGCATTGGGGTTTAGGTGTAGAACTTTCAGAGATGCATGCTATTGATGGGATCATCAAATAGTTCACCATTAGATGTAGCCAGTAAATATGCTTCTAAGCCATAAGCTGCAATGACGACATAGGGACCTAACCAATTGGGTTCAAACTTTCTTTTCTTTTCTCTATCTTGCTGATTTCTGGGGTTCTCTCTGAGGATGAGATCACCAACTTGGAAGACTCTGGGCTTTACCCTATGATTGTAGCTTCTGCACATTCACTGGTGATATGCTTTTAGGTGGTTAAAGGCCTGTTGCCTTCTCTCTTTGAGCAGCTCTAACTCTTGAAGTCTTGTCACTTTGTACTCTTCATTAGATATAAGGCCTTGTAACGAAACTCACAGGGACAGGATCTTGACTTCAATGGCCAAGATAGATTCAAATCCATAGACTAGGGAGTATGATATTGCACCTGTGGGTGTGCGAATGCTTGTGCAGTAGGCCCACAGCGTGGGATTTAATTGGACATGCCAATCTCAGCCGGCATCATTAATAGTCTTCTTTAGAATTTTCAGGATAGTTTTATTTGATGCCTCCACCTGACCATTACCTTGGGGGTAGTATGGGGTTGAAAAGTGGTGTTGGATATGGAATTTGACACATAGTTCCCTAACATCTTGATTTTTGAAGGGTCATCCATTATCCGTGACAATTGGTGACGGGACACTATACCGACAAATGATATAGTTCAGGATAAAAGAGGCCATCTATTTGCCTATGATGCTAGCTAAGGGCACAACTTCAATCCACTTCGTGAAGTACTCCATGGCAGTGATTATGAATTTATGGCCACTCGATGAGGGAGGATGAATCTTTCCCACTAAGTTGAGTCCCCACTGATAGAAAGGCCAAGGAGTTGTTAATGGCTACAGCTCCTATGCTGGTGCATGTATCAGGTTCCCATGGACTTGGCACTTTTTGTATTTCTTGACAAAGTGATAGGAATGTTGTCCCATAGTTGACCAGTAGTATCCCATACGTATGAGTTTCTTAGCCAGGGTAGAGCCACTAGAGTGGGTCCCGCATATACCATCGTGCACTTTGCTCAGGGTGGTTTGATATCCCACACTATCAAGACATCTAAGGAGAGTACCATCGAGACCTCTGTGATATAGGGTGTTGGCAACAATGGCATATCAGGATGCCTGATGGATGAAGGTTCATTTTTGGTTATGAGAGAGGTCAGGTGGGAGGGTATTCTCTTTAAGGTAGGCAAAGATTTTTCCATATAGGGGGGAATCAACTCCAACAATGTGGCAAATGATATGGGATCTAGGGGTGTCGTATGCAGGATAGACCACTAGCTCTACCAAGAACTCATAGCGTGCTTGATTAGCAAGAATATCGAGGAGAGATGCAATCATTGCCATTGCATTTGCAGCTTTGTTCTCTATCCATGGTATCTGCTCAAAAGAGATTTGGCTAAAGTATTCTTTGAAGTCATCTACCATCCATTTATAAGGGATCAATTTCTCATCTTTTGTTTGGTAGTCGTCATTTACTTGATTTATGACTAAATGTGAATCACCATATACTTGTAATTCTTTGATATTCCATTCCACTGCTAGCTTGATACCAATGACTAGGGCTTCATACTCTGCCACATTATTAGTGTAGGGAAAGAGAAGTCTGTATGAATTTGGAATAGTGTTGCCACTAGGAGTAACCAACAAGATAATTGCCCCTAATCCATGCTGTGTAAGATCCCTCGAAGTACATTTTCCAGATTGTTGTAGTGATATGAAAGATAGATTCATCTGGGAACTCTAAGCTCAAAGGGATGTCATCTGTGAGAGGTGCATCTGCCAGTTGATCTATAATCACTTGACCTTTTATTGCCTTCCTGTCTACATATTCGATATCAAACTCGTTGAGAAGCATGACCCATTTGGATAATCTACCTATTAATGTTGCCTTGTTGAGTAAGTATTTGAGTTGATCGATCTTTACCACAAGCTTGACAGAATGTGATAACATGTAATGTCTCCACTTTTGTGAGGTGAAGACCACAACGAGACATGCTCTTTCAATGGGCGTGTATTGCAGTTCATACCCAACAAGTGTTCGACTGATATAGTATATTGCTTGTTCTTTCCTGTCATAGTTTTGTTGTGCAAGAAGAGCTCCTAGAGTGGTTGGTGTAGCCAAGATATACAGTAGTAGCGGCTTTCCTTGAAATGGTGGCATCAATATAGGTGGTTTCATTAGATATTCTTTTAATTACTGAAATGCTTGTTTACATTCATCATTCCATCTGAAAGGGACATTCTTATATAGAAGGTGGGAAAATGGGTGGCACTTGTTTGCCAACTGAGAAATGAACCTTCTGATAGATTGTAGTTTGCCCTGTAGAGACCTTAGCTGAGTGAGATTCTTGGGAGGCGGTATTTGCATGATGGCCTTTACTTTAGATGGGTCAACTTCAATTCCATTTGTAGATATGATATTTCCCAGCAACTTACCCGAGGTAACTCCAAATATGCACTTCTTTGGATTAAGGAGCACATTAAACTGTTCCAGTCTTGTGAAGATTTTATCCAGTACTGCGAGGTGTCCTTCTCTTGTAAGTGATTTTTCCAGAATGTCATCAACATAATCTTCCATTATAGTGTGCATCATGTCGTGGAAGATTGTGGTCATAGCTCTTTGATATGTGGCACTGGCATTTTTCAAACCAAATGGCATGACACACCAATAGTAGGTGCCCCAAGGACATGTAAATGTAGTCTTATGTTGGTCTTCAGGTGCAATTTTTATCTAGTTATATCTGGAAAAACCATCCATTAGTGACAGCATGGTGTGCCCTGCCGTGAGATCTACAATCATGTCAATGTTTGGCAGGGGGAAGTCATCTTTCAGACAAGCTTTGTTTAGGTCCTTGAAGTCATTACATAGTCATACTCTACCATCTGGTTTAGCCACTGGTACTATGTTTGAGATCCACTGAGGATAGTCTATTGGTCTGATGAATCTGACATCTAACAGTTTCTTTAGCTCTTCTTTTACCATGAGGGCTACATGGGGGTGCATCTTTATGAGTTTTTGCTTTACTGGCTTAGCTCCCGGAGCTAAAGATAGATGATGCATTATGAGATTCAGATCTAGCCCTGGCATGTCTGCATATGTCCATGTAAAGTTGATTTGTTTTCTTTTGAAGAAGTTGGTGAATGCAGGCTTCTCTTATTCAGTTAGAGCTTTCGCCATGTGGATCATTCTGAGATTATCACTTGTACTGACATTGATCGGCTCTGCCAATTCTATCAAGATTGACGATCTCTCCTGATGTGTAAGATTGGGTAGAGGGTCAAGCCTTTCATCCTTTGGTGCCTCAGAGAGGTTTTCACCATTGGATATGTCTTTATTTTTACTTTTTTCATGATCTAACACTGTCGCAGAGCAGTTTTCACCATTAGATCATTCTTTCATTTTCACATTTTTGAGACTAAAAGGCTTGGCACTCTCTCCAAAATAGGCCTTCTCGTTGAGTTCTATAACATAGCTAGCTTTGTGGTCCCTTGCGGGTATATGTTCCCTAAGCTCAAGATAATCTATGATGGCTTCATCATTTTCAAAAGTATCAAGCTCAGGGGTGGTTCCTTCTAGGTCCCAGTGTATAAGTTTTGGGTGCACCAATGGTAAGGGATCATTGGGTTGCTCAGGTTCAACGATGTTGATGGTTAGGATAGAGTTGTTAAAAGCACGGACAAGGTCTGCGATGGTACTCTCTATTAGTGGGTCTATCAAGGGGGGTATCATTCTGTCCTCACAACTTTCACTATCGTTAATATGTGGGTTGAACTCTAGCGGTCTAGCCCTTGGACCTTGTTCCTCATTTGTGTGGGTTGGGTCATACTCGTGGACAACGTCTATGTCTTTTTCATCACAAGATAGCTCAGAGAGGCTATCCCATTCATATTCATTAGAATCAGTCTCACTCCCTTGTTGATTTCATTGAATTTGCTCAACCAGATTGCTAGTGGATGTTTCTTATTGTTTGCCTTTGTTCTTGTTTGTTTTGTTGGTGCTTGATGTGCCAGTGTATCCTAGCCATGTAGTGTCTCAGGCTGTTAAGGTATGAGGTTCGATGGGTTTAGTGATACCATCCTTTCTTGAACCAAGTGGACCATGTCCTTCATACCCCATTCTTTGTAGCATTTGAAATCCTTGACCATACTGTGTAGTTGGTATAGTGGGATGGTTGTGTTGTGTTGATGAACTACCTTCATCCTTATATAGCCATTGCAAGATATCTTTTTCATCACTTTCTTCTTCTAGGCTTCCCCATTTGACGAAAGGTCCTGTGGTAGCTTTTTCTATTGTGGGCTTGTTTAGGATAGGTCTCCTATAAGATTTGGGAGATAGGGGGAGTTGTACCAAACAAAGGGATTGGGACATTGTGTACTCACCCAAGCCCTTATCTTTGAGTTGGAATTTAGGTTGAGACACTCCTGAAGAGGAAGCAAGTGAAGCTGGGTCAACATGAGATGAAGATGAAGTAGAGGCACGATTGTTAGGAATCACCACTTTAGGTTTAACTTGAATGGAGTTGCAGTACTGATAGGGATTGGGGTCACCTTGGATGGTGATCTCTTGACCTTCGTGAGGGAATTTGATACACTGATGGTATGTTGATGGAACTACTTTTAGAGCATGTATCCATGGTCTCCCAAGAAGGATGTTATATGCTAGCTCCATATCAAGGACTTGGCAAGCTACATCTTTTACTATAGGCCCCACTTTGATTGGTAAAGTGACAATTCCCTTGGAAGTTCTCTCCTCTTCATCATATGCTTTTATAGTGATTTTCTTTTTTGGATCTATAGATTTCTCCGAAAACCCCAATGCAAGGATTAGCTTTAAAGTGCAAATATTCAAACCATCTCCTCCATCGATTAGGACTCTCTTGATCTTGTGTTTGTGTATGAAAGCTTTGATATGAAGAGAGGCGCTATGGGGTTGGGTTATTGACATATCATCTTGTTCAGTGAATGATAAGGAGTGAGGTGAGGTAATGTGACCGACTATGGTTTGAAACTTTTCCTCAATGAGTTTCGTGGGAATGGAGGCTTCTCCTAAG
Source organism: Cunninghamia lanceolata (assembly GCA_027924645.1). Lineage (NCBI taxonomy): Eukaryota > Viridiplantae > Streptophyta > Pinopsida > Cupressales > Cupressaceae > Cunninghamia > Cunninghamia lanceolata. Next base: position 1,347,649 of record BSBN01001483.1, on the reverse strand, counting down.
GCTTTGTTGAGAATGGTCCTATGTGACAGAGATAGACGTAGAAGTTCTAGGATGGAGATATGTGCAGGTGTCTTATGCAGTTGATCCAAGATACTATACTGATTGGCCAATGGGGTGGAGGCTCCTCTAAGAGTGACTTTGTTACTGCAGGTGGTAATGTTACAATCCAGATTCTTGTTTATAGTGATCACATTGATATGTGACTCACTCTCTGATATGTGGTTAACAACATAGTCAAAGGTGACATTTGTGTAATTGGCGTTGTGATTGCCACTATTATTTTGGTTGGAAGGTCTGCCCTGCTCGTAGTTGGGAAGAGGATCCTTGAATGATCAGTGTTAGAGGTATGTCCATTATTGGATATTTTGTTTTTCTTGATCAAATCTTGGATAGTTTAAGGCAATGCAATCATTGGTTTTGTGCCCTCTATTTCGATGAAACTCACAGAAATCATTGTCATTCCACCAAGAGGGTTTGACTTTTGGGTCGTACTCTTGCACTGGGGGAAGTGTTATGATCTTGTTCATGATTAACTTCTGTAGGGTAGTTTCCAATGATTCTCCCAAAGGTGTAAACTTTCTCCTAGGTTGAAAATTTGAAAACCGCGATTCTGTGTTTCGTGGTTTGTTTTGCGGGGGGTTATTTTGAGGAGTCGATAAGTTGAAGATTGGTTGTTTAGGTGCCGCATTCTTGGCATCTACCACCCCATCATTCACAATGTTTTTATTTATCATCCAGAATCTTGGTTTATCATTGTTGGTATTGGTGTTAGGAGTGTCTTTATAGAGCTTTGTTTGTCCTTTTGTGATTAAAGCTTTTTCAATGATTAGACCCATCTCAATGACCTTGCTAAAGGAAGTAGGACATTGGATTTGTATCTGATAGGTTAGATTGGTTTGCAAGTTATGGATGAACATTTCCAACATTTTTTTTTAGGCATTTGGTGTGGGCACTTACTTGCCAACTATCTCCATCTTTGTAGGAAGGTGGTGAAAGATTCTCCACCTTTTTGCTTTGTGTTAAGATCCAATATTGAGATGTCATGCTCAATATTGTAAGAGAAGTGGGTGACAAATTTGTCCACAAGTTTGTTGAATGTTCTAATGCCAGGTGGGAGTCTAGAAAACCACTCCATGGCTTGTCCTCCTAATCTTCGCAGAAACAGCCGCATAAGGTAAGTGTCATTGTGTGCGACCTCAAGGCAAGCAACATTGAATTCCCTGATGTGGTCCCTTGGATCACCCTTTCCTCGATATGTATCAAATTTTGGCACCTTAAATTTTGAGGGGAAAGGTATCATGATCAAGGTCCTATCAAAAGGATATGATGAAATATCCTCTAGGGTATAATGTTTGGTCGATGCTCCTATTTTCATGTCTGTGAATTGTTGTTATAAAGCCCGAATTTGTTGGTTCACTAGACTTAGGGCATCCATGGAGTCAATGGTTGCTTTGCTTTTGTCTGTGGGCACTTCCTCATGTCTACTTCCCTCAGGATTTCTTTCTTCGTCAGTTTCCTTTAGAGCCTCTACATCAAAATCTTTGGGGAGCTTGACTCCTAGATTTGCTAACTGTAAAAAGAATTTGGTAGGGTCTTGGGTAAGTACCTTTTCTAGTAAGCGTTGGAATTTTGGGTCATGTTGGGTGTGAAGGAGCTCTTCCATAGAAATTTCCTCATCACCTTCGTGAGATTTTGGGATATTTTTCTTAGCCATTTCAATCTGTTTTTGTTTTTGCAACCGTGTTAAGACCATGCAAATGGTGACTAGAGACAGGATGGAATGAGAAAGTTTTGAACAAGGTGTGACAAAATGGGACAAGATTATAGTGAGGTTCTTCTTAGATTGATTTGGTATCAAACAAGATGGGTGAACAAGATGATATTCGAAGCAAGGATGATAGAAATCCGTTTGCTTGAAGTGACTTGTCTCGCACAAACCACTAGTGGAGTTCCTAGAGAAAAGGATAAGTAATCCTTGATAGTGGAGCCTCACTAGTTATGTTTGAGATTTTAGATGTGATCAAGAATAGCCTGGTTTTAATCTTGTTGGACTTTGGAAGAAAAATTGTGAGATTTTTGGATGAGGTAGGTATGATGCAGAAAGATGGGATTTGCAAGATCTTAATCAGATTTTGGAAAAACTGAGACAGGTTGAAATGGTTTTTGAAAAATTTAAAAATTTTCTTTTTGGAAGGTACTGATTTACTCTCTAGATTGGATGCGCAACAATAAATAGACCATGACAGAGTTGAAATGCGCCGTAATTCAGATCAAATGCACCACAGGTCATGGCAAATGTGCAAATCTAGCTTTCAGTTGGTTTCTTAGAATTTTGGAACATTTTTCAAGATTTTTCAATTTTTTTGGTTGAAAACCTGGTTTGCTTTTGAATTTTGAGTTTCAATTATGGCAACAACACAGTAAACACATAGAAGTTTTCATGATTTTATCTTTTGTTATTTTTTTGTATTTTTGGACTATTTGACTCAAAAACAAGTACACCCTAAGCTGGATAGGACAATATCTATTGAATCCTCTAGCTGTGCAAATTCAAAGCGTGTAGCTCCAAGATCTGGTAGCACTGGCTCCCCTCCACGGTACTCACTTCTTATGCATACCATATCCAGGTTTCCTTAGGCTCATACCCCCACCAAACCATAGGATTGTCCCTGCTACCTCTACTAAGAATCACATGAATCAAGGCCGCTTCAAGGGCTCCGCCCTTTGCATCAACAAATAGGGGTTTTTGGTATACTACACGGTTGGTTCACAGTCAAGGCAACCATTCAAGTGGTTACACGTGCGGCGGCACTACTCTCCATTATGGAGTCTCCCAACCTCAGAGGGTTACACCTTAGAGGGTTTTTGGGGAGGTTAGCCTTCGGTGTAACATAACAGCACTCGTTGCAGGAGGTTTTCACCTCAAGCACATTTATTTTAAGTGGATTGGTAGGGCTTGGCTTTAGCCTATTTCCACTCAGGGTCATTCCCACTTGGACAGGCGTGCATCTAAGGGCAGGCCATTCTTAATGTTAAACAGATGGAATGACAAGTCTAGCGTTCTGGTCACCCAGTTAAGGGGAGAGCATAAGCCTATTGTCATTCTGAAGACATAGTAAATAGTGGTTTATCCAATCCTAATTAAAATGAGAAAAACTATATGCATTATTATACTTGGGCACACACACAGTTGTTAACTTTGAAGTGATTAGGAGATAGAAATGATTCTTTCCTTTGTAAGATAGCTATATGCTTAACTGAAAGAGATAGAAATATAGCAATGATCAATGAGACCAAGATAGCAATAATTCAGTTACCACCCTCCTAGTTAGAAACTATGTGAGATTTGCATGCATAGTTTTACTTTCCTAATTAGAGTTAGATTAAAATTGTATGCAAGTTGCATGAACAATGGGTTACTCTTTCCTAATTAGAACTAGATGAAAATTGTATGCAAGTTGCACGAACAATGGGTTACTCCTTCCTAATTAGAACTAAATAAAAATTGTATGCAAGTTGCATGAACAATGGGTTACTCCTTCCTAATTAGAACTAGATGAGAATTGTATGCAAGTTGCATTATAATGCCTAAATTAGTCCTATTCAACACTTAGTGAAAAATGATTGTCTTCAGTGGACGTTTTATACCAAACTGGATTAGTAGTCTCTTGATATCCACCTGTAGTCCACAAAAAAAAAAATTGAATCAAGAAGTTTGTAAATCAAATGGTTAAGTGAAAAACACATAATCTATAAAATTTCATGACAATATGGTTTTTGACAGCAAAATAGATATGAAAATCAGAATTTACTCGAAATTCTATGCTGTTTTTAAAAAAAATTCATGAAAATTTGTCAAAATATGTAAAAGTTATAGCCGTTTGAAGTTGTCAAGGTAAAGACAACTTTGACTAATTATACCTATTGATATTAACCCAGTGGGCTGAAAATACCTATACCGTTGCGAAGTTCATCGAGTCAGCTTTCCAATGACTATAATTTTACAAAAATCTGACCTTCCTGCAAAAAGTTATGCGAAAAGGAAAAAAAATGCCTATTTTGCCCTCATTTAACATTTGTATTTCAATTTTTTTAAAAAAAATTAAATAAACAAAACAACAGAAAGATTATTATTTTATTAAAATTAAAATTTAAAAAAAATTTAAATTATAATATTTTAAAAAATATAACCTAAACCTAATTGTTTTCAACCCTAATTTTTTTTGTTTTTATATTGTTTTGACTATGTTTTTTTGTTTTATATTTTTTTTTTGTGTGTGTGTGCAGGTGGTGCAGGGTGGAGGAGCAGAGTTGGGGAGGCTGGGCGGTGGTGGACAGGCTGAGAAGAGGGCTAGGCGGAGGGCCGGGTGGAGGGCTGTCAGCAGAGGGGAGGCAGAGCAGCAGGCGGCAGAGCAGTGGGTGGTAGGGGAGCGGGCGGAGTAAGGGGTAGCAGAGGGGGATGGGAGGAGATTGCAGGAAGAGGGAGGGTAGGGTAGGTGGGGAAGGGGAGTAGGGTTTGGGTGGATGGGGAGGGAGGTACGCAGGGGGGGCAGAGGAAGCTGGGAGGGGTCGGGGGGGCTGCGGGGTAATGGGGGTCGGGATTAGGGGAGGGGTGTCGGGGGGTAGAGGGAGGAAGGGAGGGGGGATTGGGGGTGTGTGCAGGGTCTGTGTGCCCTGCAAATTTTTTTTTTTGTTTTTTTTTAATTTTTTTTATACTGTGCTTTGTTAAAAATAACACAAATCTGAAAATAAAAAATCACTATTTTTTTTCTTTTTTAAAATCTGAAAAGAAAAAATCACTGTGTTTTTTTATTTTTTATTTTTGTTTTGCTTTTTTTTTTTTGTAAAAATACGTTGAAAAGTAAAAAAAATTCAAAAAATTTCAAGTAACAAAAACTAGATAAATTATATGTGATTTCTTACCTCCAAGGCCTTCCGGACTCAACAGTGAGCTCGGTTTGTGCATAGGAGGCCGTTTGTGAAAGTCGATTCCTGAATTTTATCTAAAATACACCTGAATCTACAACAAAAAACTTCTAAAACAAACACTCACAAACAAGATGGGTCAGATCACGGTGGGCGCCAAGATGTGAGAGTAAAATGTCGATTAATTAATAACAATAATAAACCCAAACATCAATAGAATATGAAGGAGAAAAGGAGATTCAAATAACAAACAAATGATACTTACAACCTTTCACCTTTCATCTTCCATTGCTCACCTTTTCTGTCTTGATCTTGATGGAGATGAATATGGCCCTCAGGAAGCTGGCTTCCTTGCTTCGAAGTCCTCAAGATGACAATATGAAGTTGGCTATGATACTTTGTGTGATTGAAGATGAGCTTCAACACACTATTGATGGATGATAGATGATATGGAGATGGGGCTGCCAAAGGCATGCTTGTGTTTCTGCAGCATAAGTTTACTCAAATGATGGATATGGAATGAAGAAGAAGAGGGTTGCATTTATAGAAATGTGTGAGAGAAGATCAATGGTTGAGAAGAAATAAGAAGATCAAAGGTTGAGAATGTTTGAGGAATGTGCGTGAATAGAAAGAGGACAAATGTCCAAGCTCCATCATGTAATAGGGGAGTTAACACAATTGATTGAATAGTTAACAGAATAAACCAATTAGTTAAGTGAATTGATTGGGGAGTTGACTTAATTGATTGATCAGTTAACTGGGTTGATTGAGGAGTCAACATAATAGATTGACCAGTGAACTCAAATGACTAATTAGTTAACATATTTGATTGATGAGTTAACTAATTTTGACTGGAGGATAAATAGGACATGTGGGTGAGGGAATATTAGCTAATTAAATATTTAGAATATTTAATTACATATGCAATATGGGTGAGGTGGAAAGATGAGGTGGATTTATGAAATTAGGACTTAGCATAGAGTAATTTGGGGATTAATTAAATAATGTAGGATTATTTAATTATGTGAGACATTAGAAGAATTTAGGGAATTTAATTAAATAAATTGATTTTATTTAATTATGGGACAATGAACCAATCAAATAAATTTAGAATATTTATTTAATTGTTAGAAGAAATAAGAAATTAAGATAAATATTAAAATATTTACTTAATTTGACACGAGCCAATTTTAGGTGTATACAACTAGAACTATTAATATACCTCCTGGGGGTAGTCCCAGCACAATCACTTGACATTCCCAGGAACTAGAACTCCCACCTATCCTACTACTCTAGTTACAGTAGATTCTTTTGCCTCCCACCCACAAGGGCTTCACCCACCAGGTGGGGGGGATTTATTTTGGTCCCTCCCTAAGGAATATAGGTTGGTCATGAAGCAGAGGTTGGTGGGGTTGCTCCCTCCCACTTGAGGCTTGGGGGGGCCCCTTTCAATTTAGTCCATCTATATCCTCCCACCCAAGGCAAATAGAGTAGCGGGTTGGGTGGGACTACTCTATTTGCCTTGGGGACCAGTGGGATTTTTTAGATTAGTTGTTCTAGTCCTTCCTTTATAGTTCTATTTGTTTGACAACTTTTCTAGTTGGTTCTCAGAGACACAACCCTTTAACGGTAGCTAGCAGATGGAAGAAACTGAAACTTCCACGGAACCAATGACATCAACCCCAATGATATAGATTTAAATGGCCACAATGGCTTTAACATAAAACACTCATGTTACGTTTTAATACTAGTAGGAGCAACCCTACTCACCTGAACAACTCTTTCTTCACACTGATACCACCCCAGAGAATAGGATCACTTATATCGAAGGGATTCATGCCATGGGATGGAGAGAGCCAAATAATAAATAAATGCTTAGTGAGTATGTGGGTACGGAGAAAAGATATGGGGCAAGAGGTGGGTGGGAACATATTCATTATCTACTGAATCAACTTTTGGTGTTGATGCTAGGGGTGGGAATAGGTGGAAGGCTTAGCAAAGACATAGGACGGGGACATATTGGGTGGAAAGGGGAGTGGGAATGGCCATGAGTCCAGTTGTGGCTGGGTCAATCTATCCGGTCGGAAGGTTGGAGAGAGTTGCTTTCTGGATGGAGAGATGGATCAAAGAGAGGCCTGAGTGAGCCCTATATCCGTGCAGATTGGTTCATTCGGTGCTGAGATATAAGCTATAGACTAAGATATTAGAATGGGTAGAATACCTATGTCAGTAAGGTGCAATTTTTCCTGCTGCTTATTGCCTTCTCCAAAATATTGATTGTAGGGCACGGCTGAACATTGAGTCAAATCCTTGCTCATATTGAACTGGCCCAGTTATATAGGTAGGGAGGAAATCTGGGAAGAGAGCACTTCATTCATTTTGAATCAACTATCTATATCTCTACTATTAGGTTGTGTGGTCGATGCATTGGGAGTACCTATCCATATGGCCTCAATCCATCCTATTTGTTATTGGCCTATATTAGGAATATAGGCTTGTTCAATTAATAATACATTCCTCCCAGGCATAGGGATAGGCAATTCATGACTCGCTTATGGCAAGGGTGGGTTTAGGATTCACTCGGATAGGCTAATAAACCTTTCAATGCTTAGAGGGCTAAGAGGTTAGGTGGGTGGGTGCCCTCGAACTTGAATCTCCCACCTAACTCTATATCTCTCCCCTGGGCTACATTCGGGGTTGGGTGGGAATAGAAGCTTGGGTTCGGTGGGCCATAAGCAATTTGATGATAGTAGCGGGTGGTGGATCGAATCAGGTAGGGGTGGAGATTGGTAGCCATTCCTATCCATGGATTTCTACACTGTTGGAGAAGGTAGGGCTCATGCCTAATCGAATCGCCAACTTCTCTCTCAACGTGGGTAAGTGGGAGGGAGGAGACAGCTAACAACCAATCAACCTTTAGGAGAAACACTCTTCTTCATGAAGTCGATGATGAGGATTTTCCCTTTAGGTGACCCAACCAACCGTATTTGTACCCAATCCAACTTCATTCATGCAACCCCCTATCTATTTATCGGCTGTATTTGTGCCCCGCAACATTTGATCGATCATAGTTTGATTCATGTGATCAGGGCTATTAATCTATACTCCATCCATATAGCCCTATTGGTGGAGTGTTGACTGTTGGGTGCCTCCCTCCCTGAGCATAGCATATAGTCTATATAGTCTCTGGGCCTGGCTGAGTGTTGACTATGTCTATATAGGAATCAATGTTTGTCAATGCCATGACATACGTAATATCTATATGGATGAGGAGGGCAGCTATAGATATAGATAGTTGGCTCCCTATATATACCCATATCTATAGGGTGACGGCCTACGCTAGGTCGAGGAGGGCCCTTATCTCAATCTCAATCTCAATATAGGAAGGAAAGGCCCCTACCTGTATATGGTCACTACGTGCTAAACTATAGGCGCTCCTCGTCTCATTTGTTCCTTTTGAGACTCCACCTTGTGCCTGGCAAATAGTAGGGCCCCCCACCCCATATAGAGTATGGATAGGGGTTCTATTGATGAACGACCTATCTAGATATGGTGGTCAGCCTTGGGGTATGTGAACAAACCCCAACAACCGTCAGACAGAAATAGAGGGGGGATCCATTCCTAACTCAACTCCCCCACTGAAGCTGAGGGTAGCTAGATAGATATCTATAGGTGCCCCTCGACCTAGAGGTTAGGTTTGTCAATCAATCAATCAATCAATTGAGTGCTCCATGGTATAGAGCCGGAGCCCTCGTGCTGACATCTCTAGTTATGCTCTACTTAGGAGGCTGAGGGAAAAACCTACCCACCCAACCCCTAGGCCCCCCACCCCTATATATAGGTAGGCCAATGGACCTATATATGTAACTGACTTGACTGCCTCTACTATATAAGATGAGATAGGTGTTCTATTTTCTCAACTATCGACTGAAGCCCTATCTATATAAGGGGGGGCAATGGGTGTTGGCTCAACTACATATAGGAGAGGAGGGCCCCTATCTCCCTATCTATACATGGGCGACAACCTATATATAGATAGGGAGACCAAACAAGGAGTGCCCCCATGGGTTTGCTCGAGGTGCCCCTCTTCTATTATTGTTGCCCCAAAAAATCTATATTCCCTCAAAAGAAAGTTCGTATGGGGGCCGAGGGCATTGCATTTGCATTTATGCCCCCTATTTATAGATGGGCAATGGGCAGGTCCGCTCAACTAACCATTCAGTCATGTTACAACTTGGATCAGAGTGAGTGATTCATGTCCCTTGTCCCTATCTAGAATCTCCAACTTATGATTTGCCCAAGAGGCGGAGCTAGGAGTCTTCCCTCGATCTCTCACCCCCAGGGGCCCAGATAGATATATAAGGCTCTAGATGATTGATATAGAGAGAGTTCAGAATGGATGGATATGTGTGTGTCTCTTCTCCCATGGCCAAAATCGAGGTCTCTGCCCAAGGTGGATGGATGCATCATATTACCATATTACATCTGTAAAATCCTATGCCTATCAGTCTATCTTCGGCCAGTGTTTCAGTCAGTTGCTAGCTCCATCAGTTGCTTAAAAGATTAGTTTTTAGCTTGCTTGAAAGATTAGTTGCTAGCTTCGAAAGTAGCTCTATCAGTCAGGTGTCGGGTGGATCAGTTGTGATCGGTGTGCCCCGAGACCGATGAGTGACCACCATATAGAATATAGGGCTCAGTGGTGAGACTGTGTTCTCTATCTATCTGGAGAGTGAGGGGAGGGTAGTTATATAGATAGCCTACTATACTCTATATAGCTGGGCTAGGCTAGGCTAGGGGGAGGAGTAATATACTCTATATAGTTGGGCCCTATATATCTATATGGGTCCCCTCTGCATCTATTATTGATTCATTCTATCATATACATGATATGACCCCTCCCCTCTATATAGATATGGAGATATGGTAGCTGGCCCTGCCCCTCAGTCTATATATATATGGCCGCTAGGATTGCCAGCTATATATGGAAAAGCCCTATATATATGGGAGAGTCCATCAGTTCAGTTCTATGCTTTCCTCTTGTTCATGGTCTCACCATTAAGATAGAAAACACTAACTCCCACATCTTTCAGATGAGATACAACTTTTCCCACCAGCCATCACTATTTGCTATTATGAATCGAGGTATGTTGGTTCACCACACCATAGATAGGGCTGCTCACCGGATACATCCGCCCTATAGACTAGAGTTTGATAGATCAAGGAGCCATATATCTATATGGTGTGGGTAGAGTCAACTCGACTGATGACTATATCTAGTTGGGACTCGACCCTTATCTACTGACCTCTATATATCTATATGGTGCTATGCTCCCTCCCCCTCTAGATATATGGCCCAACCTCTATATCTATAGCCTATAGTCCATAGTCAGTTGAGTGCCTACCGACTACAACTATATCCCATCCATCCACCCCTAGAAAATAGATAGGGATAACAGCAATAATAACCCCCCACCTAGCACCCCTCGTGTGTGGGATTGGGTTGGGGGGCCCCTGCCCCCCTACTTTAGTAGCTTGAGTTGGGGAAGGGCATATTATTCCAAGGGGAGCCCTACATCTAAATGGAGATTCTGGTCTCCCGTACTTATTCATTCAGATTCTAGTCTAGGGGTGAACTGCTGCAACCTCCATCCTCCCACCCACCAACATAAGCCTCCCACCCACCTCGGGGGGCATATTATCGGCCACCCACCCAGCTATCTCCCCCCCTTTATTTTGTTTCAGGGTTCACTACAACCTTCATCCTCCCACCTACCCCAGGTTTGGGTGGGGGGCATAGGCCACCCACCCTGGAAATCCCCAGTCTCCCTAGCATAATATAGTTTAGATGAATGGCTAGCCTCAATAAATCTCAGGTGGGGAAAGATCTTGTATACGTCACATGCCCAGATTGATTGTCTTGATCCGCTTCATGGAGTCGAGGAGGCCCTATAGTTCTATGGGGACACTACACACTATAGTTCCACTCATACCATGTAAATAGTATAGACCTGCCATCAACTATTAAAGGCAAACTATTATCGGGGCCCATTATCCCATTCCTATGCTCTGCTTAGAGAGGAGAGATAGGGGTCCTCAACTTAGTGGTATACTACAATTTCGTTGAGCACCTATCAATTACTGAAGTAAATATGGGGAGTGAGTGCCACTCAACAGTCCTTTCCTATATATCTCAACTCAAGTGATGGTCAGTTCAGTCAAGTGATGGTTGTATCTCGAGTGATATAACCAACCAACTATTGGGAGAAGAGAAGACTATAGATGACTCCAACTATTCTACTTCCAAAAGGCTAGCAATGGATGATAGATTGTCCAGTCAGGCCTATATTGTGCTAGGTGGTTTCCCACTGAACAGAAGGTTGATGCCCCAAAGCCCTATCCATATCTACATCTATTGGAGTTTATTATATGACAGGTCGAGTCACCTAGTGCATTGCCTTGTCTTGTTTCTTCTGAGACTCCACCTTGTGTGTTCCCACTGCGTTCCATTGATGAACAGCCTATCCAAATATGACAGTTAGCCTTGGGGTATGCAATAAAACTTGTTGCTAAACCATAGAATTATACAACCTAAATATAGATTTGAGAGGGGCACCCACCCAACTATAGCCACCCACCCACCCCCATGGGAGGTAGATGGTTGGCAAGCTCAAAATTGAGAGGGGCCCCACAATGCCACCCTCAACTACATATGAGTTGGTTCCCCCACCCCCCCAATCAAATCCCCTAACTAACTATGGATGGGGTGGGTGAGCGCCTATGAGAAGTTGGTCTGTATCTCAATTGAAATCAGAATAGAGTTCTAGTGGAATAGAGTTCTAGTTCTAGTCCCCACCTGATTGAAATGGAATAAATCTCATCTTGATCAAATTAGATACTATTACTATATTTATTGAATACTCCTACTCTTCCATCATGATATACCCTCCTCCCCCAGCTGAGCTATACTATATAATAGACTTAGAATATAGGGCCTATTATTTCTTTAGGCACGGCCAGACCATATGTAGACAGGGCTCAAAGGTGGGAAAACCAAGGGGAGACTAGCCATATTCCTATATATTAAAGCCTACCCTAAATATATAGGGATAGGGCATCCCATCATATCTAGTCATCAATCGAGGAGGAACTACTGTCTAGTCTATTTAGCTTGGCCTAGCCACCTAACTGTCTCTCTTGCCAAGTCTTGTCCATTGGTTGATCTGATTGGGCAGGTTGACTATCTAGAGTAGAGTATAGTATGGTATGGACTGCATCACTACACTACCAAATATGGCATGGCATCATTAGCTACATATGGATCAGATCTTCATCAAACCTGATGCTGAAGACTGAGCCTAATATTGAGGACTAACCATTCAAAGACCAAACTCTGATCTATAGGCACCCGAATTTGATCTCTATAGATATAGACGGCCCCCCCACCAATAATATCCTCCCACCCAACCCCCATCACCTTCTCCCACCCAGGCAGATTATTCCTCCCGAGGGTTTGCCTAAAACCCTCAGATATAGTTGTGCCACCCCTCCCACCTCGAGCTACAGGGGCCCCTCTTTTCTGAGAGTAAGGGTGGGTGGGTGGGTGGGAGGAAAGGGAACCACTAGACTGAATAATAGAAAAGAGGGGCCACATCGGGGCCCTCTTGATCAAAGCCCCTTCAATATATTATTGTGGGAGTGGAATGGGCAGCCATTACTCTCACCCTTCCCTGGATGTCTCCCCACCTACATCCATAAATACCCCCTACCTATGAAGGAGAGAGCCGAGTAACACCTCTTAGTTTAGATCATTCCCCACCAGTAGATAGGTGAAGGAATAGACAGTGACTGATAGGGAGAGGAACCATAACAGGAACGAGCGATAGTGGGAGTGACAACTACTCACTTGGACGTGACAAGTGGGATTGATTGGCATACCACTTTTAACTTTCACTATAGATGGCAGATCTAAATCTATAGTACTCTTCCCATCCCCACCGAATAATATGTCTATATGGGTGGGTGGGAAACAATAGTTTCGAGTGGGAGGATAATAGAGTTGGGCAGGTGGGTGGGAAACAATAGGTTTAAGGTTGTAACCTAAATGATATTAAGGTTATGGCAACTATAGCCTCCCACCCACCCTGGGCAATATAGTCTCCCACCCACCCCGATTAGTTGCCAGGAGGTGTCTCTTATTATTGTGGGGGGGTTATGTTGGCCCTCCCACCCTTTTCTTAGTTGGAGGAGGAGAGTAGACAAGGGTAAGGGGGCACTCAGCTTTGAATTGAAAGTGGTTGAGGCCAAAGAGCACTCAATTGAATGAAAGCATAATGGAGAGGGCCCAATATAGAGGTAGGGGCAACTGACTAAGGGTCCCTATCCATAGCCCCTACTATAGAAAGGGTAGAGGAGGTGGGGAGCACTCATATTTTAGCTTGCCTTTCTATAGCTAGAATTCCCCCCCACTTGGGTCCCGGCTAATCTCCCCCTACCTGGCACTTAGATGAGATGAGAACAAGGGCCTTTGCATTGGTGGAGATCTAGTATTCATCCACAATGGAGCCGAAGGGGAGAGGGACAAGAATGAGCACACATATCTGAAAAGGTACTCTTATCTTGCAATAAAATAGTTAGAGTAGAAATATTCTTCATGCTTATCTCTACTCTTCCGGCCCTACTATAGATAGTTGGCCCCCCACCTCTCGGCTAATAGCTATAGTCGATAGTAGGGTCCCCCACCCCCTATATATATATATTATTTGGTAAGTGTGGGAATTTTTAGGCTGGCCCACTTTAGTAGAGGTCACAAGGGCAACCTCCTCCCCATCGAAATATCACCGCCACCATAGTGCATATCGCCAATAGTGCGGCCCTACTAAGTCTGCCACCACTGTAATCATGCTGCTTGTAGCGTGAATCACCACTGGTAAATCCATCACTTGCATACCACTACTGCCATGACCTGTCGAGCTATGGAAGACCAAGATATGCTTGAATTTGAACACACTCCACTCAAGAACCATGGAATGCCAAGAGTCACCTACATAGAACCACAACCATTTAGAAGCCAAGATGTCTTTTGGGGGATTTGATCCTTGGTCTCCATAAAAATGACCAAGTGGCCTTAACCACTATAGCACACCCACTCGACATAATTAATATTATATATTATAATATAGATATATTATATATTTTTTGATATAATATAATATATAATTATAATTACTATATAATATATTATAATAATATATCTAACTTATATTATAATATATAATAATTCTTATAATTTTATATAATATAGTTAGAATTAGGCTTGTCACTTTGAATGCTACTAGCATACCTATATTTAAAATATATATATATATATATCTAAAGTACATTGAGAGATATCCTTCTTGAGGCACCTAATGTTAGGATTAGTGATTAAAAATAGGTGCCTCGAGAAGGATATCTCTGGGTGTACTTTACATATATGTTTTAAATATATGTATGCTAGTTATTATCTTCTATGATGGTTTCAAATAGTAAATAAGAGGATAAAAAGTTGTACATTTATTTCATCCCCAATTATAAACATTATTTATGAAGGAATTTTCCATTTTAGATTTAATCAATGTTGATATTAAAATTTCATATTAATCTTTCAGATTATGTCTTACTTTTTAAAAGTAAAACTATAATTTTATATATTTCTATTTTAAAATTAAATTATATGTAGGCTTGCCACTTAACACATGATTGAACATTTATTTTTAAATAATAATGTATCTAAAAAATATAATCTAGCACCAAAACTATAATTTTATATAATTAAAATATTTTAAATTATGAATAAATTAAAATATGTCTACCATTGCTAGATTAAGATATTTTTATAAATTCTCACAAAAGATAACATGAGAAAGTCCTTTAAAGGGAAAGTAGAGATCATACCACATAAAAATATTCATGAATATAAACCAATCTTATAGTTATAATCTCAAACATAACTGACAGGTTGTCGTTAAGACCTAACACTTTAGTTGAAAATGTATTAGTTTTGTCAACCGAGTTGTGTCCAAGGCTATAAGCAATAGGTTGTGTTGGAAGTTAGGGTTGATTGACCTACTTGTTTTGTTGAGTATTTTAGGGTGCTAGTAGGGGATTGTGTTGTGGGTTTGACATTCACTATGGACCATGATAAAATTGGTTTGAAGGTTGATTCCATTGAGGAGAAAGATTTTGAGGGTATCATTGTTGCTAAGTTTGATTTGTCCATTGAGAATTTGTCCACTTTGGGGGTTCCCATGGATAAGGTCCAAAATTAGGTGGTGTTAAGGCCAAGGTACTGCCCACTGATTGATATTCCAAATATTTTTAGGGTGCCAAGATGAGTTTGAGTTTTGACCATAGGAGAAATTTCCTCTTGGGCTTTGGCCCATATAATTGACTTCTTCCTCTATGTGGTAGGACCTTTTCTTTGAGTTTTTAATTGCATTGAGTATCTCACATTGGTCAGTGGCTTGATTTTTCTCACAAATCTGGCAACTGACATATTTATCTAGAGGACATTCCCTTAGAAGATGTTTATTTCGACATCTGAGGTAGTAGATGGATAAGTTTTCAAGATTGCATGTCTTGGCCTATATCCCATCTAGGGTGGTGTTCAACTAAACAGTGATATCAGTTTGCAAATTTGCTATTTCCTCTCATAGTTTGTCAATTTCATTTGATCCTCTCAATAGGCTAGACTTATGGATTCCTCCACGAGTTCAAGAGAAATTTTTGCACAACTTAGAGATGTCTTCAAGGTCAAGTTGGGATATGTCTTCCTTTCCCTTCAAGTCTAAGCTTCTCCGAGCACCCTCATCAAGACCCTTGAGGAATATGGTCTTCAGGATTTATGGGCTCATTGTTTCTTCTCCACATCATTTTACTAGGAAGATGAACCTATCCATGAAGTCTTATAGGCTTTTATCGTCTTTTTGCCTTAGTTTAAATAGTTCTTCCTTCCTATTGCTGACCCTATGGTAGTTTTGATATTTATCCAAAGAGACAGTTTCTATATCATCCCAAGTGGTTATTGATCCAGAAACTAACACTATAAACCATCTCATGGTAGAGTCTCTCAAGGTAGAGGGAAACAATTTTAGTTTCTGGTTATATGTTTTGTAGTCATATGTCTAACACAAAACTTTAAATTCAAAAAGGAACCTGTCCGCGTCTTCAGAAGACAAACCTCTAAAGGTTGGTAGGATAGAAGGTGAAATGTTTTTCATTGGTGAGTCTTCCTCTGGATTGAGAGCAATAGGATAGGTAAATGTTTGGGCTTCTCTCTTGGGATTGGGGTTACCATCATCTTGATTGTTTCCATGTCTCCTTCCATTTTGGTGATTGAAAGTTTCATTGTCATTATTAGCCATTATATTGGAAGGAATGTTCTCTTCCCTAAGTGTTTGTTGTGGAAAATAAGTATTTGAGGTATGTTGGGAAGTCTTAGGTTGATCCCTATCAATCAGTTTGTAGTGAAAAAGTTTTTCAGCTAAGACTTCTACCTCTCTTGATTTGGTTGGGACTACTATTTGGGGGGTTTTTGCTACAAATCTTCTGTGTGGACCTCGTTTCCTAACCATGTCGAAAAAGAAGTTTGATGACTATTTTTGTTTTACCAACAAGAGGTATCCAAATGTTCTCCTAATAACACTATAAAAGGTTCCCTGACAATGGCACCAAAAAGTGATAGGTTGTCATTAAGACCTAACACTTTAGTTGAAAATATATCAATTTTGTCGACTAGGTTGTGTCCAAGGCGGTATGCAATAGGTTGTGCTGGTAGTTGGGGTTAATTGACCTACTCATTTTGTTGAGTATTTTGGGGAGTTGGCAAGAGATTCTATTGTGGGTTTGGCATTCACTATGGAGCATGATAAAATTGGTTTGAAGGATGATTCCATTGAGGAGTAGGATTTTGAGGGTACCATTATTGCTAAGTTTGATTTGTCCACTCTGGGGGGTCCCCAAGGATAAGGTCTCCAATTAGGCAGTGTTGTAGGCCAAGGTGCTGCCCACTGATTGTTATTCTAGATATTTTGAGAGCACCAATATGAGTTTGAGTTTTGACCATAGGAGAAATTTCCTCCTGGTCTTTGGCCCATATAATTGACTTCTTCCACTATGTGGGATAACCTTTTCTTTGAGTTTTTAATTGTACTGAGTATCTCACACTGGTCAATGGCATGATTTTACTCATAAATCTGATAAATGTTAGATTTATCTAGAGGACATTCCCTTAGCAAATGTTTATTTTGACGTTTGGGGTAGTAGATGGATAAGATTTCAGAATTGCATGTCTTGTCCTATATCCGACATAGGGTGGTTTTCAAATAAACAAGGATGTCCATCTTTAGCTTTGCTATTTCCTCTCACAGTTTGCCAATTTCATTTGATCCTCTCAATAGTCTATACTTATGGATTCCTCCATGAGTTTGAGAGAAATTTATGCACAACTCAGAGATGTCTCCAAGGTCAAGTTGGGATATGTCTTCCTTTCCCATCAAGTCTAAGCTTCTTCGAGTGTCCTCATCAAGACCCTTGAGGAATATGGTCTTCAAGATTTCTAGGCTCATTGTTTCTTCTCCACATCATTTTACTAGTAAGATGAACCTATCAAGGACGTCATAAGATTTTATCTTATTTTTGCCTCAGTTTAAATAGTTCTTCCTTCCTATGACTGACCCTATAATAGCTCTGATATTTATCCAAAAAGATAGTTTCCATATCATCCCAAGTGGTTATTGATCCAAAAACCAACACCATAAACCATCTCATGGCAGAGTCTCTCAAGGTAGAGGGAAATAGTTTCAATTTTTGGTTATCTATTTTGTAGTCATATGACTGACACAAAAATTCAAATTCAAAAAGGATCTTGTCTGAGTCTTTAGAAGACAAACCTCTAAACGTTGGTAGGATAGAAGGTGAAATGTTTTTCATTGGTATGTCTTCCTCTAAATTGAGAGCAATAGGATAGGTAAATGTTTGAGCTGCTCTCTTGGGATTGGGGTTATCATCATCTTGATTGTTTCCATGTCTCCTTCCAATTTGGTTATTGAAAGAGTCATTATCATTATCAATCATTATATTGAAAGGAATGTTCTCTTCCCTAAGTGTTTGTTGTGGTGGCTAAGTTTCTAAGGTATGTTGGGAAGTCTCAGGTTGATCCCTATCAATTAGTTTGTAGTGAAAAAGTTCTTCAGCTAAGACTTCTACCTCTCTTTATTTAGTTGGGACTACTATTTTGGGGG
Organism: Cunninghamia lanceolata; assembly: GCA_027924645.1. Classification (NCBI taxonomy): domain Eukaryota; kingdom Viridiplantae; phylum Streptophyta; class Pinopsida; order Cupressales; family Cupressaceae; genus Cunninghamia; species Cunninghamia lanceolata. Next base: position 1,329,443 of record BSBN01001483.1, on the reverse strand, counting down.
GTTTTTCTACAAATCTTTTGTGTGGACCTCGTTTCCTAACCACGTAGAAAAAGAAGTTTGATGACTATTTTTGTTTTACTAACAAGATGTATCCAAATGTTCTCCTAATAACACTATAAAAGGTTCCCCGACAATGGTGCCAAAAAGTGACAGGTTGTCATTAAGACCTAACACTTTAGTTGACAATGTATCATTTTTGGCGACCGGGTTGTGTCCAAGGCTGTATGCAATAGGAGATTGGTTTGGACATCTCAACTTAGTAATGATTTTCTAGATTTTTAAGAAAGCTTTGATAATATAAACTCAAAGTATAAATCATATAAACCTAATCTACAAAGTGTATACACCTAAAAATGACACTACTCTATCCAAATAAATATTTTTAATATTTATTTAAGTCTACCTTCCTCTAACAATAAATAAATAATTAAATTTATTTATTTGATTTCCTCTAAGTTAATTAAATATCAAAATATTTAATTATCTCTTCTAAAGTCAAAATTAAATAAAATCCTTTATGTAATTAAATTCTTCCAAGCAATTAAATAATTCTAAATTATTTAATTAAGTCAAGTCTATTCCTCCAAATTTAAATAAATCATTTAAATTTATTTAAATTCTTTCACTCTCCAAAAATAAAATATAATTAAATATTTTATTTATTCTTCCAAATCATGTGCAAGTAATTATTTAATTCACTTTCTTATCTTCCAAATCTTCTAAAAATAAATCTTCCTTGTCATGTAAAGAAAAAAAAGAAGAAAAGAAAAAATGAAAAAAGTAAAGAAAAATCCCCTCATCCAATGGTGAAAATTTGGCAAACAAGCACCTTGGATAAGTACCATGATGAAAACCTGGCAAATAGGTGTCATGTGTAAGTTGATCTCCTATGTCACCTACACTTGGGGGCACCTTGTCTTATCGGCATATCACTTTTCTCCTACCAGTTTCCTTCCATACCATTTCCTATCCTATTCCTCTATCCATTACATACCTATACTATCTAGTTTATCCATCCTAATCTTCCATTCCTCTATTTTTCTTGATCTTGATAAAGGTTAGGGGCACAATGTTGACAAATTTTTTAGATGTCTCTTGACATACCTTATCCCTCCAGACCACACAAATCCTTCATTATCCTCTCATCATCCTTCGTCATAGGCTTTGAGTTATTCCTATGTGACATAGTCCTTGGCGGTCACATCCTTGATTCCTTCTATGCACTATTGCCCATCCCCATACATACCTGTTCCATTTTTTATCACCCATACATCTAGCTATCTGTGGTGTTTCCCTTGTCATCAGTATCTAGCATTAAGGCTATCCAAAATTCTTATCCAGTATCCTATCCACAATGTCAGCCTAGCATAGCCTCTATCATCAGTGTTATCTATTCCATATCTAATCCATAGTTGTTCCATGTCTAATCTATATCTGTTCCATATTTGATCCATATTTGTTCCATACCCTATCCATATTTGTTCCCTATCATGTTTTATCTAGTCCATATCTCAATATCACAAGGTTCACCTCATGCAAGAATGTTTTGCAAAAAGATTAAGTTAAAGGGTCTTGATTTTCGTTATTATGTCTTTCTATGGTACTCGAGGATGTCAAAATCTAGAGATGCTATGATGGGGGCATAATCATTTTTCTTTGTCTATTATTTGTGGGTTAATCTTTAGTAATGTGACAACTTTTGTCTAATGACATGATCAGTAAAAGATCATTGAGGACATCAGAGGTCTAAACATGAAAAGGGGCAATCCTCATCTGTTGAAATGCAAGAAATACTTAGGTCATCTAGATTCAATTTTGACTAGATGCTTGTATTAACTTGCTATATCAAAATCTATGTAAGTAGTACTCAGGTCATCTCAGTTCAATTATACCTAGATGCTTGTATTTTCTTACAACATAAACGCCCGATAATGAAATAAGCACTTCAAAATACTTGCGATATCAAGATGACAAATATCCATATCCATATCCCTACCATATCCAATTGCAGTTCATATCCATACCCATATCCATAGTGTATCCAATTGCACTCCATATCCCATCCAATAAAGATCCAAAATGCAGAGTATCAATGTTTATAAAAGCTTGTGAGTCCTTCTCTTGTGTCATTCTTCTATCAGTCAAATTGCTATCTTTCATTCTTGTCCAGTCAATTTGAGCAATGGTCTAGATGCAATTCTATCCTTAATCCATACAAATCAAGTCAAGTCAATCTTGTCAAATGATCCAATCACAATCAGTGGTCTTGATCCTTGTCTGGTCGTAAACCAACTCAATCAGTTATAATCAAACATTTGTCTTATATAGGATGTAGCATTATCGAAATCAAACCAATACACGTGTCTTACACAACATGCTTCATTTCCTGAAACTAGACACTATCCTTCATGTTTCTCTAGGGATCTATCATTCCTCGCCATGACAACACTGTTAAATATCATTATCAGTATATCATTGGTTTACCGCTTGATAGGGGCAATACCTTGTTTGTTCTTGTATTATTTGTGCATACTTGCTTACTTGCTTGTGTGTGTTATCATTTTATCTTGCATCGTGTATCATTCGGCTCTTTCTTCAAACCATTTTTTTCTTCATCCTAGCCTATCTTCCACCTTCTTCTTCATGAGATTGTTCGTCTCACACCTTCTACCTTCTTCTCGTCCAATCTCCTAAGGGGGCATCCTGTTGTCGTAACTTGTACCAAGGGTAAACTGGGGCATGTATCATTTCCAGACAATCTTATTCTTTGAAACAATGTGATAAAACACATTGCATCAAAGAGGGGCAAAATGTATACACCTAAAAATGACACAACTTTGTCCTATAGACACCCAAAATGACCGTGTCATCGAATCACTTGCATTTAATAATTTGTCTAATCACCTACATTCTCAACGTTAATTAAATAATCGAATTATTTAATTACTTTCACCAAATTCTTCTAAATCACATACTTTCGACATTAATTAAATAAATTCTCTTTATTTAATTAATTAAATTAAATTCCTCTATTATTCTTCCACAATTAAATAATTTTAATTATTTAATTAGATCATTATCCTCTTTCCAAAAATCAAATCCACATTAATTAAATAAATCTAATTATTTAATTAATTAACCATAAATTCCCTCTTATCTATAATTAAATAATTCTTAAATTATTTAATTAAATCAAAATCATTCTTCCAAAATCATGCACAACAATTAAATAAATTTATTTATTTGATTTGATTTCAAATCTTCTAAATTAAATAATTCTAATTATTTAATTACTTCTTCCATAATATCTTCTCTAAATTTAAATAAATCAAATATTTATTTAAATTGCTTTTTCTTCTAAATTAAGTTATCTCTAATATAACTCAAGCTTTCTTGCTCATGCAATTAAATATTTCTAATATTTAATAAAGTAGAGTATCTTCTTGTTCTCATGCAAATCCCTTCTTCTTGTTTTAAATCACTTAACTGATTGTTATATTCTGTTAATTGCTTTGACTCATTCTTCGATTCTTGATAACTCCTCTCATGCAAAAGAAAGCAAGACACGTGGCTTCTTCTTATTCGTTGCACGTTCCTCAACTATTCTCCTCCATTGATTCTTCTAAATTATCTGGACCGTTGATTGATCTTCATTGAAACTTATATAAACCCCCCTCCTCTCCTTCATTAAGCCTCTCTCTCTCTCTCTCTTCAATTTTATTCTCAGGCATACTTAACAACGCTTTGAGCATATGGCGATTCAATTGAGCAAACTTACGATATTTTGACATTGATCTCTTGAGCACACTACTTGCTTGTTGTAGCTATGGTTTTGCAACTTCATTGAGCAATCCACATTCAATCCAAAGGAAACAACACAAATTTTGGTAAAAGTCTTTATTTCATTGATTTATTTGTCATGGCTTTTATTTAAATTCATTTTCTTTATGTTATTGGGTTTTTTTATTTAATTAGTTTGATTTAATCAATTTTTCCTCATACACATTCTGGCATGCCCGGTGGAACCCACTAATCCCTCTTTTTCTTTGAGAAATTGTTTTTTTGAAGTCGTAGTACGGTACAATGCAAAAGACACAGAAAATCACTTCTGGCAGTATTTTAAAGCACTTCTAGGGATACAGTGCAGTGCTCTCAGGCGATCCTGTGGCACTTCTGGTAATGTAGAGAAGCACTATTGGTAATGCCAAACAGCACTATTGGTAGCATCGTTAAGCACTCTTGGCTAAATAGATTTTCTGACTTCAGTTGGTGTTTTTTAACAGGGTTTTATTCGTTACATATCTTTTCATTTCTCTGACAAGCTGTTGTATTTGTCTTTGAACCCTCTTTTTTTGATACTTCCTAAGCTGACTTATTTAGGGATATCTTCGATATTTGAGTTCAACCTATTTGTTACTACACCTTCTGGGTTTTTTGCATTTCATGATACAGATCTCTCAGATACTACCTCTCAAAATAGTAGATCAATCATGGAATCCCATTTGGATCTGGTTATTTTGACAAAAGCTAAACTTTTTGTGATCTAAGACAGCGCAGCACGTTTGGCTATACAATATCACACTTTTGGAAACACAGTACCGTGCTTCTGGATATTGTTCAGCGCTTCTGGTTTGCATCACATCGCTTTCAGAAACATAGTGCAGTGCCTTCAGTATGATAGTAACTTGCTTTTGGTTAGTTTGATTTATTTTTTGCTAACTTGTGAATTTTTGTGGAACTAACTGATTTGCTGTAGCTTCTTATCACTCACACAGAGCAAATAGGTGTTTTTAACATGTTCATATAGGACAAACATTGAAGACCTCTTGATTTATCTCACTAAGTCTTAGAAACACATTGCATTCTTAAAGGGATAATTGAACAATTCTTTTTTTTGAAAATCTAAGTCTTAGGAACATACTGCTTTTCTTAAGGGACAATGGACATGTATGCAAAAACACTTCAATTTTCTAAGGGACAATGGACATGAATGCCAAACACTTCAATTTCATAAGGGACAATTGACAACTACAAACATGTGTGTGCCTAAATTAGTTACACCTTATTTTTCTTATAACGGGACAATTGAACCTTTGTTTGACGTGCTTGCTCTTATATTTCAGTACTTCCTTTAGAAGGGCCTACTTTTGGATTGTGTTTCATCCAAAAGGGACAACCCTAAGTGGAGTTTTCCTTTGAATTGCTATATAAGAGGGATAAGGTGAAAGCCAAGTCCTAACCGACATCAGCCTTACCTTGTGGTGCCAAATTGAAAAGAGGTGTACTAGCTCTTTGTGGAAATGATTTTCACATTGAGCGAAGTGTTTGATACTCTTAATAGGATTGGTTAAAGCTTTTAGTAGCTTGTCACATTGCTTGTAAGGCATTAGTCCCTCAAAGTTACTAAGAACCATTTTAGATAGAGACTATCTGACCTACTTCCGAACATTGCGGTAATCATCAGTGCAAGGGGAATCGATTTAAGCCCTTAAGATACTCACCATTGGCTCCCTTGAGAAGAGATAGTATTCCCTTGGCCATAAAGCTCTTGTGACCTACTTGAGCTTTCCAAGGGGAGGGTGAGATATCCCTACCTATCATCTCTCACAAAGATACAAAATATCTGACACCTTTATGGAATGATATTTTTATCGACGGAGTATTAAGCTGTGAGCTGATCTACTGCAATGAAACCTTGTCTCTAGGGATAAAAAGTGCTTGTTATTTTTTACAATTGTCTTATACCTGTGGAAACATTGGGCTTGTTTGAGCCTCAAACATACACTATCTGTTGTGTCAGTCCTTGTTTTTGACCACTTGTTTGCTATGTTTTCTCTTGCCAAAGACAAAATCCAATCAAAACCATAACCAAATCTGTCAAAATTACCTTTACTAACATTAGACACTACTTCAGCGCCCTTGGTATTACAGTAGCTCACCTTTGGTAGTACAGTAGATCGCCTTTGGTATAACAGTACCTCACCTCTGGCTAAAACTCTACTTCAGTGCCCTTGGTATAACAGTAGCTCACTTTTGGTCACAGTAGCTTGCCTTTGGTATAGCAGTATCTCACCTTTGGTAGCTCAGTCCATCACCTTTGGTATTACTGTAGCATGCTTTTGGTTGCACAGTCTTGTGCCTCTGGTCAAACAGTATAGCACCTTTGGTCTAGTAAATTGTGTAGCAAGATTTTGTCTTTTCCAAATCACAAACAAAAACCCAGCATTACCTCTCTTGTCCTAGTATATTCCATGGTAACCACTAGGCTCCAACAAACTATGAAGTCCAAGCAAGTTGTCCCTAGGAAGCACAAGTTGCCTCCTCACACATCGCAATTGGGTCGTCTCAACATTACTCCCAAGGTCACTCTTAGAACACCCGCGGCAAGATCTACCAATTCTCCCAACATGCTGCACGTCGACCAACCAAGCAATTCCCAAGAAGGTTAGATCCCTTTGGTAAGTACACCCCAATACACCACCGGTATGCCTCAGGATTTTGTCCCACAAGGTTATACTATTGTTCAAGTACCATATCAGGAGGAAAAGGTCCCTTTGGTAAGCATTCCTCACTATACTACAGGCATGCCTCAGGACTTTGTGCCACAAGGTTATACTGCAGATCTAGCCCCATCTCAAGAAGAGCGACACTTTGAAGGTCAATCCTCTTAAGCAGATGAGCAAGATCTTGATGAATTAATGCAAGATCCTAGAGCCATAGCCGCCACTGATAAAATCCTTAGCGAGAATGAAGATCATTTCTTTTGCTTGCTAGCAGAGCAAGGAGCTAAATTATCCAAAGATTTTGATCTAGCCAATCTCAGCGAGCCTAGCAACACCCAAGACACCATACAAGTGGTGAAAACCATGTCCACGGTGACTATGCCCTTACCTGAAAAGAGCTCACAATATAGGAATCACCTTTATCAAAACCCCACAGAAGAGAGGGCCATATCACCACTTCTGACTCCTATGGAGATCTAAAAAATTAGAAAGAAACTCTCCAATGTCAAGCAGAGCTAGCTAAGCAAGCCACCTTAGCTCGATTGAATATGCAACACACTCCTAAAATGTCCACACCAATCACAAGTGGAATCTTGGTTACTCCATCATGAATAGGTTTCCCACCATATTACAATCTGGGGAACAACTATGTAGCCATGCAACAAGGGTCTCAACAAATACCACCTCCTATATCATCAAACCTTCATGTCTCTCAACCAATTAGAGTCATGCAACCCCAACCACAACATTCTTCTACTCTCATCACCAATCAACCTCAACCATCACAAATCACATCCACCTATGTCCCTCCTCCACTACATTCATCCTCGCTAAAATTCTCACACATTGCCTAGCCACTCTCAACATTCACAACATCAAGTTTCCCAAAGTTATGTGCCGCCATCGCAACCTAATCAAACGCACTTTAGCTTTCCTCCACCCAATCCTTTTCTTCAACCATCACAAAGCCAACATTCTTACCTAGCGCCACCTCCACCTCTGTGGAATCAAAGCTTCCAATTCCAACCCAATCTAAACCAAACGTACAATGTGTATGATCCCAACCAATCTTACGACCCTTATAATACCAATGCTCATGGCTTACAATACAATCTTCCATATGGGCAACAGTAGCCACTTCTAGGACAACAGGAGATGTTTCCCACCCCTCCCACAGCAATGGAGCTCAAGATTACAGAAGTTCAACAACAACTATCTGATCTTACGTTTGGCCACACCAAGAAGACCTTCTCTTTAGAGGAAGTGTGTCCTTATCCTTTTGATCGGTCATTACCAATGATCCCTTTTCCTCAAAATTTCACTATTCCCAAGTTTGATAAATACAAAGGAAAAGGTGACCCAAAAGACCATCTCAGGGAATTCTATCTTGCTTGCTTCGAGGTCTCACATAACGACCCATATCTTATGCATCTCTTTCCTCGCAGTCTTGGAGGTCAAGCAATAGAATGGTTCTCACACTTACCTATGGGCATCAAGTCTTTCAACAAGCTAGCAGAGAAGTTTGCCACCCACTTTTCTTACAATGCAGAGCATGAGATTTCCATGACTGATCTCTGCAACAATAAACAGAAAAATGGTGAAACTTTCATTTCTTTCCTTCAACGCTGGAGATGAATGGCTAGCAAATTCCCTTTCAAGATTCTAAAGAAATAGTTTGTTAGCATATTTGTGCAGAACCTCAACCAAGAGTTAGGTTTCCATTTGTAAATTCTTAGTGCTACAACCTTCGACGAAATCACATACAAGGGAATCAACATTGAAAAAGCCCTCATTGCTAAGGGTGTGGTCAAAATCTTCAAAGAAATGAAAGAAAATGCTCCTCAACAATCGAGCGATAAACCCAAATATTGGAACAAAAACAAAAACGTGGTTAACGATGGTGTGGTTGATTCTAAACATGTCCAAACATTGCAAACACCACTACAGCTCTCCAAACTGAGTCAAGCTCCACCTCAACAACAACAGCAACAAAGGAAACCTTATCAAAACCAATAGCAATGACAACAAGAGCAGCCTCAGCAAGATTACCCTCCACGACATCAATTCACTCCCTTGGGAGTGCCCATCGAATCAGTCTTACAACAAATTTTGCAGAGAGGGCTCATCACCTTACCTGATGCTCCCCCATATGGAGAACCTGTTTACAAAATTGCATGTTACAAAGACAATGAGTATTGTGAGTTCCATAGGAGCAAAGGGCACAGAGCTGCATCATGCATGAAACTCAAGCACCTAATCCAAAATCTCATCAAAGGCAACCAAATCACTATTGAAAATGATCCACCAGCCCAACACACAAACAAAGACCTCGATATGTACAAGGAACCATTCCCTCATCATGGTCCACCTCCTCCTCAGGATAGAGGTAAAGGTATTAATCATGCTTCCACTTCCTTTGATTCCATTGTGGGTCATTTTGAGGAGAGTCGAGTGTCTACCCTCACAATCAAAGGCAAATCTACGGATTGCACTGTTACTACTCGTCATGGTCATGTCACCATTCATGGTCCTACACCTAGTCTTCTGGCTCAATTTGATTATAATCTTGTCGAACATCTAGGGAAAATGCCAGCACAGATCTCTATCTTGGACCTTCTACGGTCATCACCTGCACATAGAGTCATGCTAGAAAAAGCCCTCCAAGAGTCTTCGGTTCCTAACAACATAGCAGTCACGGATTTTCAAGCTATAGTAGGTAACATTGCTTCACCCTACAATGTGGTCTTCTCTGAGAAAGATCTCCCATCCCATGATCCTTGTCACAATGATACCCTTCATATTGAGGTTCTCATCCATAAGCGTAAAATCAAATGTATACTCATAGATGGTGGTGCTGGTCTCAACATCTGTTCTTTAAAGTTACTTAAGCAATTGGGATACTCTGAGGATCATGTCAACTCTGATCATGGTATTACAATCAAAGGGTATGATGATGCTGAACACCATTCAGAAGGTGTTATCCACTTGCCTTTACAATTGGGCCCTGTCATGCTTGAAACTAGGTGTCAAGTCCTTGATATTGACCCGCCTTACAATATTATCCTAGGCCGCCCATGGATCCATGCAATGAAAGCTGTTCCCTCCATGTAACATCAGTCTCTGAAGTTCCCATACAATGGTACGGAGATAACTATCCTAGGAGATCCCAATCCTTTCGAATTCTATCGTGTCTTGCAAGGTAGTTATAAGAATTGCAACCAAGTGCCTAAAAATGACAAAGCCCTTGAATCCCCACTATATGTTGATCTTGAAACTTTGACGCAAGCCTCTACAAGTGAACCTAAGCCCCTCCCCAAAATCATAGCTCGCATTCAGGATATAGGCTTTGGAACCTATGATATCTCAGAATCTTGTTGTGTAGGGCGGATGCCTTTATTCCCTAAGTCTTACAGCCAACCATCCATTACCAAAGTAACTAAAAAAGTGGCTATCCCTCCCCCAACATTCCTAACCCAATTCCAGCAGGGAAAGTTATTGGAAGAGGAAACTATTGAGGACATTTCTTCTTGGCTCTATAAGGAGAAAGAACTAGTCATAATACCAGTCAAGCAATATGGCAATGGCTTAAGGATAGTAAAAAACATGGGCTATAAAGGCAAAGGTGGCCCTGGGAAATAAAATCAAGGAACTATGGAACCTATTGTTGTGACAAAGAAGCTAGACAAGAAGTGATTAGGATTTGGTAAGAAGATACCACACGCCTTGGACATTAAGTATATCCTTGACGAGGTAGCTGACACTTTTCCCGCTGATTCGACATCTACAGAGGATATCATCAATGACTCTTCCCTCCATATGACCAATCTATTCACAGAATCCTCTATTTTTACACTATCCTTCGTATCCTTAACCTCCACCACAAACACCCAGAATGTCACACTTGTCTATCCTAAACTTATTGATTGGGACCAACAAGGGTCCCCTGCTATAGATGCATTTCAGAATGACGAAGCTATAGTTGAGTTCATGGGACTTCGAGAAGGTATCCCTCTTGGCGATCATAAAGCAGGTTTTGTAATGGAACTAGAGCCAACAGCTTATTTTGGGGAGATTGCCAAATCCTCTAGTCGCAAAAGTACAAATAAAGAAAGATCTCTAGGTGAAAACCACACTATGGCACCTCCCGATCACAAAATAGTAAAAACAAAGGACGTATCCAAAGGTGAAAACCCAACTATGGCACCTGAGGATGGAGGATTTGACCTTCCCCTACCATCTAAGTACCAAGAGAAGTCCGCTCTCCTAGTGGAAGATTCTATAGAGATAAACCTTGGCACAGAGCAAAATCTAAAGACCACATTCCTAGCAGCATCATTATCTGAAACAGAGCACAGAAATCTTAACGCATTCTTCTTACAGAGAACCATCAACTTTGCATGGACATATGTCGATATGCCAGGGTTAGACACTAAGCTGGTAGTTCATTATCTCACAGTTGATCCCAAAGTGAAACTAGTCAAACAGAAGTTGAGAAAGATGCACCCACAGATAGCTCTCTTGGTAAAAGTGGAAATACAGAAATTATTAGATGCAAAGTTCATACGACCCATTGACTATTCAGATTGGGTCTCAAACATTGTACCTATGTCTAAACCGAATGGGTGCATCCGCATGTGTAATGATTTTAGAGATCTCAACAAGGCATGTCCCAAAGACGACTTTCCACTACCAAACATTGACATTATAGTGGACTTGACAACAGGTCAGGAGATGCTTTCTCTCATGGACAGATTCTCAGGCTACAACCAGATAAGGATAGCAGAGGAATATCAACATAAAACAAACTTTACTTGTCTTTGGGGCAATTATTGTTGGTGTGTCATGCCATTTGGTCTGAAGAATGCAGGAGCAACCTATCAGAGAGCAATGACAATGATCTTCCATGATCTCTTTCATCACATCATGGAGAACTATGTGGATGATATATTGGCTAAATCTTCTAGGGTGGATCACATACAAGTTCTAGGACAGATCTTCGATAGGCTTGAAAAATACCAAGTAAGACTCAATCCAAAGAAGTGTGTATTTGGTGTCACATCAGGGAAGCTATTGGGATACATAATATCTCGTAGAGGCATTGAAGTGGATCCAACAAAAGTAAAAGCTATAGTGGAGATGCCTCCACCCAAGAACCTTAAAGCACTAAGGATCCTTCAGGGAAGGTTGCAGTCCATTCGATGTTTCATCTCACAGCTAGCAGATAAATGTAAACCATTTCAACACTTGCTCCGAAGGGATGTCTCATTTTGATGGGACAACAAGTGTCAGGTAGTGTTTGATCAACTTAAAGAGTATCTAGCTACACCTCTTGTATCGGTTCCACCAATTGCTAAAAAACCTTTGATATTATACATCACTACAAATTCGGCCCTAGGGGCCCTGCTAGCACAAAATGATGAATCGGGAAAGGAGCATGCAATTTACTATATTAGTAGAACCTTGGTGGGGTATGAGCTCAATTATTCACCAATGGAAAGGGCTTGTTTAGCAGTAGTGTTTGCTTCTCAAAAGTTGCAGCATTACATGCTGAACCAACACACAAATCTGATAGCCAAGATTGATCCCTTGAAGTATCTACTAGCAAAAGTAGATTTCACAGGCAGACTAGCTAAATGGGTCATGATCCTTAGTGAGTTTGACATTGAGTACACGGATCATAAAGCAATCAAAGGACAAGCCCTTGTCGATCAACTAGCAGAAGCACCTATGAAAGAAACACATCCTATGGTAGTAGACTTTCCTGATGAGAATCTCTTCACTCTTGCTAACTCCATAATGTGGAAGTTGTATTTTGATGGTTCTTACACATAGCATGGATCTGGGGCCAACATCTTATTTGTCATACCTCAAAATGACTATATTCCAAAATCATAGCGGCTTGCATTACCTTGCACCAACAACATAGCCAAGTATGAAACACTCCTCATAGGTCTCAATATAGTAGTTCAATAGGACATCATAGAATTACAAGTATATGGAGACTCACAGCTAGTCATTCGCCAAGTCATAGATGAGTACCAAACAAAAGATGAAAAGTTGGTCCCCTACAAGCAACTAGTGGATGCCTACAAATCACACTTCTCTTGCATCACATTTGAGCAAATCCCAAGAGAGAATAATAAAGCAGTAGATTCTATGGCTTCAGTAGGGTCACTGATTGACATGCCTACTAATACACAGAAATGTGAATTCTTGATCGAGCAATTGTTGATACCCACCGTCAATGTTCCAGTTACTGAAATCATCTGTGAACTTGTTGGTCCCAATTCCCCTTGGTATGAAGATATCTATGAGTACCTTAAAAAAATACCTTTCCCCTTGACTTATCATCCACCCAATGCAAAACCTTTATCCATCGATCCTCCCATTACACCATTCTGGGTGATACACTATATCGTCGGAGTCTCGATGGTATCCTCTTACGATATCTTAACACGAAAGAAGCTGAAGCTACCTTATGAGATATACACAAAGGTGTCTGTGGCACACATTCTACTGGTCCTAATCTCACTAAGAAGATACTCAGAACAGGTTACTATTGGCCTACAATAGAGCAAGATGCTGCATAGTTTGCTAAGAAGTGTCTACAATGCCAGCAGCATGGAGATTTGATTCACGCACCAGCTCATGAACTACAACCTGTGACAATTCCATGGCCTTTTTCTCAATGGGGTCTCGACCTCGTAGGACAAAGCCATCCATCCTCTTCCAATGGCCACAAGTTTATCATTACCACCACTGAGTATTTTACGAAGTGGGTGGAAGCCATTCCTATGACCTATATCACCAGTAGGCAAATAGCCATGTTTATCCTTAACTACCTTATTTGCCAGTATGGTATCCCCCAAGCTATTGTCACTGATAATGGGAGACCATTCAAGAATCAAGATGTCCGTGCCTTGTGCACACAATACAATATCCGACATCTCTTCTCAACTCCCTATTATCCACAGAGTAACGGCCAAGCAAAGGCTTCCAATAAAACCATTCTCAAGATTCTCAAGAAAATGGTCAATGAAGCTAGTCGTGATTGGCACTTGCAACTCAATCCCGCCCTATGGGCCCACCGCACTAGTATCAGAACACCAAATAGTGCCACACCTTATGCCTTGGTCTATGGCTCTGAAGCCATCCTACCTATAGAGGTTGAGATCCCATCCCTCTGAGTATCTATGCAGGACCTGATTAATGGAGAGGAGTATCACACTTCTAGATTAGCTGAGCTAGAACTACTAGATGAGAGGCACCTTGCAGCACTTAATCACCTCCATGTCTATCAAAACTGCCTCCAGTGTAATTACAACAAAAAGATCAAAGAAAGACAGTTTCAAGTTGGTGATCTTGTAATTAAAGAGAATTAGAGAAATCAAGCAGATCGAGAAAAGAAGGGCAAGTTTGAGCTTAACTAGTTAGGTCCCTTTATTGTGACAGTAGCATACAGATCAGGAGCTTATACTTTAGCTACACTTGATGGCATTCCTCTAGATGAACCCCTTAACAATGTCCATCTCAAGAAGTTCTATGCCTGATCCTCAAAGTATTCCAAAAAAAAATAAAAAAAATAAAAAATAAAAAAAACAAAATAATCCGTCCTCTGGTGAAAACCTGGTAAACAGGTGCCTTGGATATGTACCATAGTGAAAACCTGGCAAATAGGCGCTATGTGTAGAGTCAACATCCATCTTCTATCGAGTCTTGTTCATTCCATTTCCATGTCAACACGCTTCATCCATCCATACATAATAAAATCATTGACTTTGTTTGCATTTCCATCTCCCTATCTAGTATAGCTTGGAAATTTGTCAATGTCCCTCGTCATCATCCCACATCTTGATCTGCATCAGCAGTTTGCATTGTCTAGTACTAGGTCACAACTTTCTATATCTTCTTGGTCAGTCACCTACACAAATTCCTCTATTGGAATGGGGGCAACTCTTTCCTTAACTTAGGTCTAGGATTGGTTCCTTGCTCATGGTTCACAACGCGCTCACATCAATTTTTCTCCTTCTCATAGATAACACCCCTTTAACAGACACATCGCTCCTATGACAAGGCTATTATCTTCTCAACACTTTTCCTACATCATCACCATCAACCAGAACTACATATTATCATATTTTCAATCTTAAGGTACCTTGATCCCATGGATATGGGTATGTAGGCAGTCTAGAATACGAAGGAAATTTCTGGTGCTCAGGTACATAAGATCTCCCCCTTTCCCCTCAACACATCTCATCACTCTATCCAGAATTACATATTTATCACTTTTATCTTTCCTCGTAATGTGCCTTGATCCCGTGGATATAGGGTATGTAGGCAGTCTAGAATACAAAGGATGTATCTAGTACTCAGGCACACATGATCTATCATTCTCCACCCGTTTCAAATCCATCAAGCACTATCACCTTCCTAGTCTTCCATGTTTCAAAATCCATTCACCTTGACTTGACTAACTCAAGCAGCAAAACAACAAGATAGCGCATCCTTTCAAAGCAAAAGTTCTTCACAGGCCTAAAGCAAAGCAACTTTCTTACAGAGTCATCTACTGTTCTCCTGTTCTGATTGCCAACATCAGCTAAGTCCCGCTTAACCAAAGCACTAGATCCATAGGCTTGTCTTCTACAGAGTGTTCCATTGTTGAGACCAACACACGCGTCTCTTGCGACATGTGGTATTCCTGCAGCAAGACATTGTCTTTTTAGGTAGATAGCCCCCTTTAACGGACACCGAATTCCTAAGATAAGGCTGTTATCTTTCCTATCCAATCTATCCTGAGCAACCTCTTTGGTAAGAGAATATGTTGACTGTATGTTTACTTTGAAAGTCAGTCAATTTGCTTTTTGGTTTCTCTTTTGTGCCTTTATCCATTACCTATTCAAGGCTACCTTGATTTATCTATAATCTTGGTATGTTACGATGCAGTACGGATTGGGGGCATAGTCATTACTTTTTGTGTGCCGTGTTTGAGGAATGATCTTTAGTATCTTTCTTAGCATTATATTTATCTTGTGTGTGTTACGACCTATCATCTTACATATTAAATATTCTTCTTACATTTACATGTATTAATGTTTATTTTATGTTCAAGACTATGGCTCATTCACATATACCTACAAGGTTATATTATGCCTAAGGGGATCTAAGTTCAAACCGCTTGCTTGCAGAGTCAACGTCCATGCACTTGGATATTACTGCACCTTGGTCTTCTATACCTTGGTGGTGAACTATCCATGTGCTATATCAAAATTAAGGACTGCTCTTTATATACAATTGCGAAACCAATGCAACAAGCTCACTCACCCATTCCCACAACCTTTATATCATTTTCATTGCAATGATTGATCAACAATCTCTATCCTCCATCTTCTCTAGTTTCTTCTCTCTGGTGTATATCTGCAAAACCCACATGTCAGATATCACTAGTCATCACATATACATCATCATACATCTATATCATCATATATCTATAAGCATCATATAAGCAACGTAGGTCATCACATGAATCCATTATCATACATACATATCATCACATCCATGACAACAAGGAATGCATATACAAAAGCGTGAACAAATAGTGAGCTGAATAGATCATCATATATCTCATATATAGGTCATCATAATACAAAATGTTTGTGTCTACATCAATAATCCATATACATCAATATAGTACATCAAGGCTATCAAGAGCTTGCAAAATATACATCAGGATGCACGCAGGCATCTATCTAAAATGATACAAATGGTATAAGGTACAAGTGTCCATCGTGATACAAGTATGGTACAAATATGATACAAATATACAAATGTATGTGCTCTAGTGGGTAGAACTCCCCTCCTACTATGGTCCCTGTCCCCCCCTGTGCTTGGTGGGGGTCCCCCTACTGGTCGTCCTCCTCCCCCTAGTGGCAAAAATGGTCCTCTAACTGAGGACATTGACTGCCCTGTCCTGTGAGATCCGGACGCCTCAGATCTACTCCTGTCTGTGTAACTCGGTGCCTGCTGAGCTCCTGGCACTGCACTTGCATACAGACCCCTATAATACTCCGCCTCTCTGCCAGCTGATACTAGCTCTCCCTGTACCCAGGCGAGCTCACTGTATAGGGTCCTCTGATCTACACCCAATGCATGGCATGCCTCATCTCTCTCCCACCTCACTCTGAAGAGTGTGGCCTCTGCTGTAAGCCGCAGCTGTACCTCTGCGTCTCTCTCCCTCGTCACCTAGGCTAGCTACCCGTCATCTGCTGCTGGTGCAGCTGGTGGCTGCATATGTGCCTATGCCTATGCCTGCGCCTGTGTCTGGACCTATAGCTGTGCCTGCGCATGTGCCAGGGATGTCTGTGCTGCTGATGCTACCTGTGTCTGTGCCTGGGCTGTGGCCTTAGCCTGTCTCGCCTCAGCCTGCACTGCATCCTTGTCCCTCCTCAACCGTACCATCTGAAGCTCTAATTGAGTCATCCGGGCTATCTCCTCCTGTAGCAGCTGCTCAATGCTCTGTAAATCAGTCTCTACGACCTGGTCCTCTGCCTCCACCATCTCCACCTCTACCTGCTAGCCGCTACCCTCTCCCACTGCCTGCTGGCCACCGCCCTCTCCCACTGCCTGCTGTCTGGCCGCTCTGGCCTAGCATATGATCTTGGCCTCTGCACCTGGGACCAATACCTACCCCACTACCCCTGCCACCCCTGGTGTCTGTTGCAAGTATGAGGTTATCCAGTGTTGTCATTGATGTCAACATACTCATATTGCATTGACAAGAAGGATTTGATGAGCTGTGTGCTGAGGATATTGAGAAAATTAGTCTCAGTCAGGAACAGTGAAGAACAGTGATGAGAAGAAGAAGGTAAATGCACTGTATAGGATGAGAACCGGAGGATGCGGATTAAAGGGTTAGTAGATATGAGTCTTGAGATGCTACAGTTAAGATTTCAGAGGTCCGCATGAAGATCTGAAGGAGTTGTGGCTGCCGGTATAGAACCGGGTCCGGCAAGTATCCGGAGGTGACAGAAGATCACAAAAAGGTCCGGTGAGGTCTGGAATTGTATTATCCTAATCTGCAGATTGGAAGGAGTGTTTGGGATGTCCTTTTGATGTGTCATCCTGATTTGTGTATGATTTGGAGGTCCGGAAGTACCTCTTACATTATGACAGTGGCGACAGACTGTGTTCTTGAAGTTCCGGATGAGGAAGACATGAGATCCCAGTAAGCAGAGGAAGTGCGGATGTATCCGGACATTCAGACAGGCTTGTGAAGGTTCTTGGATCTTGTTTAGGTTGTGTTGTTGGTCCGCATTGATGGTAGAGCCCGGAATTGAAATTATTCTTCCGGATGAAGTTCTTGCTCTATGTAGCCGACCGGATGAGTTGTTCATCCTGCGAATGTTCTTGTGATGGCTGACCGGATGTGTTATTCATCTTGCGGATACTCCTATGGTTGTTTGCCGACTTAGATGTTTGTTCCTAAGTCGATGTCTTGTATAAATAACGGTTTGTGAGTTCATTTCAGAGTGTGGAGTGAGGATGAGTATGGTATAGCGAAGAAACATGCGAAAGGCAGAGCAGAGATTGTTGGGCTTAATTGGAACTGATCCGGACATGGTAGAGATGTCATTCTCCAGTTCAAGACTCTGATTTTCATCACTTTGTAGACAGTGTGTCTCCTTGTAGGCAGTGGGCCTCTTTGTGAGCAGTGTGCTCGGGCAGTGAGCCCTTATTGGCATGTGCCATTCATTTTTCTTTATTCTTCTAACAGAGAATAATTCTTGGGTTAATCACCCCGTGGTTTTTCCCTTAACCGGGTTTTCCACGTCAAAATCTTGGTGTTTAATGTGTTGATGCTTATCTGCTCTTGTGTTTTTGTATTATGCTTCCATGGATGATTATTTGATATGCTGCTAACTAACAACAGTGAGTTAAGTGTTTGAATGGGAAGAAGTTTTATACAACTGATTCACCCCCCCCTCTCAGTTGTATGCCCTAGATCCAACAATTGGTATCAGAGCCAAGTTCCTCTGACAAGAGCTTAACCGCTTGAGGAGATCCAGGATGTCGTCATACAAGAAGGATAGTCCTAAGTTCGATGGAACCAACTTCACTCTCTGGAAAGGTCGCATGAAGTGTCACTTGGAATGCATGGGAAAAGCATACCTGGGTATGATTTCAAAACCATATGTACCTCCACAAGGTGGTCCGACAACTCTGAATGAAATCACAGAAGCTGAAAACAATCTGCGGACCAAGGAAGCTCTTCTAAGCGCATTGAATGACTCAGATCTCTCGAATGTCATTGACCTACCAACTGCATATGAGATCCTAACTAAACTGGAACTTCTGTATGAAGGAGATGAGTTTGTCAAAAGTGCAAGGTTGCAAAGTCTGAAAGGGAAATTTGAAAGATTGAAAATGAGAGATGATGAAAACATCACTACCTTTATGCCAAGAGTAAATGAGCTGGTATGTGGAATCAGAAATGCTGGTGGAACTTTAGATGAAAATGAGATTGTCTGCAAAATCCTAAGATCCCTTCCTGCTGCCTACAAAATCAAAGTTGCTGCCATTGATGAATTCAGAGCCCACACAACTGTCACAAGAGAACAACTGGCTGGCAAACTAGCTGCATTTGAAATGACCGAGTTTGGAGATGATCCACCCAAGACTGAATCTGCTTTCAAAGCCAGTGCCTATGTGAAAGGCAAACAGAGATTTGATCCGGGTGAAAACTCATCAAGGAGAATGTCATGGTATGATCAAGCAAGAAGAGACATGGAAGAAGAAGAAGCAGAAACAGCTCAACTTGAAGCCCTCATTGCAAAAAGACTGCCAAGAGGATCCGGTAAGTATGAAGGAAAACTACCCTTTAAGTGTTTCAACTACAATAAGATTGGTCATTTTGCCTCAAGATGTCCGGAGAGATCTGCAAGATCTAATACTCACAGACAAAGGTTTCAAAAGAATTGCTATTATGTTCATGAAGAAGATGACAATGAAGGAGTAACAGATGATGAATCAGAACCAGGAAGCAAATCCGGAAATGAGTGGGTGTTTATAGCCATCAAGGAAGAAGATTCAATACTCTCTGAATCTGTCAATCACAAAGTTGTTGAAAAAGCCTTGGCTGCTCAAGTGGAAGAAAAGGATGATTGGGTTATTGACAGTGGATGTTCTCACCATATGACTGGTGACAAGAATAAGTTCTTAGATTTGGAAAGATATGAAGGAGGAATGGTAAAGTTTGGTGACAATTCTGCTGGCAGAATCAGAGGTAGGGGAACTATTTCCTTTGATGGTAAGAGCAAAATAGGAAATGTACTGTATGTTGAAGGATTGAAGCACAATCTTCTCAGTGTTGGTCAGTTAGTGGACAAAGGCTATGATCTCCGGTTCAAGAATGGAAAATGCAGAATCTTTACAAGCTCCGGAACTGAAATTGCATCCGGTACTCAAACAAGAGGTAACATCTTCCATCTGGTTGGTTCAAATAAAAGTTGTTTGTTTGTTCAAATTGATCAGAGTTGGTTATGGCATAGAAGAATGTGTCATGTAAATTTTGATAACATCATCAAGATAAGCAATACTCAGGCTGTGAGAGATCTTCCAAAGTTGATGAAACCTACAAACAGTGTGTGTAAAGAATGTCAGTTAGGTAAACAAAGCAGAGTCTCTTTCAAAAGCAAAGATCAGTCGTCTACCGGATTGTTGGAATTAGTACATACTGATCTATGTGGTCTGACAAGAATCAAGAGTCTGCAAGGTGATAGATACTTCATGTTGTTAATAGATGATCATTCCCGGATGATGTGGGTTACCTTTCTAAAAGAAAAATCAGAAGCTTTTGAGAAGTTCAAAATCTTCAAAGCTATGGTGGAGAATCAAACCGGATTGAAACTAAAGTGTCTAAGGTCTGATAGAGGTGGTGAATTTACATCTGGTGAATTCATTGACTTTTGTGAGAAACAGGGTATAAGGAGACAGTTGTCTGCTCCTAAGACTCCACAGCAGAATGGAGTAGTTGAGAGAAAGAACCGGACCATCCAGGAAGCTGCTAGGACAATGATGTTGGAAGCAAATGTTCCTCAAATGTTTTGGAAAGAAGCTATCAGCACTGCAGTCTACACTCTCAATCGAGTTCAAATCAGAAACAACACCGGTAAGACCCCCTATGAACTCTGGTTTGGCATCACTCCTACTGTGAAATATTTCAGAGTATTTGGTAGCAAGTGTTATATTAAAAGAGATGAAGATCTAGGAAAGTTTGATGCTAGAAGTGATGAAGGAATTTTCTTGGGCTACTCCACTCAAAGCAAAGCATACCGGTGTTACAATAAGAGATTGAGGAAGATGATAGAAAGCACCAATGTAAAGGTTGATGAAGGAATTGAGAAGCCTTCAAGATTTTATGAGTTTGATGAAGATGACCAAGACAGTGTTCAAGGACCTCAATCCTCTCCGGTGAGACAGAGTCAGCCTGATCCGGTAAATCAGGAAGAAGAGATAGGTTTGAATGAGCCTGATCAAGAAACAGCAGTGCTGGATACTCCCAAAATTCCAAGGTATGTAAGACTGAATCACTCTGAAGATCAGATAATAGGTGATAGAAGCAAAGGTGTACAAACTAGAAGGAATATTGCTCAAGATCAGAATGAATGTTGTCTGATTTCAAAGATTGAACCTAAAACAATAAATGAAGCCTGCAATGATGAAAACTGGACCAAAGCAATGAAAGATGAACTGATGCAAATTGAGAAAAATCATACTTGGGATCTTGTTCCCAGACCTAGAGACAGGAATGTAATTGGAACCAAGTGGGTCTTCCGGAACAAACTAAATGAAGCTGGTGAAGTAATCAGAAACAAAGCTAGATTGGTCTGCAAAGGCTACTCTCAAATAGAAGGAATTGACTTTGAAGAGACTTTTGCTCCGGTAGCAAGAATTGAAGCAGTCAGATTACTTCTTGCATTTGCTGCCTTCAAAGACTTCAAGGTATATCAGATGGATGTCAAGTCTGCCTTCCTAAATGGTGATCTGGAAGAAGAAGTCTACATTGAACAACCGGATGGATTTCAATTGTCTGATAATAATGATATGGTCTGCAAGTTGAAGAAAGCTTTGTATGGATTGAAGCAAGCCCCAAGAGCATGGTATGAAAGGTTGGATAAGCATCTTGTGCAGATTGGATTCAACAAAGGTACTACTGACAGTAACTTATATTTCAAAATTGATCATGAAAACATTCTGATTGTTGAAGTGTTTGTGGATGATATCATTTTTGGAGGAAGAGATAGTATGTGCAAAACTTTTGCAAATCAGATGAAAAGTGAGTTTGAAATGTCTATGCTTGGTGAAATGAATTTCTTGGGTCTGCAAATTACTCAAACAAAAGAAGGGATCTTCATTTCTCAGACCAAATATGTGAAAGAATTGTTAAAGAAATTTGGTATGGAAGACTCAAAGCCTATGAACACTCCTATGGCAACCGGATGTAAGTTAAGCAAAAATGATGATTCTCCAAAGGCAGATCAGACAAAGTATAGATCAATGATTGGTGGACTGTTGTATCTCACTCAAACTAGACCAGATATAATGCAGGCTGTTGGTCTTGTGGCAAGATTCCAGGCTGATCCTAGAGAATCTCATGTTATGGCAATCAAAAGAATTTTTAGATACTTGAAAGGAACAGTTGAGTATGGTCTATGGTATCCTAGAGATCCGGATTTCTCTCTTCATGCTTACACAGATGCAGATTGGGCAGGAGATGTGGATGACCGGAAGAGCACTAGTGGTGGAGCATTCTTTTTGGGGAAGAGATTGGTTTCTTGGCTAAGCAAGAAACAAGATGCAATATCTCTGTCTACAACTGAAGCAGAATACATTGCAGCAGCAGGTAGTTGCACTCAAATCTTATGGATGAAGCAGATGCTAAGAGACATCAAAGTTGAATATGAGGAGCCTATCACAATTTTCTGTGATAATTCAAGTGCAATTAATATTTCCAAGAATCCGGTATTGCATTCTAAGACTAAGCACATATCTATCAAATTTCACTTTTTGAGAGAACAAGTAAACAAGGAAGAAGTCAGATTGGAGTATGTTCCCTCCAAGGATCAGATTGCAGATATCTTTACAAAACCTCTTCCCAAGGACTCGTTTGAATATCTCCGGGAAAAGTTAGGGGTCATGGCCCCTCCGGTGATGAACTAAGATGCACTGATGTGCATCAGTCCGGTGGCTATCACAGTCATATCTTGTGATCCGGACTAATGGGGAGCTGCAACTAAGGGGGAGCAGCTGGTATGATTCTGATGTATGAGAACTGCAAGTATGAGCCCTTTGCCATTGATGTCAAAGGGGGAGAGAAAACATGTGAAAAACAAGTGGTTGATGATCAAAGGGGGAGCAGTAAAGGAAGAGAAGACATATGAAAAGTTGAAGTTCTTGTCTTAATGGTTTTTCACATCATATGTTGCCATCAATGACAAAGGGGGAGATTGTTGCAAGTATGAGGTTATCCAGTGTTGTCATTGATGTCAACATACTCATATTGCATTGACAAGAAGGATTTGATGAGCTGTGTGCTGAGGATATTGAGAAAATTAGTCTCAGTCAGGAACAGTGAAGAACAGTGATGAGAAGAAGAAGGTAAATGCACTGTATAGGATGAGAACCGGAGGATGCGGATTAAAGGGTTAGTAGATATGAGTCTTGAGATGCTACAGTTAAGATTTCAGAGGTCCGCATGAAGATCTGAAGGAGTTGTGGCTGCCGGTATAGAACCGGGTCCGGCAAGTATCCGGAGGTGACAGAGGATCACAAAAAGGTCCGGTGAGGTCCGGAATTGTATTATCCTAATCTGCGGATTGGAAGGAGTGTTTGGGATGTCCTTTTGATGTGTCATCCTGATTTGTGTATGATTTGGAGGTCCGGAAGTACCTCTTACATTATGACAGTGGCGACAGACTGTGTTCTTGAAGTTCCGGATGAGGAAGACATGAGATCCCAGTAAGCAGAGGAAGTGCGGATGTATCCAGACATTCAGACAGGCTTGTGAAGGTTCTTGGATCTTGTTTAGGTTGTGTTGTTGGTCCACATTGATGGTAGAGCCCGAAATTGAAATTATTCTTCCGGATGAAGTTCTTGCTCTATGTAGCCGACCGGATGAGTTGTTCATCCTGCGAATGTTCTTGTGATGGCCGACCGGATGTGTTATTCATCTTGCGGATACTCCTATGGTTGTTTGCCGACTTAGATGTTTGTTCCTAAGTCGATGTCTTGTATAAATAACGGTTTGTGAGTTCATTTCAGAGTGTGGAGTGAGGATGAGTATGGTATAGCGAAGAAACGTGCGAAAGGCAGAGCAGAGATTGTTGGGCTTAATTGGAACTGATCCGGACATGGTAGAGATGTCATTCTCCAGTTCAAGACTGTGATTTTCATCACTTTGTAGACAGTGTGTCTCCTTGTAGGCAGTGGGCCTCTTTGTGAGCAGTGTGCTCGGGCAGTGAGCCCTTATTGGCATGTGCCATTCATTTTTCTTTATTCTTCTAACAGAGAATAATTCTTGGGTTAATCACCCCGTGGTTTTTCCCTTAACCGGGTTTTCCACGTCAAAATCTTGGTGTTTAATGTGTTGATGCTTATCTGCTCTTGTGTTTTTGTATTATGCTTCCATGGATGATTATTTGATATGCTGCTAACTAACAACAGTGAGTTAAGTGTTTGAATGGGAAGAAGTTTTATACAACTGATTCACCCCCCCCCTCTCAGTTGTATGCCCTAGATCCAACAGTGTCATTATCCGCACTAACCTATGAGTCTGCCAATATATATCATACTCGGGTAGTGTCCCTGGATCGGCCAATCCTATATCCCAATCCCATCTCACGGGGACAAGTCCTCGTACCTCTGCTAATGCTATCACCACTGGAATCTTTGCATCCCAGTCTCTGACCTCCTGCCGTGTCCTGGCATGTGTAGCCTCCCCCAATGGTAACCCCTATGGCAATCCAAACTGTCTCAATACCCGCTCTGGTAGGTATCTCTCAATCATGTCTATCCATCTCCCGAATAGATACCGAGCCTATTTGCAGTACATCAGCTGCTCATGCTCATCCTCCCACCCCTCACAAAGTAGCCATGGCCTCCAAACAAAAAGGTCCATCTCATTGATCTGTTGCCTCCAGTGGCTAACAGATCCGAGCCTCCTATGGGTAATCACTCCCTCGTATAGGAATGCATAAGGCTCTCCCCTCCCTCGTTGGCACTATGTCATGGGTCTGATCACGGGGATATGCTCCCACGCCCATACCTGTAGAAGTGTCACCCCTGCTGAGAGACTCCTGCCTCTCCTGTACACGCAATGATGCATGTCTCGGTATAACTATCCCAACACACATGGGCCCCATGCATACTGTCTACTATGTGTGAACATCCCAGATAGTACTGTGCCCCATCCAATGGATAAATCTCTAGATCTCCTATCTGGACACAAGAAGCCACCAATCAGTGATGCCACTATCCATCTGATCCTATCATAGAGTCTCGGGACGTCTGCCCATCGAATCTCTCCATCG
Organism: Cunninghamia lanceolata; assembly: GCA_027924645.1. NCBI lineage: Eukaryota > Viridiplantae > Streptophyta > Pinopsida > Cupressales > Cupressaceae > Cunninghamia > Cunninghamia lanceolata. The sequence continues at coordinate 1,304,356 of BSBN01001483.1, read as the reverse complement.
TCTATCCAAAGGTCATCTATGCAGAAGACCTCCACCAAGCCTGCCTCGCCCCGTGCCAGGTCAAAATCCACTCTCTCCCCGTCAATCCAAATCCTAAGGATGCAATACACATCCTCCAATGTCACTGTGGCCTCCCCCATCGGAAAGTGAAATGACGAGGTCTCGCTGTGATATCTCTCTACCACTGCTGTCACTAGGGCGAGATTCACCCTAATGTGTGTCAAGTGTGCAACGTGCCATAGTCCCGCATGCTCCAGGAATGCATCCTCCTCCCATGTCAATTGTACTACCTCATGTGCTATTAGGTGGTGTTGCTCTCGCGACATCAGCGGTGGCATAGGGTCAGAGCAAGAAGTTGGGTCCACTTTTTGGCCAAAAAGTGGAAGTGTTTTCCCTGATTTTCAGAATTTGTCACATTTGACCTTAAAATTTGAAGCACTTAGAAATGGAATCTTTAAAAAAGTCACTAAATATAAAATGTAGTACTCAAAGTCTAGTTTCTAAATATGTAATTTTTTTCAATACCCAGATGATACAAATTAATTTTCAATAGGCATTTCTAAAAACTACTATTTAAAAGTCACTTTTTTTACCATACCATGCACGTGTACGACCAACATAATTTGACCTAAATAAAACTATTTTTCAAAATCCTTTTGGGAAAACATGTGTAGTACAGTGAAGTTTGATGAGGATATTTTTTTATAATTTTTTTTCAAATAATTTTTTTTATTAATTTTTTATTAGGCCTAATTGGTACTTTTGAAAACCCCTCGTGTACGGCCAACATAATTTGAGCAAAAAAAATCATAAAATTAATTTTTTTTAATTGTGTAAAGAATGATGTGTAGATTAATGACATATAATTTAAAAAAAAAAAATTTAAAAATTAAAAGTTATTAAAAAAATACACACCTGTCATTTCAAGTTTTTGGACTAGTTTGCTTATAAATTTAATAATAAATAGAAGAACATGTCCAATAACAAAAAAAATTATATATTTGAAAACTAGACAATGTCATCTGTAATGGGTTTTCATTTCGTAAAAAAATTTAGAAAAAAAAGCCTTCAGCCATACAGGTAAACTCAGTGTTTCTTCTTGTTTTGTACTTAGAAAAAAACTTGCAGGTCCAAGGCTCAAGGTCAGCCAACCATGCCTATCCTGAGCCTAAAACCCAAGCAAAGGTAAGGGAAAAAGTGGGCGGAGATTTCTAATTTCAAATAATGGGTACCTGTTATAAATGGGTACGCATTAAATAACAGGTACCCGTTATAAAACGGGTACCCGTTATGTTTTCAATAACAGGTACCCGTTATATAATGGGTACCCATTTCTATTATACTTGTTATTTCCCATATTAGGGAAAAAAATACTATTAATGTATCCCTGCAACTTGCAAGTCTAATTAGTATGGCACGACAGCGATAATTTCTGCATTTTTTTACTTACAATTGTTTTGTGGAATTTCTTGACAGGTCATATTCTATTCAGATTTTGAAAGGAGTCAATCATATGAACAATTCTGAAGTGAAATCAAGTGCATGAGCTATTTTCAAGAGGAATAAAGAAAGAGAGTTTTTGTTTTTACATCTACCTTTTACTTCAAAATCCATGGAACAAATGATCTACATCTAATTCTACTTTAAAAGTTCAAATAAGGACATCGATTATGAAATTGGATTAAGTATCAATTGTTATTTTATCAAGAGGGTTTGGTAATCATGGGATCAAGTCAACGTCAAAGAAAAAAACAAAGGAGGGTAATGACACCTCAAGAAATTGAAGCAAATAGAGAGAAGGAAGCCAAAAGGCAAAGAGATAGAAGAGCAAGGATTTAAGAGATGAAGAATATTGAAGCATCTAGTTCCATGAGTATTAAAGAGAAAGACATTCAAGAGAGTAAAAATGATGGCATGAATGTAGATGATGCAAACGCGGAAATGGTGAATTTGGAAGAATATGTGTCTATAGAAACAAATGCATGTATGTCTTCAAACCCAACTTTCGAAGATATAGAAAATGCGACCATACAAACAAATCCAGGTATGTCTTCACAGCCAGCTTTCAATGTTATGGAAAACAAGACTATAGAAACAAATCCAGGTGTGTCTTTGGAGCCAACTTTCAATGATATAGAACACACGACTATAGAAACAAATCTAGGTGTGTCTTTGGAGCCAACTTTCAATGATATGGAAAACACGACTATAGAAACAAAGCCAGGTATGTCTTCAAACCCACCTATTGATGATATGAATGAAAATGTTTTATTTGAGATTGAAAGAAATGTCTTAGATAATTTTCCTGGTAAGATTTCTTAGAGGCAAATGAGAACTCATGCAAATAGATTATATAAAGATTTTTTTTATAGAAAAAGTCTTGGATTTCAATGTCAACTTATGATGCAATTGATGAAGATGTGGAATTGCGAAAAGTAATGAAAAAGTTAGGCATATTTGTAAAACCTAAAAAAAAAGATGAATCAATGAAACAAGTTTTATCTAGTGTTGCTAATGCTATTGATTCTATTGGTAAAAAGAGTCGATCTAAAGATAGCAATGCAGCACGAAGAGCTATAACAACTACTTTAGTCAATAAATCGTCTTCTAATAAAAGAATGATAAGTAAGACAAGTGAAATTCTAAAGATAAATCCTAAAACTTTGAGAAGAGCAGCAAAGAGAAGAGAATCTATTGAAAAAGATTCAATTAACCAATGTTGGAGTTTTAGTGGTAGACTCCCAAGGTATGCCATAAAATTAAATAGTGAAATCAAATCTTTAATTGAAAAATATTGGCATGATAATACAAGGGTATCATCTAATGTTAGAGATGTTTTAAAATTACGAGTGGGGTCTAAAATTTGTGATCCTCATCCAAAACATCTATTAGACATGACTCAAACTGAATTATATAAAAAATTCTTAGATGATTTAGTGTTAGAACCTTTTAATATTACCATAAGCCAAAGATCTTTTGAGAAATGTAAACCTTGGTATGTGAAAATTAATAAACAACGAATCTCTTGTTGTTGTAAAACTCATGTGCAATTTCGTTATTATTATGATCTTTTTCGATAAATACGTTCTACTTTGCATACTGATGAAATTATGTAGGAATGTGGTATTAATATGCCACCTCAAACAATTAAGGAGTTTGTAGCAGGTTTGTTTTGTGAAACATCTACTGGATACTTATTTTATTCAAAAGCATGTATTTCTGGACAATGCAATAGATGTGGCAACTTTTCATTGTTAGGAGAATGTATGCATGAAAATATTTCACATGAATTTGGACAACAATTAGTGGATGTGAAAAGATTCAAGAACGTTGAATATTTTTTAAAAGATGGAAAAATTGGAAAGCGTTGTGAGTTAGTCACTGAAAAAATTTGTGTGCATGCATTCATCAAAGATTTTAAGGATAATATTGTATACAACTATGTCAAACACTCCCAATATGCTCGATGGCTTGATGGACAATTCCGTTCATGTAAAAACACCTTTCCAATTGGAGCTATCCTATCAGTGGTTGACTTTGCAGAAAACTATACTCTTGCTCCACAAGAGGAAATTCAATCTCAGTATTATAATTCAGTGCAGGTGGCCATATTTGTTCATATTGTATACAGACATGCAGATGATAGTATAGAAGATAATAGAAAAAATTTGAGGGAGTATCATTTCTATTTGAGTGATAACCGGTTACACTCTTCAGAGTTTGTACAATATTGTTTCACAAAATTTTATGAAAGTTTAAAAGAAAGAGGAAACTAGATGACACAACATTTCATATGGTCAGATAATTGTACAGGGCAATTCAAAAATGCAAGAATGTTTTATTGGCTGTGTATGGCTCACAAAGAAATCAATATCCAACATATGTGGAGTTTTTTTGAAGCTGGACATGGTAAAGGAGAACATGATGGAGCTGGAGCATGTGTGAAAAGAGCTCTTGCTAGAGAGCAACTAAAATTTGAGGATACAACCAAATTTAGAGATGCACGTGCAATTGTGGATTGGTGTAATGAAAAGTTATCTACGGGATCAAGTCAGAACTCTACAATTCGATGATTCTTTTGGTTAGTTGAAGAAGAGAATATTCCTACTCGACTTGATTGTGAGACAATAACTAGATCAACAAAATGGCATTCATTTAAGAGTTCAAATGCAAGCACATGGACTATATGGACTAGGGAGCTTGCATGTTTTTGTCAATTTTGTATTACAGGTGATTGGGGAGCATGTGAAAATATAGAATGGGTTGAAGAATGGAAACAAAGATCCTTGACACCTACAGAAACACAAGATCAACTTGAAACAACAATTGAAGATGATAATCAAATGTTTGCATCAGATGACTATGATTGTGTTTCAGACCTTGTACAAGAAGGTACTTTTGTTTTCAATTTTTTTATTGTCATTTTTTTGTACATCCTGTATATAATTAATTATATATGTATGCATCCACAAATTTATGTGATTTAGATACATGTCACACTTTATTGAATTACATAATTTTTTTGTAGGACATGTCTATGTTGTTATTGCACCTAAGGACAATGAAGAGGAAACCGAGTATTGGTTGGCTCGATGTGTTGAGATGAAACAAAAGTTGTTACATCCTAGAGTAGATGATGATAACATGGAGTATCCAACAGGTTCTGTGGTTGTTGTTGGCACTTGGCTACGAAAATATCCAATAAGAAGGAATGGTGTGCCTGCATTCGAAGATTATGAAACACATAAGAAGATCATACACTACTCACATTTGGTTGTGGCAACAAATATAAAAATAGTCAGATATCAAGGCAAACCTTCTAATAAACAGTTATGGACACTTTCGATGGAAGAACATGAGTCACATATAGATGCATTACAAAAAAGTGAGGATGTAGATGGTACAATAGAATAAATTTTCAAGTAAGTAAACCATACTCTTACATCCCCAAGTTAAATTCTTTCATTCTCATTTCAGCTTCTAAATTATTCCCCTTGTCTTAAATTTTGTATCGACTCATGGAAATATATAGTTAATTTACTTGTACATTTGAACATTACTTTTTGCAGGTGTACCCTAGACAAGTAGTCAAATTTGCATGATTGTCAATAGAAGTTATCACCATACAAGTATGTGAGGTCAATTTTGTAGTCTTCAACTAAAAGTGAATGCAAATTAGGTAATTATATATATATACTCAAATATTTATCATCCATCCTCTAAAGACACCCGCTTGTACATCCCCTTAATTTAGATGTCATCTTAGCTCCCCTTAAGCCATCCTTTTACATCCCCTTAAGCCATCAAGTTTTATTTTATACTTTGTAAATTGACTAGTGTACATCTCTCCAAGTAAGCTATCCTCTTTTGTATCCCCTTAAGACATCCTCTTCTAGCTCCCCTTTTAATTAATCCTCTTATACATCCCCTAAAGCCATCCTCTTATGTATCCCCTTAAGACATCCTCTTAGCTCCCCTTAAGCCATCATCAAGTTGTATCCTCTTTTTTGTTATTTAGTACATATTGCATTAATATTTTGTGTTTTTGGTACATATTCTTTCATTCTCATTTACATTCATTATTTCTTGCAGGTGTATCCTACAAGTAGATTTTTCCATGATTGCCACTACAAGATTTGATCATAATGTAAATTGTAGATCAATTTTGTAGTTATGTCAAACTAATAACATGGACCTATAAGCTAATTGTATAGATATACTCATATGTTTAATAATGGACCTATTTTTTGTTTTGAGACTCTTTTTATGATCTATGCATTTAATTTTCATGGATTGAATATTATTTTATGATCTATGCTATTAGTGTAGAGGTTTAACAAGTATATATAGTTTGTATTTTTCGTATCATTTTTGTACCCACTTTAGCTATGTTTTGAGATGTGTTGATTTAGCATTAATTTTAAATATTATTTAAATGCACAAATGTTGAAAAGTAGTGTCATGATACCTTTAAAGGTCCAAATAGTCCTAGGATAGTTTGCATATTTGAAACATGGTTTAATATCACCTCTATGAATGCCTAGGTGTAATCATTAGTGTTGTAGAACTCTATTTACGACTGCTAAGGTAATAATGAGGGTTATCATGCATAGGTCAGGTATTAAATAGTCATGCATGAAGATTCTTGCCATGTATCCAATCTAGACTGTCATAAATCATTGAGATGTTCTCACAAGAGCAATTCAAATCTAAAAATCAGTCATAATGAGGTTATATCATCTAAATTCCATTGCAATAATAAAACAAATTTAGGATAGTCATGAAACAAATAGGACACTCATGACACAAATAGGACAATCATGTTAGTCAAGAGGTTTTCACAGTAATTGATGATCAAGTATATTGTGTGGATAAGATTCAAATGAATTTCCTTAGATAGTTTCTTCTTTAAAAGAGTTCTAGTTTCTCTATAAGAATTGTTCATGCTACTTCTTGAATAATTTCAAATTGTGATAAATTTTTTTGTATCTTATATTGTGTGGATAAGAAATTTGAATTTCCTTGTAGTTTCCTCTTTAAAAGAGTTAGTTTCTCTACAAGAATTGAATACTACTTGAATAATTAAATCCAAATGTGATAAATTTTTTTGTAGCTTATATTGTGTGGATAAGATTCAAATGAATTTCCTTAGATAGTTTCTTCTTTAAAAGATTTAGTTTCTCTACAAGAATTGAATGCTACTTCTTGAATAATTTCAAATTGTGATAATTTCTTTTGTAGCTTATATTGTGTGTATACTTGATTTGAATTGAACCTTCTAGTTTCTTCTTGATTTGAATTGTTTGAGATTTGTCACGGAGGCTTGCAAAGAGCCATTCATGGTTGAACTTTGTTGAACATGCTTGGGTAGAGCTTAGAGACTTAATATAGGTATTGGTTGGTTGTTGCACAGAACTAGCTATGTGATTAGTATAGTGTTGGAGTCATTTAAAGTAGGTTGTATTAGATAGAGCCATACATGGTTGAAGTCCACAAAGAATGATGTCTTTTGGAGACAAAGCTTAGAAAATTTGGTGGCATCTTGAAAGAAAAAGTGTTGATTGTATGTAGGTTGATACAGTTATTGAGAGTCCTTGATAGAGGTATAGATTGTAAATAGACTGGAGCCATGTTGTAAGTTTACAGTAGAGCTTGTGAAGCCAGTTGGTTGATAAAGATTCAAAGCCTTATGACTAACTAGATAGTTGATTATGGTTGGAAGAGAGGTTGCATGAAAAGTCAATTGGGATTGTTGCAATAAAATTTTGGACTACTATTTAAGTGGACTTTGGAACCCATGCATGGAGCTCTCATCCTTCATTCTCCACCATTGCAAGAGGAGTTGTAGGTCATGATCCATTTTAGAGAATTGTGCATTTGGATAATTTAAGTCATGTTAAGGCTATGTAAAAGCCATTATATATTATGAATTAGTATCATTAGAAGCATTACTCACTCTTTTGAGAATTTTATGCCTAGTTGAGAGTTTCTCCCAAGTTTGAATTCTTGTGTTGTATACTATTTATTTATGTGTGATGCAAGTTTAAATGTTCCACATTTGAGATGTTGTCTTAGTCTTAATACACATTTTAGATAGCCATTAGAGGTGGTGGATTGAAGGTAAAGGAAGTTGGAAGTATCTCATTTTTAAATCCATATGTGATGTATCGAAGTGAGGCATCTAGCTACCCTGAGTTTATGGATTAATTGTCATTTGTTCTATACAATGTGTAGAGGTCTAGAAATGTGTCAAGTTTCATGGACTAGAGAATGCAAAGTGTCCAAAGGTTCTTTTGGTGGAGCTTGTAAGTGTGTTTGGGAATGGTGTGCACAATAGGGCCTATGACAAATGGAAATCCCTCTATGAGGAGTGGGACGTTTGATGCATTAGGGAGTGCCAAAGCTCCCTCAAGATGTTGATGTGGTTTGGTGTTTTGTTTGTTTTTTAGCTTTCTATTAGTTGTGTTGGAATTTTGTGCTTGCTATATGTATTGGGGTATTGATATAGTTGCATATGGGTAGTTTAGAAACCTTTATGGGATGTTGTGCTTTCTACTGCTATGCCTAGTCTTGGGCTGTTAGCACACTCATTTATATATGTTTTCTAAACTATTTAGTAAGGATGGGTCCCCTAAGTAGAACACCTATATTATAATTCAAAAAAATTAAACCAAACAAATATAAAATCCACACTAGGAACTAGGTATGTTGAAGATGTAAAGTAATTTTGAATTGGGGAAATATTCATAGGAATCTCTTCTTTAATTCCTTTCCCTTATGAGAAACTATATGTGATTCAACTTTCAAAGGCCAAGGAAGTTTTGGCTATTATAGTGGTTAAGTAAGAAAGATGATAACAAAGTCTTGGTTGCAAATTAATAAAATTTCAAGGACTATACAAATGATATATATTGAAGGTTTTGTAATCAAAGGATGACCACAATCATTTAAAGGAACATGTATCTCAATTGAGGCTAACTAGGTGAGTCTAACATCCTTATCATTTTATCGTGATTTTGTAGGTTTATCCTAGGTAAATTACCTTGTTATAAAGTGCCCTAAATTTATCTATTAGATAATTGTAACACCAAACTTATCTATTAGATAATTGTTTAACACCATTTACCTATCTATTCCACTATGTAAATTAACTTAATTTAGGTTTGTGAGGCAGTTAATAGATTGTTCACTATTTCAAGAAAAACTATTGAACCATAATGCATTTAATCACTTCTTAAAAATTTAAAAATGTAGTAGAGAGAAATCTTCTAACATACATCTCAATTAAATAATTTATAATCTAGAAGTGAACAATGAAGCATATTTAACATATTTAACAATGAAGCATATTTAACATACTAAACTACATTCAAGCATATATACTCAATAATATATACATGTAGATCTAGATCTAGATAAGTCCATGAAATACTATAAAATATCTAGGTAGGACCCATGAAATGTGTACTTTAAAACATCTACTTATCATTAGCATATAAATAAATACAAATCATAGTTCATGAAATACTAAAATATATCTAGAAGAACATGTAATAGCAAGTTCGACATATATATAGTCAAAGTCTTGGAATGGCATATATAAAAAATAATGTGCACATCATATAGTTTAGTCTATGAAATAAAACTCTTATGTCAGGGATGATCATCACTCAAGTTCAAATTTGAAAGAGGCCTCTTTCTTCCTCATGAAATGGATGGATCTACCTCATGCTGTACACATAAGAGAAAGAACTTGCAATCAGATTTAAAAATTTTAAAAATGACATATGAAATTAAATATTTAAATGTAGGCTTTAAAGTCTGCATTTAAATTACTGTCTCACTTCCCACATTTTGTTGTGCAGGTGGTATAACTATTTCATCTTCGTGACCAAAAGTTTGACTTGCTAATTGCTAGAATTTCAAATAAAGCAAGTTTGAAATAAGTTACAATTTAAAATTAGCATATAAAGACCTAGAAATTGCACATATAGAAAATTTTAAAGTAAAGTTTAGGACCTGAAAATGTGTAGATGGCTCATGAATTTGTCCCTGAGTACCAACCTGACCAATAGTCTCACTCCTATCATCCTACACTTACATATATATGGGTGCATATATAAATTTATATAAACTCAAAAAAAGAAACTTAGTACAAATTTAGTACAATTTTTTAAAACACACACCAGGGAATACTTAGGCATAATAGCTGACGATGGAGGATCAATGGAAGAAACACCTGAGCTAGGTGGTCGGTCAGACATGGGAACTGCCACATGACCCGAGCCTCGCTGCAATAGTAGTGTTTCACATACATGTATGTATATAGTTATTTATTTAATTATACATAGTTTGTTAATTTAAAATATAATATTGATAAGTCTCAAAAGAAAAATTAAACTAGAATTAGATACATATGGTTTTAGGGTTAAGATATATTGGTTTACCTCGTAAGGTGTGCCAATCTCTACAGTTGTCAATGCAAAACTCAATGTATCAAATCGTGATGTGGCCCTAGAGTGACTTGAGATCTGTACAACAAATAGTTTACAATTATATAAATTAATTCTTTAAATTATTTATAAAAAATTTGATCTACGTTCAAATTATACACTTGAAATATTTAATAAAATGTGGTCAATGTACCTGTGTAGGATTATCATCTGAATATAGTAGATCCAAGTATGACTCCACTCCGGCTGTAGCTGCATCTGATGTAGATGTAGGAGCAGGACCATAACACGGTTGATTGCAATTTGTACACAAATGTGCCCCTGACATGCCTGGGGCTCTATACTGAGATGCATTGACTCCTCCATGATGCTCTCCACCACTGAATTCAACTGCCATGTGGGCAGCTTGTTCAGTGAGATTGCCTGAGAGTCTACTCAATGCTCCTAATGTCAACAAAACTGACTGCTGCTGAATAGGTGCAGGAATCATGGGCAAAACAGGAGCAACCATAGGAGCAGGAGGAACAGGTCAATTGGGGTCAAATCGTGCCCCTGGTCTGTATTGTGGCATGCCACGACCAACACCCTGAAAATCTCTCATATCAAAATAATTGGGTTTTTGACCCAATTGAAACTCCACCCATAATTTTCTCAAAAAATATATTGGCACCTCACAATTAGCATGTGGTGGGTGATCAAACACCATCCACCACTGATCCCAAAAATGTCTTGAAATCCCCTCATGCGTACACCACTTAATTGATATTCTTTTTTTTGTTGTAGCAATAGGTTGATTAGTTTTTGGGTGATGAAAAAATGGGGCTAATGTTTGTTTTGTAGTGTGGAGGTCATGGATGTCTTTATATGAAAGACCATCCGCATAGAATTGCTTCCTCTCCTCCCGCCAAAGCTAAAATCTATTTAGGTCTGCATCGATAGACCTAACATAATCACTAATGGTTTGCATCGAAGATGCAAACTGAACCACATGAGGAGGCATCAAGTGAGGTTGATTAGTAATCAAATTAATGTTCTCCTCAATTGTATTAATATTTTCATTAATGTTTTGCCACAATCGGGCCTCATCAAATGGAGGGGGTGGGGGTTTTGAGGTGGAGGGGATGGGGGGTTTTGAGGTGGAGAGGGTGGGGGGTTTTGATGTGGATCACGGGGTGGGGGTTTTCAGGTGGATCATGGGGTGGGGGGGTTTTATAAAGAATGTCATCTATTAAAAATTCATCTAGGCTCTGGTCATCCATTAGATATGTCTCCTGCAAATTTCCAAATATGTAAATTCATATAAAAAACTTACAAATGTATAATTTCACAATTTATATATATATGTATATTGAAAACTTACAAACAAATATTTATAAATTTAAACTTAATCTAGAATAGATCTATAAATGATTTAGTTTAAAATATCCATGAATTTAGAGAGCACGTAATACTTGAAAATTAAACACATGCACAAGTTCATCATATAATATGATCAAATGATGATGCCTCATACCAATGTCTCCTTAAATTAATCCAACATTTCCCTAAAATATTATATTCTCCATCCTACTTCATTCCTCTTTAACCATTTTTTAGAGGGTTTTTGAACTATAGAATTGGTATTTATAGATAAAATATGGAATAATTAGAAAAAAGATCTCACAAAAATTACCAAGAGGAAGTTATGCAAAAAATTACAACATAAAGCTATGTCTAAAATTTTAGATCATTTTCACATAGTGGACAAGGTTGTAGGTTCTAGGTCCTAGTCATACACCAAGGTGTCACTCTACCTAACAACCTTGTCATATCATCATTTTTCTCAAAATTATAATGGAAGTTACATTTTGACACCTTATATAGTCCAAATTTAAAAGTGCATGCCAAGTGTATTAGATTCCCATTTCTCTATTAATCAGGCTACTTCTAGCTTCTAAGTTAAGCTCAATTGTGATGGTGTGACATGAAGATGTCTACGTGATGCCCTGACATTATAGGTTCTAAGTTAAGCTCAATTTTGTAAATAGTATTTCATTTCTATTCATTTATTGCTCTTAACTTAGAAAGTTATATTTTCTAATTAATAGCATTATACTCAATTTGCTAGAGCTATCACATCTAATACACCTAAGACTCTTCTTAATTATCACGTAGTACCTCCTCTTGACTATCAAGTGGTAGCTCATGTACCTATAATACCAATGGGAATAGGCAACAAAAATTCATTCCTATTTCTCTTCCTATATTAACTCCAATTTTACTATAAGCTTCTCATGTGTCTCAAAAGAGCAGTATAGATTATGACTTAATTGAACATTGCATGCTACTTTTATACTACATTTATAACAATAGTGACCTTGTTAAAGACTACATTTATACCAATACTACAACATTGTATTCCAACAATATGAGTTACCTTCTGCTGAAGTGTAAAAACCCTAAAATATCATTTTAAAACCTTATTATGTTATTTTCCAAACCCTAATATGAGAATTTGAAACCCTAAAATGTCATTTTAAACTCTATTACGTGAATTTTCAAACCCTAATACATCATTTTGATACCCTAAAAGGTGAAAAGTGAAGCCCTAAACATCTACTTTAGAACCCTAAAATTTATATTTGAAACCCTAAATTGTGGATGTCAAGTTCCCTAAGTTGTAAATTTGACACTATAAAATGTGGATCATGTCAAGGGTAGAAGAATGTTTTCCTCAATATTTTTATGAACTAAGGGTAGGTGAAGGATCAAGGAATGATCCCAACTTCATATAAGATTGCACACCGTATGTTGATATGCAACTATATTAATCCATCTACTAGAATGGACCCAAAACTAAATGAGAATTAGCATAGGTCTACAAATGTCACCATTGCACTAGTTAATACATTGATGTTATCTAAATCATATTTAATTGTGAAACTAAAACAAGAGGAGAGAAAATTATTTATTGAAGTAAAATATAGATGCAAATTTGTTATTCCAAGTTTAAAGTTGTAGTGAATTTTTTTCAAACCATAGTGGACTATAAATTTATTTTTTATTTCTTACATGAAACTTATGGATAAGTTTTACCACAACTGATAAAATGTACATTTAAATCCATGCATAAAATCTTATGGCCATAGTGCATCAAACGTGTTCGATAAACACTATCCTCAAGGGAAGCAGGTAAAACAAGTATATAACTAGAACAACACAGGCTATAGAAAACACATCCTCATTGGTCCATCATTTAAATGTATCATGAAGGTATCAAGGATGGAAGGATCACATGTCACAAAAGATTATCCAAGCTTCTAGATAGGTTGAATCAAAAAGGTATATAACACTATTTACATGCTCAAACCCTAATCAAGATATGATAGGAAAAGATAAACAAGGATGAATGCAAACCATAGGTAAATCTAGTTAAGAAAAAGATAAAAGTGAGAAATTAGATCTAAGAACTGTAATTAAAAAAAGGCCAAACCAGTACTATAAAATCCTAGGTGATGGAATGTCAAGTTCACTAATAAATATAAAGGAAATCCATTTGACTATTACTGGATACAATTTCAATGCATCTAACAGTTGTGTTACACAAAATGAACCCCTAGTCAATGATCATAGTGCCTTACACTTGAAGATAATTGGGGTCCATTAGAATTTATATCTTATAGTTTTGGTGAGTATCATGTGGATCATAAAAGGCTTATGGTATTCCATTATTATACATATGACCAAATATCGTTCTATTTTAATATGGACCCTTAAATAATGTGCTATTTCATAGAATGGAAAGAGTCTAGGAGTTTAATATGGTTCATATGTACACTCAAGTGAAAACTTGCTTTATATTCCTTGGCTTTTCATATTTATTAGATATCTATTATGTGGAAAACTATGTAGCATTATTAGTGACAACATGCAATGGAACTTTACAAAATTTCAACTTAGTTATGATTTCAATATGTTTAAAAAGATTAAATTTACTAGTTGATCACACTCATAATTTGTAAGTTCTCAAATTCTGTGTAGTCACTATCTAATAAATCATTGTCTAGTAAAATGATTTTCCTATTGCTTTCCTCACATCCTTGTCAACGTGTGGATAAATAATTTAAATATCCATTAGTACATAAAAGGCCACTAAAATGGTTCAACCTAAACCTAAATAGGAAGAGAAAGCTTCCACTAAAAATATTGGACTTCAGTTTCATTAAATGAAATAGCCATGATAATAGATTATCCAAGGTTGGATAGGTGGAATAAAATAGGTATATGACTATTTACATGCTCAAACCCTAATCAAGATATGATAGGGAAAGATAAATAAGAATGAATACAAACCCTAGGTAAATCTATTTAAGAAAAAGATAAAAGTGAGAAATTACATCTAAGAACTGCAATTAAAATAAAGGCCAAACCCTACTATAAAATACTAGGTCATGATGGAATGTCAGGTTCACAAATAAATGTAAAGGAATATCATTTGACTATTATTGGATACAATTTCGATATATCTAATAATTAAGTGACACAAAATTAACCCCTAATCAATGATCGTAATGTTTTACAAGAAGATGATTTGGGTCCATTAGACTTTATGTCTTATATTTTTGGTGATAGCAACCTTACTGGCATATCCCAGATAGGAACTTCTAATAGCCAACAATGACAGATATCAAAGATAGGGTATAGTCTTATAGCCAACAATGACATAAATGAAAAATAGGGTATATAGTTTTATATGATTCCTCAATATTCCTCTTGATACATTTAGTGTACCCTAAGTTAATCATCAACACTAAAGCATCATACATGCCTCCTCTTGATACATTTTCATTTTCAAACTTATCCATTTTATCATTATTACATATACTAATTTGGTTTTTTAGGGTTTAGGGTTTAGGTTGTTAGGGTTTGTAGGACAACATGGTTTTAGGGTTTATAGTTTCGTTTTTTAGGGTTTATAGTTTATGTTTTTAGAGTTTGCAGTACAACATGGTTTCAGGGTTTATAATTTGGTTTTTTAGGGTTTATAGTTTAGGTTTTTAGGGTTTATAGTTTAAGTTTTTTAGGGTTTATGGTTTAAGTTTTTTAGGGTTTGCAGTAACATGGTTTTAGGGTTTGCAATAACATATAATCACAAAATTCTAATAACAAATAAAACCCTAATTTTCATTTTAACCCTACAATTAGGAAAAAAACATTTAAAACAAGCTAAAGATAGGCAGAGAACCAACCTGGAAGAGCTTAGTGGTGATGAGGTGGCGGGAGGAGGTGAGAGGGAAAAAAACTCTGTTGTTTTCCTTGTCTGGTCTTTGGCAACACGTACCCATTTTTAGCAGTCCGCTATCGCTATTGGTGTCAGCCTTTGTGGGAGAGAATGAGCCCACAGAGCTCTTTTTTTAAAATATATAATTTTTTGAAAATGGGTACCCGTTTAGTAACGGGTACCCGTTTAGGCTCGGGTGCCTGTTGCTAAACAGGTACCTGTTACTAAACGGGTACCCGTTACTAAACAGGTACCTGTTTAGGATCGAGCGCCCATTCCTAAATGGGTACCCATTTCTTTGAAAACAGGTACTCGTTACTGGTGGCATTTTTTTTGTCCGCGCGACTTCCCCTATATGTGGACCGAGTTTCTTGCGGGCACCCCATAATCCTCTGCATCCATAAACAAATCACTTGTCAGTTCTTCTATACCATATCCCCCAAACTCCTATCTACTTCTATTCTATCCCACCCCTTTCTAATCTAGGGTAGTCAACCCTTCAGTCAACCGTACCTAGGTTCCTTTTTTCAACTAACCAAAAGCACCTTGTTTCACACAAAAGTGCTCCTCTGTTCTACCACAAGCGCCTAGCTACTTCTACAATAGCGTTGCGCTAGCCTACACCAAAGGCGCCTTGTTTTACAAATGCGCTGCACTATACCCCCAACCACGCCTCACTGTATGAAGAAAGGCGACTTGTTTTTTCCTTTGCATTTCCAACCGCGCTAACCTATTCTACCAAGTGCGCTGCACTACCTAGCCAAACGTGTTGCAGTATTTTACCAAAAGCACTATGGCGCTAATCCCCAAAGCCAACCACACTGCGTTTTTACCAACCGCGCTTCACTTACCTACCAACCGCGCTGCGGCGCGCCAAAAGTGCTCTAACTGATTACCAGTAGTGCCGCGATACCCTAAAGCACTTTTGGCTGACCTAGTTGACCTCTCTAAACCTACCCCTAATCTGCCCTCAAACGACAAATTAAAGTGAAGTTTTCAGGCACTTACCACTGCCGGAGCTCTTGCTGGCCTCCTGTATGTCCGTACTAGCTCTGCCTGATGCCTGTGCGCTAGAATCTACATCTCTACGTGCTGTCTGCTCCTTCCACTCAACCTAAGTTTGGAGGCTCTACTCTCTAAATTTAGAAGCTCCTAGGGTGCAAATGAGGATTGTGGTCCCCATGGGACATATTTATAGCATCCCTCCCTCATGTTTTCTTGTCTTCCCACCCCATTCTTCTTTTTCTCCTACCTTGTCATGCACTCCTCTAGTCGAGTGTCAACCTAATTCTTCTATCGCTTCCCTATCTTCCCGCTCAAGGGGGCATACGCTGGGGCAACTACATACACTAGGGTATCAAAATTGTATCATGTTGTCAACAATCATTTTCTTTGACGCAACGTTGTAGACTACATTGCATCAAAGAGGGGCAAAATGTAGACACCCTAAAATGACCGTGTCGTCGAATCACTTGCATTTCATAATCCGTCTAATCACCTGCATTTTCAACATTAATTAAATAATCTAATTATTTAATTAATTTCACCAAATTCTTCTAAAGCACATACTTTTGACATTAATTAAATAAATTCTCTTTATTTAATTAATTAAATTAAATTCCTCTGTTATTCTTCCACAATTAAATAATTTTAATTATTTAATTAGATCATTATCCTCTTTCCAAAAATCAAATCCACATTAATTAAATAAATCCAATTATTTAATTAATTAACCATAAATTTCCTCTTATCTATAATTAAATAATTCTTAAATTATTTAATTAAATCAAAATCATTCTTCCAAAATCATGCACAACAATTAAATAAATTTATTTATTTGATTTGATTTCAAATCTTCTAAATTAAATAATTCTAATTATTTAATTACTTCTTCCATAATATCTTCTCTAAATTTAAATAAATCAAATATTTAATTAAATTGCTTTTTCTTCTAAATTGAGTTATCTCTAATATAACTCAAGCTTTCTTGCTCATGCAATTAAATATTTCTAATATTTAATAAAGTAGAGTATCTTCTTGTTCTCATGCAAATCCCTTCTTCTTGTTTTAAATCATTTAACTGATTGTTATATTCTGTTAATTTCTTTGACTCATTCTTCTATTCTTGATAACTCCTCTCATGTAAAAGAAAGCAAGACACTTGGCTTCTTCTTATTCATTGCACGTTCCTCAACTGTTCTCCTCTGTTGATTCTTCTGAATTATCTGGACCGTTGATTGATCTTCATTGAAACTTATATAAACCCTCTTCCTCTCCTTCATTAAGCCTCTCTCTCTCTTCAATTTTATTCTCAGGCATACTTAATAGTGCTTTGAGCATACGGTGATTCGATTGAGCAAACTTACGATCTTTTGGCATTGATCTCTTGAGCACACTACTTGCTTGTTGTAGCTATGGTTTCGCAACTTCATTGAGCAATCCACATTCAATCCAAAGGAAACAACACAAATTTCGGTAAAAGTCTTTATTTCATTGATTTATTTGTCATGGCTTTTATTTAAATTCGTTTTCTTTATGTTATTGGGTTTTTTGATTTAATTAGTTTGATTTAATCGATTTTTCCTCATACACATGTCCAAATAAATATTTTTAATATTTATTTAAATTTACCTTCTTCTATCAATAAGTAAATAATTAAATTTATTTATTCGATTTGTATTCCTCTAAGTTAATTAAATATCAAAATATTTAATTATCTCTTCTAAAGTCAAAATTAAATAAAATCCTTTATTTAATTAAATTCTTCCAAGCAATTAAATAATTCTAAATTATTTAATTAAGTCAAGTCTATTCCTCCAAATTTAAATAAATCATTTAAATTTATTTAAATCCTCTCACTCTCTAATAATAAAATATTTTATTTATTCTTCCAAATTATGTGCAAGTAATTAAATAAATTTATTTATTTAATTTACTTTCTTATCTTCCAAATCTTCTAAAAATAAATCTTCCTTGTCATGTAAAAGCAAAAATTAAGTTTTTGATTTAAAACAATCTTGTTTTTATCAATAACTCTTAAATTAGAATAAAACATTCTAATTTGTGAAAATTAAATCTTATCTTTGTCATGAAAGCAATTAACTCAAAGAGAATAGCTTTTTGTATGACACATGTCCTTCTTCTATTCACACACGTTCTCTCAAATATCCTCTACCATTGATCTTCTCTCACCCAACTCTATAAATATAACCCTCTATCTCTTCATTTCATATCCATCATTTGAGTAAACTTATGCTACATGAACTATAGCACACCATTGGCACCCCTACCACCTTTATCACACCATTCATCATCCATCCATTATTGTGTTGAAGCTCATCTTCAACACAACAAATATCCGAGGTGTTTCTCTTTGTCATCTTGAGGAATCGAAGCAAGGAAGCAAGCTTCCTGAGGGCAATCTTCATCACCGAAAGATCAAGAAAGAATAGGCAAGCAATGGAAGTCGCAAGGTAAAAGGTTGTGAATATCTCTGTTATTTTAAATCCTTTTTATCTTCATATTCCATTGATGTTTTGGGTTTATTAATTAAGTTTATTCATCCCACTTTTACGCATCACACAAAGCATATGAACTTAATCTATAGCATATGAACTTAATCTATAAAGCGTATGAACTTAATCTATAAAGCATATGAACTTTTTAAACTATGAATTTGAAAGGAAAATTCTATTCAAAGAAAGTACAAAACTCTTCAAATCTAAATTTGCACTATCAATCAACATAGAACTCTTGAACTAAGCAAAATCTCTGAAATTCCTCTTTATAGAAAGTGGCTCTAGAGCTCCAAAAATTACAAGACAACACATAGAACTCCAAAAATTATAACTAAAGATTACACTATGCTGAAAACAACTAAACACAATACCCTACAAGTTAACATTAACATCATTGTACTATATCATTATAAAATAGAAGGTTGCAATATTTTAGAACAGAACAATCATAGGAACATAACATAAATGCTAACAACACATTTATAAAACATCAAAATACTTATCTATGTCTAGTTCTTTTGAGTGGCTAGCTCTCCAAAAATATTTTAAATTGATTCAAATCACATTCACCATTCATAGCATAAATTCTAGTTTGCATACACATTACTCAAAAACACTATTTGGACGTAGAGCAATTTCTGATTCTATTCATTCATAGCATAATATTTGAAATAACAGGGTAATCTATATCACTATCAAAATCTTAGATACTAGGGAGGTTCATCAATGCCACTGAAAAAGTCTTTAAACAAGATAAAATAGAAACTAACTGAATTAGCTGTCTTTTAAATACAATATAACAGAGGCTCTGAGTGGAGCTTTTAAATGTCCTAAGTGCTTAAAATAACATAAATTGAGATAACTACTAAGTGGTTAGATGGAAGTGAAAGACTAAATTCCTTAATCATGAATCCCCTAAAATTATGATGCCCTAGTCTTCTGGTGCTACTGACTCCAGTCTGCATTTATGTCTATTCTTCCCACTTCTTCATACTCAAAAACCTATAGAAGGCACACAGATCTTTTCACAAAATCATGTCAACTTTAGTGACAAAATCTAGTCAATTCAAGAATGAAGGTTTGTATAATATTCTTTCAAAATAAGACAATTATTGCTCCTAAGATTAATAAATTGGCACATGCTTGGGTGGACTAATGGCATAATAAGGGTAATTAGGCTACTACTAAGATGAGTTTATTTATACCTCATAAATAACTCTAATTGATTAAATTTAATTCATATTATTTTTTAATCAATTTACCTCAATGCCACTCTCTTTATTGTTGCGCATACACATGGTGGTGACTATTTTTAGCGAGGCATTAGTTACATTGATTTGGTTATTTCACCAATCACTATAATGGATAACGAATAATCAAAGAACAAAATGTGAAACAAAAAATTCAAAAAATAGTGTTTGGAATAATTATTTTAGAGTTATTCATTTCATTTGTATTTGGCATTTCATTAGGCATATAGCAAGTGTAGGTATACATAGTAGGATTTGTAATAATGGATAACAAGGTTAAGGGAAGATCTTACCCTTCAGTTTTAATTGAAATAAAACTATATATATATATATATATATATATATATATATATATATATATATATATGACTATGGTTAGAATTAGGGTTAGGGTTAGATTTAGGAATAGAATTAGGGTTAGTATTGGCCTAAACATTAGGGTTAGGGTTATAGTTAGAACTAGTGTTAGAATTGGGGTTAGGGTTTAGGTTAGAATTAGGGTTACATTTAGTATTACAATTAGGTCTAGAATTAGGCTTACAAGTATGGTTAGAATTAGGGATAAAATTAGGGTTAAGTAGATAGATCTAAGCATAGAATTAGGGTTAGGGATAGAATTGGGGTTATTGTTAGGGTTAGAATTATGGTTATAATTAGGGTTTGGGTTAGAATTAGAGTTAGGGTTAGCATTACTATTAGGATTAAAATTAGGGTTAGGGTTATAGTTATAATTTGAGTTTGAATTAGTGTTAAGGTTAGGATTAGGTTAGAATTATTGTTTAGGTTAGAATTAGGGCTAGGATTAGAATTAGGGATAGAGATAGGGTAACTATTAAGGTTAGAATTATAGTTAGAATTAGGATTAGGGTTAGAATTAGAGTTACAGTTAGCATTACTGTTAGGATTAAGGTTAAGGTTATCCTTATAATTTAGGTTTGAATTAGACGTGAGGGCTTGTTGTTCTCTTTTCCACATGACATTGCATTTAGACAGACCAATAGGGACCCCTATTTTACTTGTGGATTTTTGGGACTTCTACGTACTTTTCAGTTGGTGAACTGATTTCATGTTCTTCAAGGTTCGCAACATGCTTACCTGTCAGGCCTGTGAGGTTTGTCATTATGGAGTGACATTATAAACATCCCCAACGAACCGATAGTCCTTCTATATGGAGTTAACCATTTCATTGAGTTAGTGATGCTAGCATGACAGTAGATGTCATCCTTGACTCCCTGCTTTAAGGAACAATAGGTGCAATGTTGTGTGTCACCTGTGTCAAGGTTTTAGGGTTTGTCCTCATGGTAGGATTGGGGGTAAATCTCTGAGGGTTAACCATGACATAGGATATGATCGACGCCCTACCTACCCCTGGCGATGCATTTATGGATAGGTTCCCATGTGTTGAAGCAAGGTTTTTATTGCATTTTGGCCACTCATTTCCTCATTCCATCTTTGCATTTTATGATCTATGGTCCCCCCTAAAGTTTGTATTGAATCTTGCATTCTCAATTGGAGTAGTTATTTGAGTGATCTCACCTATAGGAACATATAGTAAGCATTGTAATAGGCCTTTAAAAGAGGAATCCTTTGGTCATCGCATCGAATTTGGCATCTTCTTTGAATAAGGGATACAACCATTGTGGAGGATGCACCAGTTAATGAAGTAAGACATGATTACAAGGGGTACCTCTTGCCATCCAAAATGCTTAGTCAATTTTCCAGAATCAGGGATATAGACTTGGGGGCTCCTGATATACAATATTTCTAAGAAAGTCAACACAATAGAAGGGAGATCCTTTCAGGCCTAGTAGATGGGCATCTCTGGGTTGACCCAAGCAGTGACTTTTCCTATCTCTCTTCAATCCCTAGAGCCAGTCCAAGCTTGTGCCAAGGATTACAAACCTGGGAGTAAGAAGATCATTGGGCCAGTAGGACAAGTCATCCTTGACATTACTTCTGAAATGATTGATGTAGTGTTTGGAATTCTAGTCTTTGAGCAATATGAGAAGATAACACTTACCTCAACAAATACCTTCTAATCTAGTAGGACCAAGACTACCACCACCTATATCAATCAACAGTTACTAGAAACACAGAGAAAACACCCATTGAAGATGGTCGTGGTGCAACCAAGAAGTGAGTTTAGAGAAGATGGTTTCATTTCACTTCTTCGCTGGGTATTTGGCCTCCCCTCTTCGAACAAGTGACACCCTTAGATGTGTTACTTCTGTATGAAGGTCATTGAGGGGAAACATATTGATTTGAAATCCTTCATTAGCAATAAAATGGATGAGCAATTGTTCACAGTGGAGAAGATAGGAGAATTGTACATGACTTCATATCTTGTTTATTTATTAGTCTATCAAGCTAGTTTCCCAAGGCTACAATAGGCTAGATCTCTCCAAAAGGGGGAAGTGTTGGTCTACCAGTACTTTCTATAGATAGAGTTCCTTAAGAGCTAGAAACACTATAAGGTGGTCAATGATGTCTGCATCTATGTTATTATCATAACCTTGGAGAATGACTACTCCCAAAGTTTATCTCCAGAAGCTTGTGATGAAATGGCCAACTAAGAGCACTGGTATATATAGTTTAAGACTTTCTCATACATCAGGGTGATGGGTTGCTTAAAGTCTCCATACAAATTCCCTAGGTACCCTAGTGATAAATCTATATTATTGGAAATCTATAGATAAGTGCTTAAGGTATATAAGATTATTGTTGGTAAAAATAAAACTAGTTTTAAGTTCCCTATCATGATAGGAGGCTACACTTGCCAAAGCATCAAGACAAATTTGTAGAGCTAGAGATGGCTCCATGGGCCTTAGACATATTTGATGTCACTAGGGCAAGGTTTGATCCAATTGGGTGGGTCAACCCCCTCATTGGCAATTGGTACAAACATGAAGATGTTGTCAAGAACCATTGGGCTAATTGCATGGATTATCATGAGGTCAGACTGAGAGACTACTTCAAGCTGGATCTACCCTTGGTAAATAGTTTGAATTTGTTCAACCTCTTGAAGGGCCCAAAGGGAATAAAAGAACATGGAAAGGTTTTGGATCTAATTTATGAGAAAAGCAAAGTCTATAACCAGCCCCTAGATGATGTAAACTAGGGGTAGGATGAAATTGCTTATTTGGAAGATAGGGCCCAGGCGGTCCTCATGTGAACTAAGAAATGGTTGCTCAAACTATATCCTATGGTGGATCATTACCCTTCCAAGAAGAAGGATAAGCACAAGAAAGTAAGTTAGGGTGAATCTTCATAGGTCACAAAAGGGACCAAGGTAGTTCCTACCATCCCAAAAGATAAGACGAGTACTAGAGTTGTTACTATTGCTAGGGAGAAGGATAAATCTAAGGTAGTGCTAGAAGACTCTGGTGAAACAAAGGAGGATGGTCATATTCCATTGGTGAGGAAAGTCAATGGGGGAGCTCACCTCTCGATTGAAGGAGTAACTATTGCCTTTACCCTTGTAGTTAGGCAGACTACTCCTCCCCCTCCTCGACCAGATACTCATCAAGCCTTACCTCCTCTTTCTATGGTTGCTCCTTCCCAAGTGCCACCCACTACCTGTGTTACATAACCAAAGGAACAAAAGGGTGGTGATCAAAGGGTTCCATCTCCATCTTTGTAAAAAGAGGAAGTGCTCCAAGATACATTGGAATTAGACAAGATTGTTGACTTGGCCACCTCTTCCCCACCCTAAGTTGAGGCATCTAAAGAATTAGAAAAAATAGTGGTACTGACACTATCACCAACTAAATCCCCATCCAAAGTACCATATCTATCAATTGATAATGTAGGTCAAGGTCTCTACACTTGTTTGAATAGGATGGTGGAAAAGAGAAAGAAAGTATACACTGAGGATGAGGACCTAGCCACTATTGCTGAAACACTTTAGGAGTAGCCTAAGAAGAAGAAGGCTATGGTCTTGTCCCATGTCATAGTGGATCAACAAGGAGTCAAAACAACACATATAGCTACACCTATGACAATCAAGGAAGAAGCACCCATGACCCTTGCTAACTACAATATACAATAGGTGGTCTTTGGGAACCAAACTAGGGATGAGCAAAAACATGCACTCATTGAGTTTGTCTCAGCCATCTTGGCCAGGATGAAGAAAGATGAGGATACCAAAGAGGAGCTCAAAGGAAAAATTTCTCAACTAACAACTTACATCAAATATCTAGTTGGGCCTACCAATTCAGGACCATTTACACGAGCCTTGTTGGAGGCACTCAATAAGGATAAAAAACCTACTGATCCTCAGGGGATCTTTCACATAGATACAACATGGAAGAGTTCATTAGAAACCCTAGGGGTGGATACAATAAAGAAGGCCATGATGGCCTATCACACGTTAGATGTAGAGAATGAGGAAATGGTGGTATCAGAAAACTCCATTAACAAGGAGTTATCTCCTAGAGTAACACCTCCCCATCTTGCAGAAGATGCAAAGCACTGCTTCTGTGCAACTCATTTAGATGTGTGTGGTCAACAATAATACTTTGGGGTTGCCCAATTCATGGTTACTAGTAGGGAAACTCAGAACCAAAGTGCTGAGGGGGTGTAAAGAGAAGTTGAAGACCTAAATGGAAGCATCTAAGGAGAGCTTGGCCAAGGTGGAATCATTGATTACATCTATCCCTTGCACCTTCAAGGATCCTTATGCCATTTTTTTCCCTTCCTCCCACATAATCAAGGAGTTTTAAGGGCTATTGTAATAGCCCCTTGCTGAATAAGGGATTGATGACTTGATGAAAATAAACCTACCCTATTTGTGGGATTCCAGGACCAATTAGTTGAAAAGAAAAAGCTGCAAGACAAGATTAATAAATCTTACTATTCTATTAGAATGAAGTATAAGTACCATCAAGGACTAGGTACATGAGAGGTTGTTGATGCTATCCATATTTTTCAAGATCATGTACCAATAGGGAATTGATGTCACCCTGTTGTGTAATAAACAATGTTTTGTATTTGAGGCTAACTCACATAGAGGATTTTAGGCCAACATATATGCATTTCAAATTGTAATTTTGAGAGGCTCCCTATAAAAGAAGGGATGTTGTGTCATTTGAGAGAGGGGAACATAGAGGACTTGCACTTGCACAAGCAATTTTTTAATTTAGATGACATGTAAGGGGAAAATTTGATATGCATTTAGGGTGTGGGAAATATTGCTCATTTGTAATCTACCATATTATTGCCAATTAATAGAAGACATCCTAGTTATTCTTGTGTTTCTACCTGTTGGTGGTAATGTATCTATATTTTCTTTTCCTTGCATATGATTTATGTTGATGAATCTTGTACTTAATTGTTAAATCTTTAGCCTAGTGGTTGGATAGGGTTTGAATTCCACACATGCAATATGGTGTTTTCATACCTGTCTTTTGCTGCTTTCTTTCCTTAGAATTTTGCACTTGCAATGTACATGATCGTGTGGAATACTGATCATCCATTGCTTGATTAATTTGATCTAATTAATTTTGTCATGTGAAGTGAAAAGCCAGATAAAAAAGTTGTTTGATTGTTTACATTTTCTTTCCCTTTAAACCCTAATCTCTTTTTTTAATTTTTTTTATACACATCATTAATAGTAGATTTTAGATTCCTAAACTTTAGAGAAATACCTATCTTTCATAGATTATAAAAAATGGATAGATTGATTCTACCAACATATGCCCCTTGAACAAACAATTACATTGTCCACTCATCTACTCCAACACTGCTGTGACCTTGGGGTAATCATAACATCATTAGGCTACCTTTTAGGAGAAGTAGAGTGTCATTCATTCTACTTAGAGTTGATGTGCCAAAACAACCATCAACATGGCTACAATTAGGGTTAGGGTTAGGGTTTAGGTTAGAATTAGGGTTCTATCAATGATTAGAATTGTTGGGAATTAAGGTGTCTCAACCTTGCAATTCCTAGCATTGATTATTTGATTATTTATTTATTTGTTTGCTCAATTTTGTATTTACTTACACATTCAATTTTGTATTTACTTACACATTCAATTTTGGCATTTAGTTTGAGGTTGCATTGTGACATGTCATCTTAATTGGAATATGCTTTGAATGGTCAATATAAACACATGTGGATTTGGGCATCCCATTTGAGATGGCAATAATATGCCATGTGTCATCATCTTGGAATATGATAGAGGAGTTATTTCGTATGACAGAATCTATGACATGTAAGAGCCAAGTATAGAGATTCCTATGACAAATGAAGACAAGTGTCAAAAATCATCTTTACATGTGGAGAAGGAATATTTGGGCACCCAAGTTGGGCTATGACTTGTTGTAAGAGGTGTATACACCTAAAAATGGCTAAGTCAAATTAAATAAATATTTTAATATTTATCTTAATTCTTATTCTTCTATCAATTAAATAAATATTCTAATTTATTTAAATGATTCACTTCCCTCCAATATATAAAAAAAATTAATTTATTTAATTAAAATCTCCTAATTCTTCTAATGTCTCACATAATTAAATAATCCTAAATTATTTAGGTAGTCTCAAATCCCTCTATCCTAAGTCATAATTCCACCTCACCATGTTGCACATATAATTAAATATTTTAATATTTAATTAGCTAATATCCCCTCACCCACATGTCCTATTTATCCTCAAATCAAATTAGTTAACTCATCAATCAAAACAGTTAACTAATTAGTCAATTGAGTTCACTAGTAAATCTATTCTATTAACTTCCCAATCAACCCAGTTAACTGATCAATCATCTTAGTTAACTCCTCAATCTATTCTGTTATCTCCTATAACTCATGAAGAAGGCTTGGACACTTGTCCACTTCTGATTAGCACACATTCCCTCAAACTTTCTCAATTGTACACATCTCATGAAGCTCCTCCAATTATGGATATGTTGACCCTTGGATTTGGTCTTCCCTCAGCCTATATAAGCAAGCTCTTCACACCCATTTATATCCATCTAAGCTTAAGCAAACTTACTCTGTAGGAATCATTATAGTGTGCCTTTGGCAAAGTTATCATCCATTTGCATTCATACTACCTCATTATCACAATTATAATCACTATGTCTCCATTATTGATCACCCATCTCCATTATAGTTGCATTGTAGATTAGTCTCCATTGCACATTCCATATCACAGCTGTTCTACTCTTGTCATCTTCAATAGCAAGGAAGTACACACTTCTGAGAGCTCCATTACCATCAAGATAAAGAGCAGATAGGTAAACAATGGAAGCATAGAGGTTCTTCAAAGGTATATTCTTTATTTACTTGTATTTACATCAATTTCCATTGAGTTATTGGATACTTAGTTATTTAGACTGTTATTTACATTTTGCCACTAACATTTCTGGTGCCCACCGTGGGGCCTTGCCCCAATTTTAACTATGATTTGAGTGTTTTGTGAAGGTTCTGTCACAACAGGTCATTCCTGTGCATACAACTTCTAGTTTTGTGCATTCAACATTTTCTGCACCACATTCAATCTTTCTATGCATTTGATCTGCCTTGCTACACATCTAACACATTCCGCTGCACTTTTGATCTTTCTGCGCATACAAAGTGCAATCCTATGCATTTAATCATTATTGTTGCACTTTTGTAAATATGTGCATATGAATCACAGTATTACGCATATGACCTATAGATCTACACATATAATTTGTCAGAGAAAGTTGTAATGTGTTTATCAGATCTTCTAAATGAACTCTCATTTGCAGGTGTTAGGAGTTGAAATTAATCATTTTAGATGCATTATTAAGCCACCTGTAACTAATTAGGAGAGAGTAACTTAATATGTTCATGAAAATCATCACATAGACATAACTAGGAGAAAAGTAAATCATTTTGTTTCATCACAACTTGCATCTAGTCCCAACCTAGGGTTTAAAACTGAACAATTTCTTTATGTGTTTACTATCTTCCACTACAATCCATCACATAGATTAATAGGGGAAAGCAACACTTGTTTATTTCTTCAAGCAACAATCTACACCTAGATTTGTTAGAAAGTTAAAATAAACAATCTTTTCCAAGTTATTGCTATCTTGTTACAAATTTCTGTGCTTGGTAGAGTTAACACATTTAGTTATTTTTGTTTTAACTAGGGAGTTAAAGAACTAGTGTTCTTCGTGTTTTCAGAATGATAATAGGACTATGCTCTCCTCTTTTCTAGGTGACCAAAATGCCAAACTTATCATTTTGCATGCTTAACCTTTAGAGAGGCATGCCCTTGGAATTCCTTCCTTCCAAGTGGGACAACCTTAAGTGATAAAGGGCTAAAGCCAAGCCACCTCCAATTCACTATAAATAAATTGTGTTTGTGACAAAAGTTGTAAACAATGGGTGTTGCTGTGTTACACTAACCAATGGTTCCCCCAAAACCCTGTGGAGTGTAACCTCTGCAGGCTAGGAAGCCTCTGTATCAGAGTGAATGGCCACATGTGTAACTACCCGAACAGATGCCTTGACTAAAATCCCTTTGTTCTAGTAAGGCCAAATCCCCTATTTGGTGACATAGGAGGAGGAAACTCTAGAGTTGTCCAATGTCATACACTCATTTAGTGTGGAAACAGAAAAGTTCAACTCTTCGGAGGAACTATAACTTGGTATGCGTGAGAAGTGAGTGCCATGGAGGGGAGTCGGTGCTACGAAATTACTAGCTATTAGCCTTTATACAAGTGGCTGGTGTAAAAACCAAGTTGGAACTCATCAAATACTATCCTTGCCAACCTTAGGATTGTGCTTGCTTTGTTGGTCAAAAATTTATAAAAACAACATGGAATCTTCTTGTTTGACATGTTTTATTGCAACTAATTGATACAAATCATCAACAAAACTACCTTCAAGAAACATTGTAAAAACAAGCCAATATCAAGAAAATTGAAACAAAAAGACAACACTACCTATAGTTCTACGCATTTAAACCATTCTATTGCACATATGACAAGTTTTACTATACATTTAATCTTGCTAGGTAATTGACAAATTCTAATGCGCATTTGAGACATTTTGCTACACATACAATACTTCTGCGCATTTGACACATAGAGTGGTGCATCCAAGCCATAGTACTATGCATGCAAAAAAAAGTGCATTTCAACCAGACCTGCAC
Organism: Cunninghamia lanceolata; assembly: GCA_027924645.1. Taxonomy (NCBI): domain Eukaryota; kingdom Viridiplantae; phylum Streptophyta; class Pinopsida; order Cupressales; family Cupressaceae; genus Cunninghamia; species Cunninghamia lanceolata. The sequence continues at coordinate 1,275,245 of BSBN01001483.1, read as the reverse complement.
ATTTGACCTACAGTGTTGTGTATTTGACCATTTTTCCTGTGCATATGAAGCTGCGCATGCAAAACAAAGAGCTATTCCGTACACTTTGGAGAAAATTTTGAACCAATTTTGGATACCCATTATTGAATAGACATTGTTTTTGATCTCAGAAAAACCATACAAATCCATTTCCCATTATTTTTCCAAAAACCTTTCCATTTGCCATATCATCTAAAGAAAAAACCTCAAGCAAAAAAAACAAAGTTTCCTACTAAGGTGTCTCTAAAATCTCCCAAAACTCCAAACAAAAATCTAGTTGGTTTCATAATAGGATATACCATCCTTCATCTCAGAACTACACTAGTGTAATCATGATAAAAGTGATCCATATCAATAGCGGTGATCAACTCTCCCTACTTTGACTATCTTTTACCTCAAGAGCACATTTGTTTGAGAAAAGAGTAGATCAAATTTCAAACTTTAGGAAAACTCTTGTCATCTCCACCACACCAAAAACATCCATTCACAAGCATTTTCATCCAACATTCACCCCCATCAAATGGTTTTTATGGTTACTACTAGGTCAAAATCTAAAGAAAAGCAAGATATGGATCCTTTGAACAAAGACATACCATCTCCATCTCACAGTGAGGGAGAGGAAGAAATCCCATATGAGGAAGTAATTGGTGCTTCACAAGACTCAAAATTTCAAAAGATGATGGACAAGGTCCTAAACATGAACCCTTAAAAATATTTCCTCATGCTAGCTCAACAAGGAACCAAGTTACCCTCTGACTTTGATCTCTTAAATCTAAGAGAGACCAATGCCTCCCATGAAGCTAAGTCATCAAAAGAGGGCTCCAAACAAGAAAAAGATACTCCAAAATTGATAAAAATGCTTCCCATGTAGAGAAGGCTAAAGACATAATCAATCCCTTGGATATATTGACAACACAAATCCAAACTTTACAACAACAGCTCGCAGACATTCAAATTAGAGCGTCAACAAAACACTACTTTCTAGAGGATATTTCACCATATCCTTTTGACAAAGGATTGATCATGATACCTTTCCTCTCAAAATTTGAGGTACCAAAATTTGACAAATATCAAGGAAAGGGTGATCTAAGAGACCACATCAAAGAATTTAGTGTAGCATTTCTTGAAGTCGCCCACAATGAAACATATCTCATGTGACTATTCCCAAGGAGCTTAGGAGTACAAGCTATGGAATGGTTCTATCGCTTGCCTCCTAGCATCTGAACTTTCAATGAGCTAGTAGATAAGTTTGTCACTCATTCTCCTACAATATTGAGCATGAAATCTCAATGTTGGATCTTTGTAACACAAAACAAAAAGGTGGAGAATCCTTTGCCTCTTTCTTACAAAGATGGAGACAGCTGGCCAGCAAATGTCCATATCATATACCAGAAAAACAAATGCTTGAAATGTTTGTCCACAACCTGTATGCTAATCTAAGCTATCAAAAATAAATCCAATGCCCTACCTCTTTTAGTAAGGTCATTGAGATGGGTTTACTCATTGAAAAAAAATTTATAGCAAAGGGGCAAATAAAACTTTACAAGGACACCCCTAGTGCAAATGTTAACATAGATAAGCCATGATTTTGGACCAAAAATAAGAACATCATGAATGATGGGGTGGTTGATGCCAAAAATGTGATGCCAAAGCAACCAATTTTTAACTTATCAAGCCCACAAAACAAACTCCAAAACACCAAATCACGAGCTACAAACTTTCCTCCTCAAAGAAAGTTCACACCTCTAGGAGAAACATTAGAATCTGCCCTATAGAAGCTAATATCAAATAATCTCATAACACTTCCAAAAGTACGAGATTGTGAACCAAAAGTTAAACCTCCTTGGTGGAAAGACACTGATTTTTGTGAATATCACCAAAATAGGGGACACAAAACTAACGACTGTCACGCATTGAAACACACCATTCAAGACTTGTTGGACCAAAAATAGATATCACTTGATGGGCATGCCTCTAATGATGATCATACAACATTCAAGAATCCACTCCCCAACTATGAGAAGGGAGGTTCTTCAAATCAAAACAAAAGTGGGGCTAACAACGTCAATTATACAAACGTGTTATATGACTATGTTGTTAACCACATTTCATAAAGTGATGCACATATCAATGTAATCACTATAAATAAAACCCCTGATTGTAATGCGACCACTCATGGTGGAAAGGTTACTCTTAAGGGAGCTCTATCCAAACCATCCTCTACATCCGAACAATACAATGTCCTGGATCAACTTCACAAGACACCCACACACATTTCCATTTTGGAGCTTCTGCATCTATCCCCATCTCACAGAGCCATACTTGACCAAGCTCTTTCAGAAACCACCATCCCAACAAACCTCGTCGAAGAGCAGTTTCAGACCATGGTAGGTCATCTTACCACACCTCATTTCCTGTCATTCATTGAAAAGGATGACATGTCAATCACCCAACCACATAATGCATCTCTCCACATCGAAGCCTTCATCCACAAGCATAAAATAAAAGGGTTCTAATCGATGGAGGAGCATGTTTAAATATTTGCACCTTAAAGCTAATCCTTGCATTGGGGTTTTCAGAGAATGCTATCGATCCTATAAGGAAAATCACCATCAAAGCTTACAATGAAGAGGAAAGAACTTCAAAGGGAACTATTGTTTTGCCTATCAGAGTGGGACTTGTAGTAAAGGACGTAGTGTGTCAAGTGCTTGACATGGATCTTGCATATAATATTCTCCTTGGAAGACCTTGGATACATGCTATGAAGGTAGTGCCATCAACCTATCACCAATGTATCAAATTCCCCCATGAAGGCCAAGAGATAACCATCCAAGGTGATCCCAATCCATTTCAATATTGCAACTCCATACAATCTAAACTTGACATTGTAATTCCCAATAACCGTGCCTCTATTTCATCCTCCTCCCGTGTTGACCCAACTTCACTCCCTTCCACATCCAAGGCACCCTAAATCAACCTCAAGCTCAAAGACAAGGGTGTCAGTGAATATACAATCTCCCAATCCTTTTTCTTAGTACAGCTACCTATATCCCCTAGATCCTATGGAAAGCCATCCACGAGCAAACCCAAGGCATTATAAACTCCTAAAGCTCTGTTTATAAAATTAGGAAGCCTTGAAGATGAGAACGATGAGAAAGACATCCTACAAGGGTTATATCAGGATGAAGACAGTCTATCCAAGCCACAAGACCATCAATCCACATTGTAAACTAAACAATATCATCAAGGATTCTCAATACTACAAATAATGGGATATGAAGGTCATGGGCCCATAAGATTAAGGAAGGAAGGTATCACTGTACCTATCCAACCTCTTACATTAACAACCTAAGACACTATAGGGCTAGGCTACACCGACAAAGCAAAGACCAAGGGAATCTAGACAAGCATAAAGGCACACAACTAGAAACATTTGCTACTAACCTAGTAGAGAAAATTCACCAACTATAAGGATGGAGTGAGACAGACTCCAATGAGTATGAATGGGATAGTCTCTCTAAACTATCTTATGATGAAAAATATATTTATGTGGTCCATGAGTATGACCCTACCCATGCAACTCATGAGAGACAAAGTCCAAGGGCTATACCTCTAGAGTTCAATCCACATAATAACGATAGTGAGTTTCACGAGGAAAGAATGATACAACAGTTGACAGATCAACTTGTGGAGAGTACCATCGTAGGCATTGTCAACGCTTCCAATAGCCACCTTAACTACTGTATCTTGACCATCACTACCCTCAAACCAGACCAATCTAATGACCCCTTACCACTATTACATCTAAAACTCATAGATTGGGACTTGCAAGATACTACCCCTGAGCTAGATACCTTTCAAAATGATGAAGCCATCATAGACTATCTAGAGGTTAGAGACCATATACCCGCAGGGGATCACAGAGCTAACTATGCCATAGAACTCAATGACAGGGTCTATTTTGGAGAGATTACCAAGCCCTTCAGTCTCAAAAATGTAAAAATCAAAGATAGATCTAACGGTGAAAACTGCTTTGCAGCAATGTTAGATCATGAAAATAGTAAAATATAAAAAGATGTATCCAATGGTGAAAACCTCTCTGAGGCACTGAAGGATGAAAGGCTTGACCCTCTTCCCAATCTAACACATCAGGAGAGATCCCCAATCTTGATGGAACCAACATAATGGATCAACATCGGCACGGGTGAAAATCCAAGGATGATCCATATGGCACAATCTTTAACTGCACAAGAGAAGCCAAAGTTCACTGAATTCTTCAAAAGGAAACAAATCAACTTTGCTTGGTCATATGCAGATATGCCAGAGCTACATCCAAATCTCATAATGCATCACTTGTCATTAGCTCCAAGAGCTAAGCCAGTTAAACAAAATCTAAGGAAGATGCACCCACATATCACACTCATGGTAAAAGAAGAATTGAAGAAGCTACTAGATGTCGGGTTTATTAGACCAATACACTATTCAGAGTGGATCTCAAATATAGTGCCTGTCACCAAACAAGATGTAGGAGTTTGACTATGTAATGACTTCAAAGACCTGAATAAAGCTTGTCCCAAAGATGATTTCCCTTTGCCCAACATTGACATTATTGTAGATCTCATGGTAGGGCACACTATGTTATCCCTAATGGATGGTTTCTTTGGATATAACCAAATCAAAATTACACTAGAGGATGAACACAAAACAACATTCACATGCCCATGGGGTACCTACTGTTGGTGCGTCATGCCATTCAGACTAAAGAATGTGGGGGAAACATATTAGCGGGCAATGACTACAATCTTTCATGACATGATGCACACAATCATGGAAGATTACGTAGATGATATCTTAGAGAAATCACTCATAAGAGAAGGACACCTAGCAGTATTAGACAAGATCTTCACAAGATTGGAGTGCAGTTTAATGTACGCCTCAACTCAAAGAAGTGTGTATTCAGAGTCACATCTAGCAAGCTTCTCGGATACATAGTGTTCGCCAATGGAATCAAAGTAGACCTAACTAAGGTAAAAGCCATCATGGAAATGTTGCCTCCCAAAAATCTCAGTTAGCTACGGTCTCTACAAGGAAAACTACAATCTATCAGAAGGTTCATCTCTCAATTGGTAGATAAGTGTCATCCATTCACGCATCTCCTCCATAAGAACATTCCTTTCAAGTGGGATGATTCATGTGAATAAGTGTTTCAATATTTAAAGGAGTATGTAATGAAACCACCTCTATTGATGCCACCAATCTAGGGCAAGCCATTTCTACTTTACATCTCTGCTACACCAATAGCTCTGGGAGCTTTGCTTGCACAACAAAATCATGAAGGAAAAGAACAAGCAATCTACTACATCAATAGAACACTAGTCAGCTATGAGCTATAGTATACACCAATTGAAAGAGCTTGCCTCACTGTGGTCTTTGCTTCACAAAAATGGAGAAATTATATGCTATCACATTCCATCAAGCTAGTAGCAAAGATCGATCCATTAAAATACTTTCTCAACAAAGCTACCCTTACATATAGAATATCAAAATGGGTCATGATACTCAGTGAATTTGACATTGAGTATGTAGATAGATGAGCAATAAAGGGGCAAGTGATTGCAGATCAGCTAGCAGATGCACCTTTAATAGATGACAATCCATTGAGCTTTGAATTTCTAGATGAGTCCATCTTTCACATTACAACAACAACTTGGAAACTCTACTTTGATGGATCATATACTCAGCATGGGTCCAAAGCAGGTATCTTGTTGATCACACCCAATGGTGACACCATTCCAAAGTCATACAGATTACTCTTTCCATGCACTAATAATGTGGTAGAGTATGAAGCCCTAGTCATTGGTATTAAGATGGCAATAGAATGGGAAATCACAGAACTTCATGTGTATGGCGATTCACAACTTGTCATCAACTAAGTGAATGATGACTATCAAACAAAAGATGAGAAGTTAATACCATACAAACGTATGGTAGACAACTTCAAAGAATACTTTGTTGAGATCTCTTTTGAGCAGATACCAAGGATAGAGAAAAAAGAAGTAGACACCATAGCAACGATTGCATCTCTCCTCAATATTTTTGAAAACCAGTCATGTTATGATTTCTTGGTAGAGCCAATCTCCCATCCTGCATATGACAACCCTAAATCCCACATCATTTGCCATGTCATAGGATCTGATTCTCCCCTATATAGAAAAGTATTTGCATATCTAAAAGACAATACCCTACCTCCTGATCTATCAAATAACCAAAAGAGAACCTTCATCCATCAAGCCTCCCATTTTATTATAATTGCTAACACCCTATATTGATGAGGACTCGATGGTACTCTCTTGAGGTGTCTCAATAATGAGGAATATCAAATGGCCCTAAGCAAAGTTCATGACGGTATATGCAGGACCCACTCTAGTGGTCCTACACTAGCTAAGAAACTCATACGCATGGGATACTACTAGCCAACTATGGAAAAAGACTCCTATCATTTTGTAAAGAGGTGTAAGAAATGCCAAGTCCACGGGAATCTAATACATGCACCAGCACAGGAGCTACAACCTTTAATGGCTCCTTGGCCTTTCTATCAATGGGGACTCGACTTAATGGGAAAGATACACCCTCCATCCTCCAGTGGCTATAAATTCATAATCATTGCCACTGAGTACTTTACAAAGTGGATTGAAGCCGTACCCCTTGCCAATGTCACAGGTAAATAGATTGCCTCTTTCATCCTAAACTACATCATCTACCACTATGGCATTCCTATATCCATTATCATTGATAATGGGAGACCTTTCAAAAATTACGATGTCAAAGAACTATGTGACAAATTTCACATCCAACACTATTTTTCCATCCCATATTACCCCCAAGGAAATGGCCAAGCAGAGGCATCAAATAAAAGCATCTTAAAAACCCTGAAAAAGACTATCAATGATGCCGGCCGCGATTGGCACATCAAATTGAATCTCGCACTATGGGCCTACCGCACAAGTATCTGTACACCCATAGGTGCAATACCATATTCCCTAGTCTATGGCTCTAAAGTCATCTTGCCCATTGAAGTCAAGATCCCATCCTTGCGAGTATCATTAAAAGGCCTCATAGCTAATGAAGAGTACAAAGTATCTAGACTTCAAAAGTTAGAGCTACTGGAAGAAGGAAGACAACATGCTTTTAACCATCTCAAGGCTTATCAGCAAAGGATGTCCAGGAGTTACAATCATAGAGTCAAACCCTGGGTATTTCAGGTTGGTACCCTAGTCCTTAGAGAGAATCCCAAGAATCAACAAGACAGAGAAAAGAAAGGTAAGTTTGAATCCAACTAGTCAGGTCCTTATGTCATCATTGTTGTCTATGGATCAGGTGCTTATCAATTGGCTACGTCAGAAGGTGAATTGTTTGATGATTCCATCAACAACATGCATCTCTGCAAGTTCTACACCTAAACCCCAATGCAAGGGAGTCAAAAATAGCAAGAAAATAAAAAAATAGCAAAAAAATAAAAAATGGAAAAACAACAAAAAAATTGTCCTTTGATGAAAACTTGGTAAACAGGCACCTTGGATAGATACCATGATAAAAACCTGGCAAACATGTGTCATGTGTATTTTAGCTTTTTTGCAAATAAAAGCAAGTGGTGAAAACTTGGTAAACATGTGCTACTTGTGAAAAAATGCCTCCTCCATCTTTTCAGACCCTATTCCTCATCCATTCCTCCTAACCACATCCACCCAATCACATTGAGAAGCCTACCACGGCTTGTTGTTTGCTCATCCTTATCACCTTCTTCCACTAGGCTGCCAAATCTAGACTTGCGTCCATCTTGTCATCCATCCTTAATCAATCCATTGAACCATTGTCAAACTACGTTGCCTCTGAGCTATCACGTAGGCAAGGCAATCATTGATGCACCCCCAAGGCTCCTTCCCCATCTATTCCATCTCATGTCACCTATTCATTGGTCCATCCAAATCCACACCATTTGCCATTGCCTAGGTCCTACGTCCACAAAGTCCACACCCCAAACTACATTGCCTTTGCGTCGTCACATAGGCAAGGCCATTTATCAATGAGCCCCCAACACACTAGGTCAGTCCCTTAGGGCTTGTTTCTTCATGTCTATTGTTAGTGCATCCATAATTAATCAATCCTTTACTTGATTGGAGGCAAAATCCTTGACCTAGTTGAAGAGTTAGATTCTTGAATGTCCCACATCTCAGAGGATAACAATAAGGATCACGATACCATCGCTAGACAGTAGGCATCATTACAAACACACTTTTTTAACAAAACTCTTGACACAAGAACTAAACCTATATCAAGACACAATGAGCCTCAACTACCATGATGATTGTATTTGTTTTCATTGCAAGAAAACATAACTATGGCAAGAAAGTTTGTGCTTATTAAAAGGTTTAAGTCACAGAGTCTTGATTTTTGTCATTATGTCTTTTTATGCTACTCAAGATGTCTAAAAACTAGAGGAGCTATGATGGGGGCATAATAATCTTATTTGTTTGTTGTTTATGGTTCAATCTTTAGTAATGTGATGACTTTGTCTAACGATGTAGTGCCCCTCATTTTTCCTTTCTGATAGACTGATAGTTGTTCTATTAGGTTTGGACATTATGACACTTTGCTTGATGATGGATTTACTATTATGATGTTAGTGTTGGGAATAATCCAAAAACCTGAGAAGGGGGGGTGAATCAGTTGTCCCTAAATTTTAACCTTTTCTGAACCTTGTAAATCTTCTTTATAATTAGATTAACAATGAAGACATTTAAGCATAAATCAACACATGAGTAGAAACAACATGAACACATAACACCAAAATTTTGTCATTGAAAACCTAGTTAAGGGAAAAACCACGATGGGGGTTAACCCACAAAAATGCATACCCTATTAAAATTACTTAAGAAAATAAAAGGCACATGCCTTCGAGTGCACTACCCAAAGCTCACTGCTCAAGAAGAGGCTCATTGCCTATAAGAAATTATGATTTACACAAAGATAATGAACTGAGAAATAACATCTACATTCATGCCTGAATTAGTCCCATTGAAGGCTCAAAAACTTTTTCTCTTATCTTGAAATTCTTCTTCACTAACTCTTCACTCTATACTCCTTTCTCTCCTCTTCTTCTCTGCTCTACTTTTGATCCTTTCTTTAGATTTAATTCATTGAATGCAAGGATGCTTTTCAACAACTCTTCAACAAGTATTTATATGCTTCATCAACCTTGGAATGATCAACAAGGTTGGCTAAACTATACATGGATCATCACACTGTCGGCCAAATGCAACTGAGACTTGAATCTTCTTCTACAACCATGCCACACTTCATAAAAATGCTCTTAGATCATCCATAACATGCTAGGATCATCTGGTCAGCCAAGACTAGGAAGAACATCAACCTTAAGGAAGAAATCTTCAACCAACATGCTCAAACTTCAATGCGGACCTTCAACATAGTAGCCACATGATCTGGAGACCTCCACAAGCACATTGAAATCACCAATAACATTCACTCTAAACCAAATTACAAGAATCATTTGTATCTTCCTTCAGAACCTCAAGAACACTATCTTCTATGACTGTCAGACTAGAAAGATAGCTTGACCTCCAAACCACGAACCACTGGAGTTGATGATACACACTGACTTCCCACACATGCCTTTAGATCCACAGACTACAGTATTTCACTATGGAGCAATCCAGACCAACTTACTATCACATTGTCTCTTCTAAATACTATAAAATCTGGTTCTACTGAAATGGCCATAACTTCTTCAAATCTTCATGCAGACTTCTCAATTCTTAACTAGAGCAACCTCTAGCAATCCTCTACACATCCATATGGTCTGCATGCATTGATTGTCATTAATTTTCTCAATATCCTCAACAATCTGGTCTTCTATACAGACAGCAAAATAGGATACAGTTGACACTAATGGCAACAAGGATATCCTGACATCAATGACAAGACCACTTAGGTACATATTTGTAACAATCTCCCCCTTTGTCATTGATGGCAACATATGATGTGAAAAATTAAATTCAACCATCAAGATAAGAACTTTTCCCCCTTTCTCTTCTCACTTCTACAACTGCTCCCCCTTACATCAGCAACTAGTTTTTCACATGACTTCTCTCCTCCTTTGACATCAATGGTAAAGGGCACATATTTGCTATCTTTTCTCTTTTTACTTCAGATTGATCCCAAAATTTGCATACTGACTACTCCCCCTTTGAGTAATACCTCCTTAACATCAATTCGGATCACAACATATGAATGTGAATTCCACCAGACTGATGCACCTTAGTGTATCTTAGTTCTAATCAGGAGGGGTAATAACCCCTAACTTTTCTCTGAGATATTCAAAAGTATATTTGGAAAGAGGCTTAGTGAAGATATCTGCAATCTGATCTTTGGAAGACACAAACTCCAACTTGACTTCATTCTCATTAACTTTCTCTCTCAAGAAGTGAAACTTGATAGATATATGCTTTGTCTTTGAGTGCAATACCAGATTCTTGGAAATGCTTATAGCACTTGAATTATCACAGAAAATTGTGACTGGCTCCTCAAACACAATTCTGATGTCCTTCAGCATTTGCTTCATCCACAAAACTTGAGAACAATTATTTGCTGCTGCCATATACTCTACCTCTGTAGTAGATAGATAAATTGCCTCTTGCTTTTTGCTCATCCAAGAGACCAATCTTCTTCCCAAGAAGAATGCACCACCACTAGTACTTTTTATATCATCCATATCTCCTACCCAATCAACATCTATATATGCATGAAGAGTGAAATAATTATCCTTTGGATACCACAGTCCATAATCAATTATCCCCTTGAGATATCTAAAAATTCTTTTGACTACCACAACATGAGATTCTTTTGGATCAACTTGAAATTTGGCAACAAGTCCAACTACATTCATGATGTTAGGTATGGTCTAAGTTAGATAGAGCAATCCTCTAATCATTGATCTATACCTTTTCTGATTTGCCTTTGGGGAGTCATCATCTTTGCTTAGCTTGCATCTGGTTACCATAGGAGTACCTACTGGTTTTGAATCTTCCATTCCAAACTTCAACAATTCTTTCACATACTTGGACTGAGATATGAACATACCTTTATCTGACCGAGCAATTTGCAGACCTAGGAAGAAATTCATCTCACCAAACATTGACATCTCAAACTCACTTTTCATCTGATCAGCAAATGCTTTGCACATGCATTCATTTCCACCAAAAATGATATCATCAACAAAGACCTCAACAATTAAAATGTCCTCATGATTTATCTTGAAGTACAAATTACTATTAGTAGTACCTTTGCTAAATCCTAGCTTAAGCAAATGCTTATCTAATCTAGCATACCAGGCTCTTGGAGCTTGCTTAAGTCCATACAAGGCTTTTCTTAGTCTACAAACCATATCTCCCTGATCAGACAACTAAAATCCTTTCGGTTGTTCAATGTAGACTTCTTCCTCCAAATCTCCATTTAGAAATGCTGATTTGACATCCATCTGATAAACTTTAAAATCTTTGAAAGTAACAAAAGCAAGAAATAATCTGATTGTCTCTATCCTTGCCATTGGAGTAAAAGTTTCTTCAAAATCAATTCCTTCCACTAGAGAATAACCTTTACATACCAACCTTGCCTTGTTTCTTACAACGTCACCATCTTCATTTAGTTTATTCTGAAAGACCCATTTGGTTCCAATCACATTTTTTTCCTCAGGACTAGGAACAAGATCCCAAGTGTGATTCTTTTCAATTTTCATCAATTCTCCTTCCATTGCCTTAACCTAGTTTTTATCATTGTAAGCTTCACTTACTAATTTAGGTTCAATCTTTGAAATCAAACAAATCTCTTCTTAATCTTCAGTAACTCTTCTCCTAGTTCAAACACATCTATTTTTATCTCCTATGATTTGATCTTCAGAATGATTCATTCTTACATACCTGGGAGTTTTAGGAATTGTTTGAACTTCTGTTTCTTGAACTTGTTCCTCATCTTCTGCAGTAATCTCTTGAGTTATTGGAGTTATCAGATCAATCTGAATCTGAGTCTGAATTTGATCTTGCCTTCATTGACTTTGACTTTCATCTTGATCATCTAAATCATATATACAATACTTGGAATGACCTTTGCTTTCATTAACTTTAACATTAGCACTTTCAACAATCTTTTTCAACCTCTTGTTGAAGCACCGGTAAGCATTACTTTGAGTAGAGTATCTCAAGAATATTCCTTCATCACTTCTTGCATCAAACTTGCCTAAATCCTCATCTCTTTTGATATAGCATTTACTACCAAAAACTCTAAAATATCTCACAGTAGGAGGATGACCAAACCATAGTTCATAAGGAGTTTTACCAGAATTTCCTTTGATCTACACCCAGTTAAGAGTGTAGATAGCAGTACTCACAGCTTCCATCCAATTAACTTGAGGAACATTTGTTTCCATCATCATCGTCCTGGCAGCTTCTTTAATGGTCCGGTTCTTCCTTTCCATAATTCCATTTTGCTGAGGAGTCCGAGGAGCAGATAATTATCTTTTTATTCCATGCTTTTCACAAAAAGCATCAAACTCACCGGAAGTGAATTTCCCACCAATCTCATTTTCAACTATCACCTTGAACACCTTAAACTTATCAAGAGCTTCTAATTTTTCTTTTAGGAAAGTTACCCACATCATCTGGGAGTAATCATCAATTAGCAACATGAAATATCTGTCTCCTTGCACACTCCTAATTCTAGAATGACCACAGAGATCAGTATGGACTAGTTCCAATCTCTCACTTGAGCCTTGTTCCTTACTTTTGAATGAAATTTTGTTCTATTTACCCAATTAACATTCTCTACATATACTATTAGGTTTCACAAGTCTTGGAAGATCTCTTACAACTTGAGTGAAACTTATTTTGAAAATGTTATCAAAATTCACATGACACATCCTCCTATGCCATAACCAACTTTGATATGTTTGAGTAATCAAACAACTTTTGCCAGAACTACTTAAGTGAAAGATGTTACCTTTAGTTTGAGTACCAGAAGCAATTTTAGTTCCAGAGTTTTCCAAGATTTTGCATTTTCCATCCTTGAAATGAAGATCATAACCCTTGTCAACCAACTGTCCAATACTAAGAAGATTATGCTTCAGTCCTTCCACATATAGAACATTATTGGTCCTATTCTTACCATCCATAGATTCTACCAGTTGAGTTGTCTCAAAATTTCACAAGTCCTCCTTCATAATTTTCAAAACTCACAAACTTACTCTTGTCACTAGTCATATTATGAGAACATCCACTGTCAATCACCCATTCATCCTTTTGAACAACCTGAGAAGCCAAGGCACTTTCCACATTTGCATAGCTAGCAGATTCGGTAGACATTGGATCTTCTTCTTTAATAGAAATGAACACCCAATCACCTTCTCCATGATCAGATTCATCATCTGTGACTCCTTCTCCAGCTTCTTGGACATAATAACAATTCTTTTGACCATTGTACCTATTAGGGTTTGGTTTTGAAAACCTCTCCAAACACCTTGAGGCAAAATGACCAATCTTATTACAAGCAAAACATTTGAGTGCCAACTTTCCTTCATACTTACCGGATCCTCTTGGCATCTGTTTGGCAATGAGAGCTTCAAGATCTATAGTTTCTATTTCAATATCTTCAAGATCCTTCCTTGTCTTCACAAATCTATTTGATCTTGCAAAAGAGCTTTTAACCAGATCCTATCTTTGCTTTCCATACACACTGGCCTTGAATGCAGATTCAAACTTAGGAAGACAATCACCAAACTCACTCATTTCAAATGCTGAAAGCTTGCCAAGTAACTAATCCCTTGTGACTGTTGTTACTGTCCTAATTTCTTCAATGGCTGCAGCCTTGTGCTTATAAGCTATAGGTAAGGACCTGAGCACCTTGGTAACAATTTTTGATTCATCAAATATTTTGCCTGCATTTCTGATACCAGTCACAAGTTTATTTACTTTCTGCATGTAGGAAGTAATGTTTTCATCTTCACTTATTACCAATCTTTCATATTTACCCTTCAGGCTTTGTAGCTTGGCACATTTAACATATTTGTCACCTTCATACATTTTTTCCAATTTACTCCATATTTCATGAGTAGTTTGTAAATCTAGGACATTTGCCAATTCGATATCAGATAGGGCACTCAACAATGCTTCTTTGGCTCGAGTGTTGCACTCAACATCTCTAAGTCCATCTATATTTGAAGGTCCATTCTTCAAAATCTTATACACATTCTTGGTTATTATCTAAAATCCATCACCCATTAATTCTAGATGACACTGCATGCATACCTTCTAAAGGGAGTAATTTGTTCCATCAAATCTCAGACTTTCCTTCTTGTAGATTGACATCTTGGATCTCCTCAAGTGCCTAGGCTTCTTTTAGAGAAACTTGGCTTTGATAACAATTGTTTGGAATAGTTTGGACAACTGAGAGGGGGGGTGAATCAGTTGTCCCTAAATTTTAACTTGTTCTGAACCGTTTAAATCTTCTTTATAATTAGATTAATGATGAAGATATTTAAGCATAAATCAACACATGAGCAGAAACAACATGAACACATAACACTATAATTTTGACATGGAAAACTTGGTTAAGGGAAAAACCATGGTGGGGGTTAACCCACAAAAATGCATACCTTGTTAAAAGTACTTAAGAAAATAGAAGGCACATGCCTTCGGGCGCACTACCCAGAGCTCACTGCTCAAGAAGAGGCTCACTGCCTATAAGAAATTATGATTTACATAGAGATAATGAACTGAGAAATAGCATCTACATTCATGCCTGAATCAATCCCATTGAAGGCTCAAAAACTTCTACTCTTATCTTGAAATTCTTCTTCACTAACTCTTCACTCTATACTCCCTTCACTCCTCTTCTTCTCTGCTCTACTTTTGATCCTTTCTTTAGATTTAATTCATTGTATGCAAGGATGCTTTTCAACAACTCTTCAACAAGTATTTATATGCTTCATCAACCTTGGAATGATCAACAAGGTCAGCTAAACTAGACATGGATCATCACACTGTCAGCCAAACACAACTGAGACTTGAATCTTCTTCTACAACAACACCATGCTTCATAAAAATGCTCTTAGATCATCCACAACATTCTAGGATCATCTAGTCGGCCAAGACTGGGAAGAACATCAACATCAAGGAAGAAATCTTTAATCAACAAGCTCAAACTTCAATGTGGACCTTCAACATAGCAGCCACATGATCTGGAGACCTACATGATCTGGAGACCTCCACAAGCACATTGAAATCACCAATAACATTCACTCTAAAATAAATTACCAGAATCATTTGTATCTTCCTCCGGAACCTCAAGAACACTATCTGCCATGACTGTCAGACTAGAAAGATAGCTTGTGGACCTCCAAACCATGAACCACTGGAGTTGATGATACACATTAACTTCCCACACATGCCTTCAGATCTGCAGACCATAGTATTTCACTGTAGAGCAATCCAGACGAACTTACTATTACACTATCTCTTCTGAATACTATAAAATCTAATTCTACTTAGATGGCCATAACTTCTTCAAATCTTCATGCGGACTTCTCAATTCTTAACTAGAGAAACCTTTGACAATCCTCTACATAGCCATATTGTCTACATGCATTGATTGTCATTAATTTTCTCAATATCCTCAACAATCCAGTCTTCTATACAGACAACAAAATAAGATACAGTTGACACCAATGGTAACAAGGATATGTTGACATCAATGACAACACCACTTAGGCACATATTTGCAACAGTTATTTGGTGATACTTTGTTGATGTTAGATTTACTTCTATGATGACATTTGATGATACTGTTAGTACTGGTGTTTTATGCTTATGTTATGATTAGTTATGGATTTAATTGACTATGTGGATCAACCTTATTATGTGTATCATGCAATTATCTAATGATGGTTCTTATTTAGTTGTTCAATAATTGATTGTTATGTGTGTTGAGATTATGTGTGGATGTGTTGGTGAAAGGGACAATGTGGCATTACTCATGCATGAGTACCCTACTATTCTATGATTCCCTTCTACGATGTGTTTGACTATATATATATATGTCTATTTGTTTGACCATTTTGTTTGCTTCAAGATGCAGGTATCTGACATTGACTCCACCTGAATCAACATGTTTGACTATACCTTAAATCCAATGGAAATTGATGAATGAAGATGACATAAGGTCCCTTATCTTGTCACCATCCTCGAAGAGGATGGGTATTCAGTCCTATGTCTTGTCAGTAAGGTTGGTTTGGGCATGATTGTAAGTCACTATTGTTTGATCATGTGTGGTCGTTAGGTATTGTTTGGCATGTGGTTTATTAGGTTGTAATGGTGTGATTATTGTTTTGATTAATTGCTTCATTAAATGGAAATTATTAGTCTTGAGGGCACTTTGATAAATAAATAATAATAGTAATGAGATAAATAGAGTGTTTTAAAATGGGAATTTAATTGATAAGTTTAACA
Organism: Cunninghamia lanceolata; assembly: GCA_027924645.1. Lineage (NCBI taxonomy): Eukaryota > Viridiplantae > Streptophyta > Pinopsida > Cupressales > Cupressaceae > Cunninghamia > Cunninghamia lanceolata. Next base: position 1,258,656 of record BSBN01001483.1, on the reverse strand, counting down.
TGAAAAAAAATTATAAACAAGTAATATTTTGGTTAGTGTCCATAAAAATAAATTTATATCTGTGTGTATCCTATATCTATTGAACCCATGAGAGGACGTCTCTTTGAAGTGACTTGCATGGTCTGTATTTATACTATGCTTTGTTGGTCTTTCCTTTATCTTGCGTATTCTCAAAGAGCTTCATTTAGCATCACCAATAATCTACACCATGTTCTTTTTGCCTCCATGATGCATCCCTCTTCCTCTCCTATTCTTAGTACTTTGGATGTTAATTCCAAGAATGCGAGGTACTGAATTAATTCAAGTTACTTGATAGTTTAATAGTATCTTTGACCAAGATATCTTGGTTAGAAAACCACTTCTTTTGTGGAATGATTTTTAATCTAGAATTTAACTCATAAATGAAATTATTAATTTTATTTTATAAAAACTATAGCTATTAATATAGGCCCATAAGTTAAAACTATAACTGGTTATTTATTTAAGTCATTTTTCTTTATATATATTGTATTTGAGTAATTATCAAAATTAGATATAAATAAAAAATTGCAAGTAAAGATATTGGGCTTATTTAGATTCTGAATAGATTAGTTGATTTGTTGAGCTCGATATTGAATCAGAATAAGATAAATAAGATTAGAGTTTTAAATTATATTTGTTTTAATTTGATTTAAATTAATATGTTTTAAATTTAAATGTTGATAAATTAAAATTTATATTAGTTTTTCTTTTGTTACGAATTCTTTTAATGGTTGTTAAGTTGAAGTTTGATTTATAAATATTGTAGTTAGTTATTGCTTTATTGCGAGTTAAAATTTTTTATGTAAGTGGATTTGTTGTTGGTTGTAATAAGGGCTAATGTGCAAGTTGTTTAGGTTCAATTCTAGAGGCTTAAGATGTTTATGTTTGATTTTGTGTATTGGGTGGATAGGTATCTTGAGATAATGATGTTATGAGAGTATGATGTCTCTGGTTTTTGTATGAGGACTTTGGTAATTATAAATGAGAAAGAATGTTGTTTATTCTTGATGTGATTGCTTCAATTGGAAGTATTGGGCAATGATTTAAGAGTTGGCCCTTGTAATTATGTTTTGTATGCAAGAAGGGAAATGCCTTGCATTGTATATGTGAACTTGTCATTATGATGGTCCTTGTTTTGTTTGATAGAGTCTTTTAGATGCAGATAGGGGAGTGGCTTTCAATGTGGGGCCAGTACCCAAAGTGGTTGTCAGGGTAACCCATTGAAAGTTGATAATCAAGTGATAACTTAATAATAAATCTAGGGGGCAGGGTAGTTGTTCACATTAAATAAGATAATTGGATGCCTCACCCCTGCTTGTAGTGCTAGTTTAAACTAAGAATGGGATGAGAAGGCTTGGTTGGCAAGATCAACTTTCTTGTCCTCATGAAAGGAATGTTGGTTCCACATGTGTCACCCTATGGGGTCGGCGTCTAGTGAGAGACTGTCAGGGTAACCATAGATGGGGGCCAACATCTAGTGAGAAACTGTTAGGGTAACCCATGTTAGGACCATGCGATGACACTCTTTCCTACTACATCCTAGCATTCCCTTTTTGTGTTCTCCTTTATTGTGTGACTACCTCTGGAGTGATGGTTGAGTTACTTGTGATGTTCATATTGACTATGTTGTATTAGAGTCTGGGGTAGTCCTTGCACCTATTAGTTTATTGTCTTCTTGACTATTTCATGTTGTGGGACCTTACTGTTATCTCTTAGCACGAGGGGTGGTCCTTAGGGTTCCACATGGTTGGGTGGTTGTGCTTTTATCTCCATTGGTTTTTCTTGTTGATGATTGTGTGCAAGAAGGATGTATCGCATGTAGTAGATTTTAGACCTTGATCTAGCTCAAGGAGATAGCTATGTATGTTCTTGTCTTGTAGATTCATGTACTATTGTCTTGATGTAAGTATTCCAATGTAATAAGAAATGAGATATTGTAACAATGAAAATGTATACTTCCTCTTGTGAAGGAAATTGTATTTGTACTTGTAATACTTGATATAGGATCTTGATGTTTGCTTATCTGATGATATATTATGAATGAAATGTGTGTGTTGATTTATTTGATGTATTTGGATTTAGAATAAACCATGGTTGTTAGTTAGATCATGTTAATAATTAGTAATGCACCCATGGAATCCCTAGAGGATAAAGCTTAACTTAGATGTTATGATTAGATATGATTTGCATTTCGTTGTTAGTTCCTTCTTTAAAAAAATAATTGTCCTTTTGTGTAGTATAGTTGAGTTGTTCCCTAGGGTTTCATGGCGGGGCGTTACAAACGACATGATCAGAAAAAATCATTGAGGATGTTCTAGGTCTAAGCATGAAACAAGACAATCCTTGTTTGTTGACACATGCAAAAAATGTTCAAGTCATCTAGATTCAATTTTGACTAGATTCTTGTATTACCTTGCTATATCAAAATCCACGTAAGAGATGCTTAGGTCATCTAGGTTCAATTATACCTTGATGCTTGTATTTTCTTATAACATTTTAAAATCTCAATGATGAAACAAAGTACTTCAAAAACTTGTACAAGAAGATGAAAAAATCCACATCATACATACCAAATTGCATTTCATTTCATTTATAAGCATTTTCGAAGTGGCTTAAGATCCAAGTCCTTTATCTACATCTCTTAATCTACTCACCCTTTTCTCCCTTTTCATTTTGAGAGTACACCAATTGTCCTCCTGAAGGGGTGTCATCATCATCATTCATCTTGTTTGCTAACTTACCATTATCTTTCTTTGTCACCCTCACTCTTGAGTGACTGGGGTGTCACCAATCACCAATCAATCCGAGAAATTATCCAAATGTATGTCTATCCTTAATCCACGCCAATCGAGTAAAGTCAATCTTGTCAAAATTATCCAATCACAATCAGTGGTCTTGATCCTAATCTAGTCGTGAACCAAATCAATCAATTGTCATCATCAGTGGGATATATCTTTCCTGCATCTTTGTGTTGATCTAGGATAGATCACTCCTCACAATGAAAAACACTATCATTGATCATTATCGATTAATCATTAGTTTACAGCTGGGCAGGGGAAATACCTTGTTTGTTCTTGTATCATTTGTGCATACTTGCTTTCTTTTTTGTGTGTGTTATCATTTTATCTTGCGTAGCTTGTCATTCAGCTCTTTCATTCCATCCCTTATCCTACATTACCCAATTTCTTCTCCCATCTATCATGTCAACCTATCTCATCGTGAGATTGTCTGTCATCTTGTCGTCACATTCTTCCCGACCAATCTCCCAAGGGGGCATCTTATCATCATAAACCTATACTAGGGGCAAACTGGGGCATGTATCAATCGCATATTTTTTTTTAATTCTTTGAAACAACATGATAAAACACATTGCATCAAAGAGGGGAAAAATGTATACACCTAAAAATGGCTAAGTCAAATTAAATAAATATTTTAATATTTATCTTAATTCTTATTCTTCTATCAATTAAATAAATATTCTAATTTATTTAAATGATTCACTTCCCTCCAATAATTAAATAAAATCAATTTATTTAATTAAAATCCCCTAATTCTTCTAATGTCTCACATAATTAAATAATCCTAAATTATTTAATTAGTCTCAAATTCCTCTATCCTATGTCCTAATTCCATAATTCCACCTTACCTTTCCACCTCATCATGTTGCACATAATTGAATATTTTAATATTTAATTAGCTAATATCCCCTCACCCACATGTCCTATTTATCCTCCAGTCAAATTAGTTAACTCATCAATCAAAATAGTTAACTAATTAGTCAATTGAGTTCACTGGTCAATGTATTTTGTTGACTCCCCAATCAATCTAGTTAACTGATCAATCATCTCAGTTAACTACTCAATCTATTCTATTATATCCCATAACTCATGAAGAAGGCTTGGACATTTGTCCACTTCTGATTAGTGCACATTCCCTCAAACTTTCTCAACTATACACATCTCAAGAAGTTCCTCCAATTATGGATCTGTTGACGCTTGGATTTGGTCTTCCCTCAGCCTATATAAGCAAGGTCTTCACACCCATTTATATCCATCTAAGCTTAAGTAAACTTACTCTGCAGGAATTATTACAAGATGCCTTTGGCAAAGTTATCATCCATTTGCATTCATACTACCTCATTATCACAATTATCATCACTATGTCTCCATTATCGATCACCCATCTCCATTATAGTTGCATTGTAGTTTAGTCTCCATTGCACATTCCACATCACAACCGTTCTACTCTTGTCATCTTCAACAACAAGGAAGTACACACTTCTAAGAACTCCATTACCATCAAGATAAAGAGTAGATAGGTGAACAATGGAAGCATAGAGGTAATTTATGATCTTCGAAGGTATATTCTTTATTTACTTGTATTTACATCAATTTCCATTAAGTTATTGGATACTTAGTTATTTAGATTGTTATTCACATTTTTCTACTAACAAGAGGAATATGCTATTTTTAGTCCTATATGATGGATTCTCTTACAATATTTAAGGTTTTTATGTTGGACAGATTTTATGACAGCTATAAGATGTGTAAGAGCATATGTCATAGCTATTTTTGGCCTGGAGTGCTCCATCCTTGGGAAGTCAAATCTGCCATGTATGACAGATGTAAGAGAGGTATTTGCATCTTGTACAAGTGTCATTTGATGCAAGAAAATGGCCATGTGGCCAAGATGGATGCCCATCTCTAGAGGCTTCCTATTTATACCTTGTAACTCTATATAATGCAACGTTTGGAGTTGTAGTTTGCATAGTGTTTGTATTGATACTATTATGCTGCCAAAATCACTCCAGAAACAACATTTGCAGACTCCTAGAAGAACTTGCCTTGCAAGTGTATTGTAATCCTTTCATAGATTTGATAATACATTGTGCGGGTTTTGGAGTGTGGGGTCTTTTACCTAAAAAGTTTTTCCCCATGATATATCTTGTGTCACTATCTTTATGTGTCATGTTTCTACTGTAATCTTTATGTTATGTGTTTAACATTACTGCAATTGTAAGGATTTAAAAGAATTTGCATACTATTCCCCTCATTAGGTTGGTGTAGGAAGTGTGTTCTGCATACCTTGCTTCCTTTCAGTTGGTATCAGAGCTTGATCACCTTTCATCCTAGTTGTTGGGTAGGGGTTTTTTAAGCTAATCTTTGATTGAGTGGGAGTCTGTGCAAAGTATTTTGTAATCTTTTTTTAGGAAGAAGATGGTAAGCACATCTGAAAGGATAGATTTGGAAAAGTTTAATGGCAACAATTTTGAGTTGTGGAAACTTAAAATGGAAGACATACTTGTTGACAAAGACCTATGAGAAAAAATTTCCAAAACAAAACCAACGGAAATGCCATAGGTAGGTTGTGATCTCAAAGATCATAAAGCTAAGGGTCTTGTGAGACTCTATTTAGCTAATTTCGTCTTGCTAAATGTTCATGAAGAGAAGATTGCAAAAGAACTATGGAAGAAACTTGGTGATGTTTATCAAGCCAAATCCCTAGTAAACAAGTTATTCCTGAGGAAGAAGCTATATTCTTTGAGGATGGAAGATGGAGGATTAGTTGCAGATCACCTGAATGCCTTCAACATGTTAGTTGCACAATCGACTTCCGTTAGTGTGAAGATGGAGGATGATTGTATGACCTTACTTTATTCTTTTCCATACTTGTGGGACCACCTTGTCATGGCCATTGGGAGTACTACAACCACCTTCAAGATGGATGAAGTGGTGTCTTTATTGTTATGTAAAGAAATGTGAAGGAAGTCTTCTAAAAGGGCTAAGGAGACTCTTGTGATTCATGGTAGACCCAAAGAGAAAGGGAAAAAGAAAGACAAGAAAGATGAAAAGTGAAAATCCAATTCCCATGAGAGATCCAAATCTCCTGGAAAGCCCAAGGTAGTGTGTTGGAACTGTGAAAAACTAAGCACTTCCAAAAGGAATGTAAGGAGGAAAAGAAAAAAAAGAAGGAGAACATCTCTAATTTAGATTCTGACAAATCTCAAGATGATGGTGATGCTTTTATTGCTACCCTAGCCACCCATGCATCAGAAGATGTGTGGCTGATTGACTTTGGTGCTTCTTTCCACATGACCTCACATCGAGGTTGGTTCACAAAGCATGAAGAGTTTGATGGTGGGAAAGTGTACCTAAGTGATGACTCTCATTTAAAGATAGCTAGATGTGGAAGAGTCTTGATCTGATTCCCTGATGGATGAGTGAAAGGGATCAATAGGGTGATGTACATCCCTGGTTTAGCATGAAACTTCCTCTCTATAAGTAAATTGAATGATCCAGGTGTGTAGGTTGTTTTCTTAGGTGGAGGATGCAAGATGACAAGAAGAGCTATGGTGCTTGCTAAGGGTACTCAGAGAGGCACTTTGTTTCAACTGGATGCATGCACTACTTAGTGTAATAGTTCTTCTATGAAAAGAGCTTTAGATTCTTCATCCTCACCATTAGAACAAGCAGTAAAGAAATATGTTGCTTCAACTTACGATGGTAGTGCTTTCTAGGTACCTAAGGGTGCTCATGCTTTGGAAATGAAACTTCCTGTTGAGAAGATAATGTTGTGGCATAAGAGACTTGGTCACATTGGTGAGAAGGTTCTTAGAGCCCTAAAAAATAAAAACCTCGTTGAGGGGTTAAATCATTGTAATCTCAAGTTTGACTTTTGTGAACATTGTATATATGGAAAACAAAACCATGTTCAATTTTACTCTAGTTCTCACAAGTCTTCTGGTATTTTGGATCTTATTTATTCTGATGTGTTTGGTCCTATAAATGTTCCTTTGATTTTTAAGTTGTTATACTTTATATCATACATTGATGATTACAGTAGAAGGACATGGGTTTATTTTCTCAGAAGAAAATATGAAGTCTTTAGTTGGTTCAAAGAGTTTAAATCTTTTGTAGAGAATCAAACTGGTAAAAAGATTAAGTGTTTGAGAATTGATAATGGTGGTGAGTTTTGTTCCGTAGAGTTTGATAAGTTCTGTAAAGAACATGGAATTGAAAGACATAAGAAAACTCCTTATACCCCACAAGAAAATGGAGTTACAGAGAGGATGAACATAACGTTGATGGAGAGGGCTAGGAGTATGCTTAGTGGTGATAGCCTCAAACAAAATTTTTGGGCTGAAGCTGTAGCCATTGCTTACTACCTGGTTAATAGGTTTCCTACTTCAGCACTTGTTGATAAGACACCCATGGAGGCTTGGTCTAGTAAGAAGTCCTCATTGAGACATCTTCATGCTTTTGGTTGTGAGGCATATGTACATGTGCCTATTGAGAAGAGGTCAAAGTTGGAGAACATGGCAGTTAAGTGTATCTTCATTGGCTATAGTGTTGGTGTGAAAGGGTATAGGCTTTGGGATCCTGTGGCTAAGAAAGTATTGTATAGCAGAAGTGTTATTTTCAGAGAGGTATCTCCTTCTCCTATTGTTTTACATCTAGAAGAAAAAGAAAATAAAGAGGATGTGGTTTAGTTTCCTACTATCCCTGAGAAGACTAAATCGAAAGACCCTGTTGGACCTGATGATGAGGAGATCTCTAGTAGCTCTAAAAGTTTAGAAGAAGAGGTAGAACCTCCACCTCAATCTTTGAGGAGGTCCACATGAAACAGGAAGCAACCTGATAGGTTTGGTTATACATTGCTAGTTTCTAGTTGTGCTGATGCCTTGATTACTAACACTGATGAGCCTAGAACTATGACAGAGGCTATGGACATGAAAGATATAGGTTCCTAGAAGGAGGCCATGGAGGATGAGATGGATTCTTTGGAAAAGAATAAAACTTGGGACTTGGTGCCTTTGCCTGATAGATGAAAACCTGTTGGATGTAAATGGGTGTTCAAGAAGAAATTTGGAACAAATGGCAGTGTTGAGAAGTACAAGGCCAGATTGGTTGCGAAGGGGTATTCACAAATGAAGGGAATTGATTATGGTGAGATTTTCTCTCCCATTGCAAGGATGACATCTATTTGGTTCCTGTTATCTCTTGTAGCATCTTATGACTTAGAAGTGGAACAAATGGATGTGAAGACAACTTTCCTTCATGGTGACTTGGAGGAAGAAATTTATATGTCATAGCCTAGGCACTACGTGATGAAAGGTAAAGAAAATTTGGTTTGTAAGTTAAAGAAGTCTTTGTATGGTTTGAAGAAATCTCCTAGGATGTGGTACTTGAAGTTTGATGGCTTTGTGTTGTCCATTGGATTTATGAGATCAAAATTAGGTCATTGTGTGTATTACAAGTTTGACAATGATTGTATTCTCATTATTACACTATATGTTGATGATGTGTTGCTGATTGGGAATGGTAAGAATATGATTTTTGATTTGAAGTATGAGTTGTTAGCACAATTTGAAATGCAAAAATTAGGGGTAGCTAGGTACATTCTAGGGATGGAGATTAGAAGAGATAGAGCAAACAAAAAACTTTGGTTAAGCTAGAGTATGTGAAGACCATGTTGGAGAGATTCAAGATGATAGATTGTAGACCATTGTGTGTTCTTGTTTCATTGGGGACAAAGTTATCTATTAATGATTGTCCAAAGTCTCCTTCTGAGATGGAGGATATGAGTAGAGAACCTTATGCTACTGTAGTTGGTATCTTGATGTATGTTATGGTCTATACAAGACTAGCCATTGCCCAAGCAGTGGGAGTCCTTAGTCAATTTATGGATAATCCTAGATGAGTACATTGAGATGTAGTTAAGAGAGTGTTCAAATATCTGAGGGGTACTTCTAAGTATTCCTTATTCAAATATCATGGTTATCCTACAAGACCTCAGGATTCTATGAGTATTTGTGGATTTGTGGATTCTGATTGGGTAGGTGACATTGATAGCAAGAGATCCACTAGTACTTATGTGTTTACCATGTTTGGTGGTGCTTTTAGTTGGATGAGTAAGCGACAACATGTGGTTTCTTTGTCCATGATAGAAGCAGCACACATGGCAGCAACTCATGCTTGTAAGGAAGCCATTGGCTTAAGAGGTTGTGTTCAGATATTGGTTTTGATGCAGGACAAATTACTCTCTATTGTGACAGTTAGAGTGTGATTTGCTTAGCAAAGAATGCTACTTTCCATGCCACAACAAAGCACATTGATGTTCAATATCATTTTGTTCATGATATGGTAGAAGATGGGAAGGTGATATTAGGAAAAGTAGACACTTTGAAAAATGTTGCAGATGCATTGAATAAACCTGTGGGCATAGATAAGTTCAGATGGTGTTTAGAGTCTATGGGCCTCTTGGCCCCTAGTATTTAAACCATCCCATTCTATTGGCTCTTGCAAGGTGTTTGACAAGTGGGATAATGTTGGGAATTATGGTGTCTTAACCTTGTAATTCCTAGCATTGGTTATTTGATTATTTATGTATTTATTTGCTCAATTTTGTATTTACTTGTACATTCAGTTTTGGCATAGTTTGAGGTGGCATTAGGACATGTCATCTTACATGGAATTTTCTTTTAATGGTCAAGTCAAACACATGTGGATTTGGGCATTTGAGGTGGAAATAATATGCCATGTGTCAGCATCTTGGAATATGACGGAAGAGTTATTTTGTATGACAGAATCTATGACGCGTAATAGCCAAGTATACAAATTCCTATGAAAAGTGAAGACAAGTGTTGAAAATTATATTTGCATGTGGAGAAGGCATCTTTGGGTGCCCAAGTTGGGCTATGACATTTTGTAAGAGGAATGTGCTATTTTTAGTCATTTATGACACATTCTCTTACAACATTTAAGGTTGTTTCATTTGGCAGATTTTATGATAGCTGTAAGATGCATAAGAGCATTTGTTATAGCTATTTTTGGCCTGGAGCACTCCATCCTTGGGAAGTCAAATCTGCCATGTATGATAGATGTAAGAGAGGTATTTGTGACTTGGACAAGTGTCCTTTGGTGTGGGAAAATGGCCATGTGGCCAAGATGGATGCCCATCTCTAGAAGGTTCCTGTTTATGCCTTGTAACTCTGTATAATGCAGTGTTTGGAGTTGTAGTTTGCATAGTGTTTGTACAAGTACTATTATGTAGCCAAAATTACTCTAGAAACAACATTTGCAGACTCCTAGAAGAACTTGCATTGCAAGTGTATTTTAATCCTTTCATAGATTTGATAATACATTGTGCAGGTTTTGGAGTATGGGGTTTTTTATCTGAAAAGGTTTTCCATGCGATATATCTTGTGTCACTCTCTTTATGTGTTGTGTTGCTACTGTAATCTTTATGTTATGTGTTTAACATAACTTTGCATACTATTCCCCTCATTAGGTTGGTGTAGGAAGTGTGTTTTGTGTACCTTGCTTCCTTTCAAGAATTAGGGTTAGAATTTCTTTAAAATTAGTGTTAGGGTTATAGTTACAATTAAAATAGGGTTAGAATTATGTTTATGTTTATAATTAGGTTTAGGGTTAGAATTGGAGGTAGGGCTAGGGTTAGAATTGGGGTTAAGGTTGGGATACGATTGGAATTAGGAATATAATTAGAGTTAAGTAGATTTAGGGGTAGAATTAGGGTTAGGGGTAGAATTAGGGTTAGTGTTAGAATTACTACTAAGATTAACGTTAGGGTTAGGGTTATAGTTACAATTTAGGTTCAAATTAGAAGTTACGCTTACAATTTGGGTTAGGGTTAGGGTTCAGGTTCAAGTTAGAATTAGGGTTAGAAGTATGACTAGTGTTAGGCTTGGGGATAGAATTAGGCTTCGAATTATTATTAGAACTAGAGTTAGAGTTGAGGTTAAGGTTCAAGTTAGAATTATAGTTATAGTTAGTATTATAATTAAGTTTAGAATTAGGGTTACAACCATGGTTAGAATTAGGGTTGGGCTTAGGGTTAGAATTAGGGTTAACTACATCTAACTGTAGAATTAGGGTTAGGGTTATCATTAGAGTTAGGGATACAATTGGGGTTATTGTTAGGGTTATAATTATGGTTATAATTAGGGTTAAGGTTAGAATTAGAGTTAGGGTTAACATTATTATTAGAATTAAGGTTAGGATTAGGGCTATATTTATAATTTGGGTTTAATTTATTAATTGAATTAGTATTGGAGTAAGAATTAGGGTTAGGGATAAAATCAAGCTTAGAATTTTAAGTAGATTTAGGGTTAGGGTTAATATTACAATTAGAATTAGGGTTAGGATTATAGTTAGAATTAGTGTTAGAATTAAGGTTAGGGTTTAGGTTAGAATTAGGTTTAGGGTTGGGGTTAGAATTAGGGTTAGTATTGGCCTGAATGTTAGGGTTAGGATTAGGGTCACAATTAGGGTTGGGGTTAGGGTTTAGGTTAGCATTAGGATTATAGTTATTATTACAATTAGGTCTTGAATTAGGGTTACAACTATGGTTAGAATTAGAGTTGCGGTTCAGGTTAGAACTGGGGATAGAATTAGAAATTAACTAGATATAGGGGTGGAATTAGGCTTAGGGTTAGAAATAAGGTGAGGAATAGAATTAGTGTTACTATTAGGGTTAGAATTAGGGTTAGGGTTATGACTACAGTTACAATTACTGTTAGAATTAGGGTTAAAATTATGATTAAGGTTAGAATTAGGGTTAGGGTTGGATTACAATTAGGTTTAGTATTGGCCTAAATATTAGGGTTAGCTTTAGGGTTGGGTTACAATTATGTTTTGGTTAGAATAAGGGTTAGAATTATGTTTTGGTTAAAACAAGGGTTAGAATTATACTTAGAAATATGGTTAGTATTAGGGTACAATTAGGGTTAGGGTTACACTTACATTTAGGGATAGGGTTAGAATTATGGTTACAATTATGATTAATGATAAAAATATGGTTAGGATTAGGGATAAAACTAAGGTTGGAGACAGAATTGAGGTTGGGGTTATGTTTAGAGCTAGAGTTATGGTTACAATTACAGTTAGGGTTACAATTACGGTCATGATTACAATTCTTGCCTAAACCCTAATTTAAGCATAACCCTAATTCTGAACCAAACCCTAATTGTAATCATAACCCTCAATCTAACCCTATTTAAAACCCTCAACCTAACTGTATCCCTAAAAAAACCCTAATTCTATATCGCCAAGGTCTTGATGGTACTCTCCTTAGGTGTCTAGATAGAGAAGAATATCAAATTACTCTGAGTGAAATACATGACAAGATATGCGGAACTCACTCTAGTGGTCCTACTCTAGCTAAGAAACTCATACGCATGGGATACTATTGGCCAACAATGGAACAAGATTCCTATCATTTTGTGAAAAAGTGCAAGAAGTGCAAATTCATGGGAACCTGATACATGCACCAGCGTAGGAGCTACAGCCATTAACAACTCCTTGGCCTTTTTGTCAGTGGGGACTTGACTTAGTGGGCAAGATCCACCCTCCTTCCTCAAGCGGCTATAAATTCATCATCACTGCCACTGAGTACTTCATGAAGTGGATTGAAGTCGTACCCTTAGCCAACATCACAGGCAAACAGATTGCCTCTTTTATTTGAAACTATATCATTTGTTGTTATGGTGTCCCTTCGTCCATCATCACTAATAATGGATGACCATTCAAAAACCAAGATGTCAGGGAACTATGTGACAAATTCCATATCCAACACCGCTTTTCAACCCCCTACTACCCATAAGGTAACGGCCAAGCTGAGGCATCAAATAAAACCATTATGAAAATCTTTAAAAAGGTTGTTAATGATGCTGGCCGTGATTGGCATGTCCAACTAAATCCCACGCTGTGGGCCTACCGCACAAGCATCTACACACCCACAGGTGCAACACCATACTCCCTAGTCTATGGATCTAAAGCTATCTTGCCCATTGAAGTCAAGATCCCATCCTTGTGAGTCTCATTAAAAGGCCTCATATCAGATGAAGAATACAGAGTGACCAGACTCCAAGAATTAGAGCTACTTAAAGAGAGAAGGCAACAGGTCTTTAACCACTTGAAAGCATATCAACAACACATGTCTGGAAGCTACAATCACCAAGTAAAGCCCCGGATATTCCAAGTCGGTGACCTAGTCCTAAGAGAAAATCCTAGAAATCAGCAAGATAGAGAAAAGAAAGGAAAGTTTGAACCTAACTGGCTGGGTCCTTATGTTGTCATCATAGCTTATGGATCGGGGGCATATCAATTGGCCACATCTGAAGGTGAACTGTTTGATGATCCTATCAATAGCATTACCTTCGCAAGTTCTATACCTAAAAACCCCAATGTAAGGGAGTCCTGAAAAAATCCAAAAAATTGAAAAAGTGATAAAAAAGAACAAAAAAATTAAAAAAAAAGAAAAATAACAAAAAAATCATCTTATGGTGAAAACCTGGCAAATAGGCATCATGTGTACTCTTGGCTTCCGTGCAAATAAAAGCAAGTGGTGAAAACCTGGTAAACATGCACTATTCTATGACAAACCACTTCCCCCATCAGTTTCAACTTTATATCTCTTGTGTCTATCGTATCGTTCACCTCAAACTAGTTCTTTGTACTATTGTCAAACTACGTCGCCTCTGAGTTATCACGTAGGCAAGGCCATTCCCAATGTGCCCCCGAGGCTCTATTGTCCTGTCAGTCCTATATCTAGTCTTTCTATCTATCTGGGTCCATACCACACCATCACCTAGGTCTTAGGTCCATCAGGGTTCTCCCTGAACTACGTTGCCTCTGCGTCATCACGTAGGCAAGGCCATTTAGCAATGAGCCCCCAAGGCACTAGGTCAGTCCCTTAGGGTCCATCTCTCCATGTCTATTGTCCTCTCACCCATAATAAGTTGATCCTTGTCTACACTGGGAGCAACTCCTTGACCTAGTTACAGATTTTGATTCTTGAGTGCCATCGTTCTAAGAGGATACCAATAAGGATTGCGATACCTTTCACTAGACAAGCAAGCACAACAAAACAAGCTACCCAAAATAGAAATTCTTGACACAAAACATCAACTTGTCCTAAACAAAGCAGAACACCATATCAAAACACTCAAATTGATTCTATATCAATTATGGCAAAAGACACATCTAATGCACAGAAGTTTTGTCAACAGGTTAACTTACAAGGTCTTGAATTTTTGTCATTATGTCTTCCTATGCTACTCAAGGATGCTAAAAACTAGAGATGCTATAATGGGGGCATAATTTTTCTTTGTTTGCTGCTTGTGGATTAAACTTTAGTAATGTGATGACTTTTGTCTAATGACATGACCAGCAAAAGATCATCGAGGACTCTAAGGTCTAAACATGAAAAGGGGCAATCCTTGTCTGTTGAAATGCAAGAAGTACTCATGTCGTCTAGATTCAAGTTTGACTAGATGCTTGTATCAACTTGCTATATCAAAATCCAGGTAAGCGATACTCAGGTCATCTCAGTCTAATTATGCCTAGATGCTTGTATTACCTTACCACATTTCAAAAAGGGAAAAATACCAAAAAAGTGCCCAATGATGAAAGCAAAAACCTTGCAAAATTTTCACGATGACAAATCCACGTCCGTATCCATCTCATATCCAGCAAATCCATATCATCTGTGCAATAATGCCATCTTGCAACATATCAAAAGAAAATTGATATTTCTTCATTTTCTTCTCTTCCACCTATCTGTATCATCCCTGTGTCGATTGAGTATATTTGGACATATAAAAAACATAGCATATAAGTTGCATATCACATGAGATAGTCATTCACATGATTACATCATTTTGCATACATAATAAATGCATTAGATCATTTCTATACATGTTTAGGTCATCCACATATATGTGCATCCATACATTACATTAAAAGAAAATCAAAAACATAGACCAAACACATCTAGAGCTGCATGATCATAATCGCATCTATAAAACATATCCATAGCGCATCTATATTAGCATAACAACATCATCCTAATATCCATCTAATATGCATCACATATAAAACATCATAAGATAACATGCATCTCAGAGTCACCTATCTCAAATGTACAACATATCAAAATCTTGGTCCAATCTCAGAGTCATGTCATAAATGTATACAAAATATAAACAAATGGTGATACATGTCTCATATAATACATATCGGCTATCTCAGCCATCCATCAAAAATATGTACAAATCTGATACAAAATGGTACAACTATCCAAGGCTGCCTAACCCTACTGTCAGGGAACATTGCTCCCTGCATTGGCCTCTCCTCTATCTCCCTCTATTTGCTATGGGCCCCTTACTGAGCCTATAGACCGAGACCCACCTACCCTTTGTAATGCCTCTGACTGACCCCTAAAGCTAGGGGCATGATGCTCTACTGACAGCTCCGTGATATAATCCTTTGTAGTACTGGGCCTGTGCCTAGGCTCTAGTAAGCTCACTCTGCACCTGGACCACTTGTGCATGTGCCTGCTGCACCTATGAAACCAAAAAATTGGATGTCCCATCTATGCCGATGGCCATCACAGCCGCATCTCTCTCTACCCTCATAGCCCGCATGCTAGCTAAGGCTACATCTCTCTCCCTCATCAACTTTGATATCCGAGTTGCATTTGACTCTCTCTGTGACTCTGCGGCTCTCAGATGAGCCCTCAGCTGCCTAATCTGGCTCTGTAGTGAAACCATAATCTGCTGCTACACATCAGGCTGTGGAGCTTGTTCTACCTATGCCACTTACTGCATTGGCACTTGTCCCTATATAGGCTGTGCCACCTGCTGTGGTGGCGACATTTGTCTCTGTGCTACCTCTAGCTGAACTGGCACCTGGACCTGTGCCTGTCCAACTACTTGCTGGCCCACAAGCCCTTCTCCTACCCTCTGCCTCTATCTCGGTCTCCCATCATCTCCCTGATCTCTCCTCCTCTGTCCTCCCCTCCTCCTGCCAGCTGCACCCTCCCCGTCTGAATCGCCCTCATCTATATGAGGAGCTAACTCTCTTGGCCCTGAATATCTCAGGAATAGGTGTGCTGCGAACCACTCCTCGTAGTCTGGTGTCATGCCAGTGTCCACTATCTCCCTCTGCATGGGCCAAGCTGCGTGAGGAATCTACCAAAAGTCTGTCAAGGCCTCCTCATATGATGCCACAGGACCCCACCTGTACCTCTCTGCATGAGTTCTGGCAAAGCGTACCTCCCCCTGTGGTCTGCCCTAGACTCAGCCAAACTGTCACTGCACTATGCTCACAATCTACCTCTCTAGAATGTACCTAGTCCTTCCAATAAGCCACCGCATCTAGAAGCAGTACAGAAGCTCATCTGCCTCATCGTCCCATACCTCGCAGTCTATGTAGGGATGCCAAACAACTACATCTAAGCCATCAAAAGTATGCCTCTAGTACTCCAACTTCCCTAGCCTGTGGTGGGAAATCACACCTGCATAGTTGTAACTATAGGGCTCACCCCTCTACTTGTGAAATATGCATATCGGTCATGTGATAGCAATGTGCTCCCACAACCAAAACTGTAATAGTGACGTACCTATAGATAAACTGGCTCCTCTGTGATAAACCACCTGGTGCATGTCTCTATATAAGTGTGCAAGCACACACACCCCCCACGCATACCAGGTCTTGTCTATGATCATACTCTCCAACACCCTCCCCCAGCCAATTGGGAAGCCATGCACTCTCCTATCGGGGCATATCATGCCACCGATCAGTCCAGCCACTATGCCCAAGAAGTAGTCATAGTAGTCATGCATGTCTTGCCACGAGATCTCCTCCCCCGCCAACTCTAGATCATCAAATACGTGTCTACACTCCTCCAAGCCATCGTCCCGCAGTGACTCATACTCAACTGGCTCTCCCTGAATCAGGAGGTGCAGAATCTAGTACACATCCTCAAGAGTCACTACCATCTCCCCCGTCGGTAGATGGAATGTGCCATCCTTGCTATGAAATTGCTCCACCGCTACCATCAACATAGCTCGGTTCATGCGAACCTCGGGCATAAAGCAAACATAGTACAGACCTATAGTGCCTAGAGCCTCGCACTCTATCTCGGTCAACATATACCGCTGCAACAATGGCAATGGGAACTACTCTCGTGACATCAAGATGGTCTGAATATCCTCCTGTAACCAAGCAAAGCTACCGTCAACAAAACCCATAACCAAGCAAGCCTACTCATAACAATCAAATTATCATATCAATGACTTGACATATCAAATTAATCAAAACAACATATCATCTCTCGACTAGATTCCTGACAATCTCAGAGATCGCTCATCAATTGCCGCATCGATCAAGGTACCAATTGGGTTAATTTCGTTAAGTCATTTGAGTTTTTAGTGCAAATGCGCCAATCCAGGTAGCAGATGCGCCAATCCATATCACATGTGCCACTTCTTCGTGAATGTGCCAATCCCGAGCTTGCATGCGCCACTTCCTCGTGAATGCGCTGATCCATAGCTTGTATGCACCGTTTTGGCACATGCACCAATCCTTAGGTCACATGCACCATTTCCCGTCACATGCACTTTTTCCTGATAAATGCACCAATTTCAGACTCAAATGCGCATACAGAGACGGATGTGCCAATTAATGACTCAAATGCAAAAAACTATCAAAAGTGCCACTTTCAGAATCAAATGCGTAATCTTATCAAATGCATCACTTCACAGCTCAAATGTGCCATAACACGACATATGCGCCACTTCGAAGGTCATATGCGCAAAAAGGTTGTTTTGGCGCATCTGCCCTAGTTGGTCTTTTCTAGCCATTAATACGCATAAAAATTGACTTTTGACAAGTTTTGAAGAATCACATATCAGGGGTCCTGCCTCTACCGGCTGATCGAACCATTGAATCTGCTCAAATCGGTGCTCCTTGTATGAAATATTCATCTATCTGGCTGCCATGCTCTCCTAAGCTCTCTAGAGGACAAATCAACTATGGACAAGTGTGCAAATCAATAGAACATGTGGACCCAGCTCCTATATATAGCAAGTGACCCATATCTGACTGTATGACATTATGACTGCTTCCCATGTCTGTTTCTCCAAACCATATCCCATTTTTCTCCATCCTAACCCGTTTTCACCTTCTTCTTCATGAGATTGTCCATCTCACGCCTTCTGCCTTCTTCCCGTCCAATCTCCCGAGGGGGCATCCTATCGTCAAACTTGTACTAGGGGCAAACTGGGGCATGTATCATTGTCAAAAATTCTTATTCTTTGAAACAACGTGATAAAACACATTGCATCAAAGAGGGGCAAAATGTATACACCTAAAATTGGCATGACTCTACTTAAATAAATATTTTAAATATTTATTTCATCAGTCACATTCTTCTATCAATAAATAAATACATCTATTTATCTTCGATTCACTTCCTCTCATTTAATTAAATAAATTACATTTTATTTAATTATTTAAATTCTCCTACACCAACTTCATTTCTCTAAAAATAATTAAATAATTTTAATTATTTAATTAAAATCTTTTATTCCTCCAAATTCAAATAAAATGCAAATTTTATTTAAATAAAATCTAAAATCCTCAGAAAATAAAATATATTTCTATATTTTATTTATTCCTCACAAATATCTACAAAATAATTAAATAATTCTTCTTATTTAATTATGCCTTCTTATCTCTAAAAAATCATTCTTATCTTCCAAAAATAACTTTCCTCTTGTCACACAAAAGCAAAACTCTGAGTTACTAAAGCAAAGTCAGTTTTAAAGCATCTTTAAAGAAAAACTTCTCTTAAATTAGAAAAATAAATTCTAATTTAAGAAAATCAAATCTCATCCTCATCAAGAGAAGAGTTAACTCAAACAAGACTGCTTTTCAAATGACATGTGTCCTTCTTCCATTCGTTGCATGTTCCTCAACAAGCCTCCTCTGTTGATCTTTTCTTTTCTTCTCAACCATTAATCTTCCCTCACCTTTTTCTATAAATACAACCTCCTTCTCTTCATTTCATATCTTGATTTTGTGTAAACTTATGCTGTAGAGATACTGGCATGCCTTTGGCACCCCCACTTCCATTAAGCATTCTCATCAAATCCTCCATTACTGTATTTGAAGCTCATCTTCAAATACATAAATATCACAGCCATTCTTCCTTTGTCATCTTCAACAAGCAGGCAAGCAACTAGCTTCTGAGGGCTTCATAATCAAGATCAAAGAAAGATAGGCGAACTATGGAAGGCAAAAGGTAAAGGTGTAAGTATTATTTTTCATTGTTTTAATCTCCTTTTCTCTTCATTTTCTGTAGTTGTTTGGGTATTTTTATCATTGATGGGATTAACCTATTTTCCCCCTCACAAAAGTATCTATATTTATTACAAATAATTAAAATGTGTATAACATTATCTAATTTTTAAATTGTATTTTCTTTTTAAAATGATTAAAAATATAGTCACAAATATAAGATATCATAGAGGTATACTAAAATCTTTATTTTACTTGAATGTTTATCATATAGGTATAGAAATGATATTAAGATTAATAAGAAAATATATATATCATTACCTATTTCATATATAATTATTAATCTATTGTTTTTTACTTTATATATTAGTTAAATAGAAATCATACTCTTATTTAAAAATGTTGAGCATTACCTCTTAAATATAAAAAATATATTTTCATTATTTAATTATAAAAAATAGGTAAGAATTAGATTTTTCTAAGATAACTATGCTAGTTATTTGTGTTTGTGTGTGGGCATGTGTATACATATATATACATGTGGACACATAAATTTTAATTTGCTTAAAATATAATCATCTTCCTTTGCACTAAAACCAAAGGTTTTAATATTTGATTTTGTTCTTACTATACTTTCTTTATCCAATCTTCAATTTATCAAAAATCATTTTCATATTTCTCATAGCGAAACTTAAAATTTAATTGCACTTGAAGGGATCCCAATTTGTTAAGTGCTTCTATGCTTCCCATGAGCCCCATGATAAAAAAAAATTGGTTAAAAGATTAAAAAATAACTCTTAAATAAGTAGATATGATCTTTTCTTCACCAATTCTTTACTAGAGTTCATTATTTTCTATTTACAAAATAAGTTCAATTATTACATTACATTACACTTATTATACTAGCATACCTATATTTAAAAATATATCTAAATTACGCTAAGAGATATCCTTCTTAAGGCGCCTAATGTTAGGATTAATAATTAAAAATAGGCATCTCAAGAAGGATATCTCTTAGCGTACTTTAGATATATTTTTTAAATATAGGTATGCTAGTAGCATCTTGAGTGGCAAGCCTAGTTCTAACTATATTATATATCTTAAGAATTATTATAATTATATAATATAATATTATAATAAACTTTAGATATATTATTATAATATATTTTATAAGAATTATAATTATATATCATATTATATACTCATTATAATTATATATTATTTTTGAAGGTTTAAATGAAGGTTAGATATAAATAGGACTAGATATAGGGTTAGGCTTATAAATCAACGTTAAGTGTAATCTTATGGTTATGATTATAATTAGGATTAGTGATTAAAATATATATTTAAAAATCTAACCCTAATCCTAATTCTACCCATAGATCTACTTAACCCTAATTCTGTTCCTAATTCCAACCCTAATCCCAATCCTAACCCTAACCCTAACTCCAATTCTAACCCTATTTTAATTGTAACCCTAACCTTAAATGTAACCTTGACTTCTAATTCAAACCCAAATTCTAAAAATATAAGCCTAACCCTAACCCTAATTCTAATACTAATTCTAACTATAACCCTAACCCTAACCCTAATGCTACCCCTAACCCTAAATCTAATTGTAACCCTAACCCTAATTCTATTCCTAATTACAATTATGATTCTATATATTTTCCCTAGTTGTAACCCTAATTCTAAGCGTAACCCTAACCCTAATTCAATCCCTAACCATAATTCTAACCCTAACACTAACCCTAATCCTAATTACCCTTACCCTTATTCTATCACTAATGGTAACCAAAAGTCAAACCTTGAGCCTAATTATATTTATAAACCTAATTAAAACCTTGATTATAATACTATGCCTAACACCAACCCTAATTCTAATTCTAATCCTAATGATCTTTTTTGTCATAAATATTTACCCTAATTATACTTATAATTTTAATCATATCCCTTACTCTAATTCTATTCTCACCCTAATTCTAACCCTAACCCTACTTCTAATTCTACCCCTAATTCTTGCCTTACATTAATTCTAATCCTAATTTTAATTGTAGTTCTAACCCTAATCCTGATTCTTACACTAATTCTCACCATACATTAATTCTAATCCTTATTCTAATTCTAACCAAAACTCTAACCCTAAATTTATCGTATCCCTTACTATAATTCTATCCTCACCCTAACCCTAATCCTAGTTTTGACACTAATTCTCACCCTATTTCTAACTATAACCCTAATTATAATTGTAATTCTAAATATAATTCCAACTCTAACTCTAGTTCTAATATTAACCCTAATTACAGTCATAACCCTAATTCTAACCTTAACCCTAACTCTAATCCTAACCCTAGTTACCCTAACCCTAACCATTATTCTAACCCCTGAACATAGCTCTAATTTTAATCCTAACCCTAACCCTAACCCTAACCCTAGCTCTACCTTGACTATAATTCAAACCCTAACCTTAACCTTAAATACTAGCCTTAACCCTAATTGTAACCCTAACCCTAATTCTAATTCAACATTAATGCTAATTATAGTCATAACCCTAATTCTAACCCTAACCATGAACTTGATTCTAACCTAATTTTAATTCTAACAACGATTCAAATCCTAACCCTAACCCAAGTTTTCACCCTAATTCTCATGTTCTAATTCTCATTGTTTTTGCAATTGTAATCCTAATTCTACTTATAATTATAACCCTTATCAAAGCCATATTTCTAATTGCAATTCCAACTCTAGCCATAATTATAATCCTAACCCTAATTCTAACATTAGTCCTAATTATAGTCATAACCCTACTTCTTACCCTAACCATTACTCTAATTCTATCCCTAACCCTAAGTCTATCAATAACTTGAATTCTATCCCTAACCATAATTGTCAGTGTAATTCTTACCCTAATTCTAACTCTAACCCAAACCCCAAACCTAATGCTACTTATAACCCTAAACCTAACCCTAACCTTATTTCTAACTCTAATTTTAGCCCTAACCCTAATTCTCTACCTAACTCTAACGTTAATTCTAATTCTAAACCTAAACTTAACCCTTATTATAACTTTAACCCTAACTCTAACCTTAACCCTAATTCTCATGTTAACCCTAACCCTACCCCTAAAACTAATTTTAACTGTAACACTAATCCTAATTCTAAACCTCATCATAAACTTCATTCTAACAATAAATTTTAATTCCAACATTGATTCAAACCCTAAGCCTAACCTTAACCCTAATTATAACCCTAACACTAACCATAATTAAAACCCTAACCCTAATTCTAACCTTAACTGTAATTCTAATTTGAACCCTAACCCTAACCTTAGTTCTAACCCCAACCCTAATTCTCACCCTAACCCTAACCCTAATTATAACCCTTACCCTAATTTTGATCCTAATTCTCATTCTAATTCTCACCCTATTTTGACTATAACCTTGATTCTTATTATACCCTGATTCTACTTGTAATTCTAACCCCTATCCTAACCCTAATTCTAACTACAATTCTAACCCTAACCCTAATTTTGATGCTAACCCTAACCCTACTTCTAACATTACCCCTAATTATACTCAACCTAATTCTAAACCTAACCCCAAACCCAACCCTAATTGTAATCCTAACCCTAACTCTAATTCTAACCCTAACCCTAACCCTAATTCTAACCCTAACCCTTAATCTTATTCTAACCCTAAACAAAGCTCTAATTTTAACCCTAACCCTAACTCTAACCCTACCCCTAACCATAATTCAACCCCTAACCCTAACCTTAATACTAACCTTAACCCTAATTGTAACTGTAACCGTAACCGTAACCCTAATTCTAACATTAATCCTAATTATAGTCGTGACCCAAATTCTAACCCTAACCCTAACCCTAATTTTAACCCTAACCCTAACCATAATTAAAATCCTAACCCTTATTCTAAATCTAACCCTAACCGTAACCGTAACTCTAACACTAACCCTAACCCTATTTATAAGTATAATTTTAGCCCTAACCCTAATTTTTAGGCCAATCTTAACCTTAGTTCTAATTCTAAACCTAACCCTAATGCTTATTATAACCCTAACACTAAATCTAACTCTAGCCCTAACCCTAACTCTAACCTTAACCCTAATTCTATCCCCAACCCTAACCATATTTCTAACCCTAATTCTAACTTTAACTTGAACCCTAACCTTAACCCTAATTATAGCCCTAATTTCTAATTTGAATCCAAATTATAACTATAAACCTAACTCTAACCCTAACTCTACTGTAACCTTAATTCTACCCCTAGATCAACTTAACCCTAATCTTATTCCTAATTCTAACCCTAACCCCAACCCTAATTCTAACCATATTTCTACATATACATATAAATGTAATTAACCGTTGTTTTATTTCAATTAAAACTAAAGGGTAAGCTCTTCCCTTAACCTTGTTATTCATTTATTTTAAATACTTACATGGAGGGGATTCTCACACAAAATCACATTTGGTAACATGTAAGCTTCCATAAAACCACATATAGTATACTTAAGATATTATGGTTAGTATTCCATAAAAGAAATATTTATTTTTATTTTATTTATAAAAATAAATGAATTTATTTTTCTAATATAATATAAAATACTTTAGACTCCATATATCTTTTGTTGTTCATATTTTTGAACATGAAAATTTTAAACTTTTCCCAATCTTTGAAGCTATCCTTTTTCATCAAAATTGAAAATCATGTGTGTATCATGTGAGTCATCCTTCCATCTATCTGGTTATGTTCTTATTGTTGCACACCAAGTTCATGGTTGTTGTATGATATTGGTAAATGTAATAACCTGTTTCAACAAGTTACAACTAGCCTTCAACTAGTAGAAAAATACCAGGTTATAATGGTGGATATGGCACAAGGTTTTTAGATGGCAGCATTATGTAAACTTTTGGAATTAATGAGTTTGCTTTGAAGCCTATGGAAGATGGTATTGTGAAGAATGTAGTCACACTTTGGTGTCACCAATGATTCATGAAAAAAGTGATGCAATAATTAACAAGAGATATTGTTGGAGAACCTTATGATCCATCTACATTCCAATGTTGAAGGAATCCATGTAACCATGAGCATTGGTTACTGAGAATGCGTACGTACCCTATTCTTGAGGAACCTAAGAATAATTTATCATTGGGGACAACATTTGGATTAAATGGTTGAGTGTAGGTGAATGCTTCATCTCTTTCTATAGTCATTTTTATTTCAAATGCAACCATAAATGCAAAGTTCAATGTTGGGATGTTACCAGTATGTTTGTTTGCAGATGTTGATTTGAGCTCCTATAAAGTTAAAAGGAGTTGCTAACTTATTTGGGTTGCCTCCTATCATCCAAAGTTGTAGGCAAAGTATCACAATTGTTTCTAATACTCTTCTTGGCATGTTATGTTTAGAGAAGAAATGCCTTTGGGTAGGTTGTTCGCCATTTCCTTACATTCTTGATTGAATGGTATTGTGTGATTTACTCTAGCTCCATATGTTGTAAACTTAAAAGGAGTTCTATCAAAAAGAGATGAAATACAAGTTGTTTGGGATAAGTTGATAGTGCATTTAAGGGCTCCTACATTGTAGTAGGGAATTCTCAAGTTGATATACATGCAAGTATGCAGACACTGACAAGGATGAGTAGCTCAGAAGAAGAATCATATTCAATTCCAAGTACTAACCATACCAATGATTTAGAGTCTTCTTATATCTGTAATGGTGGTCAAATTAGTAGTTCTTCTTCTCAATTAGTTTCTAGTGCAAAACGTATCTATGAAGGTGAAGAATGCTCAATTAACTATGTGCACAAGATATAGAATTTGAAAGATATTGTAGTGGGATTTTGATAACATAATTTAAAATGAAACTATTTGATAAATAAATATGCAAAGGTGAAAGTTACATAAGGTCGTGGCCTGCTTTAATAAATAAAGCAATTTCATCTTAAAAAATGTGTTGTTTAATGGAGTGCTCCCTTCAATCAGGCTTGAAAGTACGTATATGGCTATGGTCCTTCTCGGTGCAAATACCAATATTTTATCTTCACTCTTCTATTGATGAAGAATCAAAGCGAGAAGGTTTCATAACACAAGATGAATCGAATCTCACTTCCTTGCAATCTCTAATGGAGCTCATTAGATGAGTATAACGGACAAGGCATAGTTTGATTTTGAGTGTCAACGGTCGCCATTGAATTTTCTAGTGGTGGTCACATCTTTCATAAGAGATGTTTTAGGTTTTTGAGCACAATCCATAAGACAATGATAGTAATAATCAACATCAGAAATCAAGAACTGACTCATCGTTTGGGCACATGATAGCCGAGGGGAATAGGAGAATCAAATTGAAATAGCATTTCTCAAATCTTTACTCTCTTCTACCAGGAAATTCCAAGAAATGCCTCTCAGCGTAGTAAGAGCTATGCGTTGTCATGAAAAAATATCATGCAAATGTTGAGGCATCCGCACAAAGCAGATTTGGAGTGTTTAAAATGGATTTGTTGAAAGGTTTTAGATATGTTTAAATGAATGCAATTGGCAGTGGTAACGCCAAATTCTCCCACCAGCATAGCAATGATGCATCTGAAATTAGATAAATATTGCCAGATATTATAATCTTGCAGCATTAAAGGAGTCAAGTGTAATGCCAAATTATTAAATTCTTATCCATTACTAGTGCACTCCTAGCCTACATCAAAATGAAAACAACGCAATAAGAAGATTTTGTTAGATATTATCGTCGAAATTGTCCATGCATGCAAAGTGTTAAAAGTTAGACTCGTACAAATTGGTGCTCAACATCAAATGCCATCATATTGCATCTGCATCTCATTATTATGGTGAGCACTAGATGTGGTTCTCATAGCATCTCGTTTCCCATTTATGTGCTTTGCACACATTAGAATAGTTGTTGAAAGACGATTGAAAGAGATCAGAAACCACACGAATTCAAACATAGTGATAGGGCTAATGGATAACAAATCTGATTTAAAGTATATGTGAGGAGAATCAAATAGAAAATGGCACCAGATGAGATGCACAAAATGAATTTGTAGAAACTTTCAAGTAAATGCAATTGGCGGGTGTATCGCCATCTTCTACAATCTTTGTCATCATCCTGTTGTCCACACCAAAATGGGAGCTTTGGGTTGAGCTATGGTTACCCGTCAAGGAATAATAGAAGAAGGATTTTTGTCAGATATTGTAGTTGGAAATACTATGGTGGACATGCATGTAAAACATGAAAAGATAAGAGGTGTAAAGACCAACTCCGCCTTGCAATGTGCTTGTGAGATGTTAACACTAGAAAGTGGACTGCAGACCCATAAATCATCTAAGATTTTACAAGTTGACAAAGCCACCATGTTTATTTTGTGCACTCGTATCGAATGATGCCTTCAGATGATAACAATGAATGGGGTTTTTCTATTTGAAACTATAGTATATGTTCATTGCTATAGTAGAAAAGGGTAATGTGCATGGCATTAAAATCAACCTTTGAAGCATACCTCTACTCTTGCTAAGCGATTAATAGCATGCATTAGTGCGGGAGGATATAGTGAAGAATGTGAGATTCTTGTGACTTCACATTGGGAAATTTGCCGATGTTTGAGTTGCAACATGAAGAAATCTAAAGGCTCGTTATAGAGAACAAGATGTTTGTAATAACACAAGTAGGCTTGCTCTAGGAGCTTACTGCTACACAGGATGAGATACATCATCTGAATCAGGTAGTGGGAAATGTTGAAGCCGACAAAGATCTCCAAGCTAAGGAATTGGTTGATAGGTGTATTAAAATGGAAGTAGGATTGCATGCAGTTGAGTCTTTGAGCACTAAGGTTATGCAATTATATTCTGATGCTCAAAAGATGAATGTTGCCTAACAAGATCTGACAGTTTCAGTTCAAGGTTTTTATTAGGAATTGAGTAGAGCACAAGTATATGTTTAATAGGTTCTTGCATTAAGGAAAGAGATTGATTGTTTGCACTAGGAGCTCATATGATCCATGACTTCTATTGAATATGGAAAGAAGACAAACACTGAGTAAATGGAACAGAGACATGTAATGGCAAAGATTTTGATTTCTATAGCCCGTGAAGTTAAGAAACTTAGAGAAGAACTCGTAAATTCTAAGAAAAGAGCCTAGGATGCTAGTAATCAAGGTGGGATGGTATACAAAAACCAAGAAATTACCAAAACTTACTGTGTATGATTTTAAAGATAGAGATGACATAACAACCAATAATCTCAAAGGTGAAGGTAGATGGAGAGACCATTGAAGGCGAGGCTACACATGGAACTACCATATAACATTTTTGAATTCATGAAAATGGATTTTGAAGAGTCATCGGGGGTTTCTTATTTCTTTTATTTTTGTGAGTTTTTAGGAGTTTGTTACTTTTGGGATTCCCATCCATGAGAGCCTTTAAAAACTCATGTGCTATTCATTGCTAGGGGTTCTGATTTTCTGTATCTTTTGTTGCCCTATGTAACTGGGGAAGTCTTGTAGAAGGAGTTATTGGAGACTTTGAGCTCTAGTTTTGGTTTTCTTAATATTAATGAAGGATTGTGTTCTTATGTTCAAAATTTCTTCATAGATAGTGGTTGTTCTTATGTTCAATCAGTTTCTTCATCTATTATAGTTTCTTCTGCATGCTCTTGATATACAGGTGTTTTTTGGAGGACTTTATGTTTCTGTAGTTAGTTATTCTCTTTCTTTCTCTTGGAGATTTGTGCTATGTTTCCTAAGTTTTGAACACATATTTCCTCTCTTTTCTTATGCTTTTCCCTTTCCTTCCTTTTCATACTTTCTAGTTAAAAGTACCTAAAATACAAAAACCCCCATCATACGAGGGAGTTGCCCCTCTCAAACGCAAAGGAAAATCATTGCATCCACAACAATTTCTCCATTTGTTAGCATCTTTTGTTGCTACATTTTGGATGAATCAGGTTATTTCTGCAGTAACAAAACTATATATGCTAATAGTTTTTAGTGACTCCCCTAGGGATAGAATATACTGGTGCATCTATATTCTCCAAAAAATTTAAGGTACCTCATTGAAAAGGTGAGGTTGGTAACTCTACGAAAAAGTTTGAATCTAAAAAAATGGTTTCATATCCAAGAAAGGATGATAGTGATGATAGTGATAATAGTGATAATAGTGATGATGAAGAATTCTCTCCTTCCATATATCCATTATAGTATAATTAGGTACTTGATGACCTTGTGCAAGTGAGGTTCTTGAAATTTTTTTATGCTAACATGCAATTTCAGCTAGATATGGTACATCCATATTTCCTTCAAACACTCCAAGAAATTGAACAAAGAGATGGGAGAGACACACACTTTCTTGCTTGTAGCCATGAAGATACCCCTGTTCATGAAGAAGTTTCATCAAATGAGGAACATCCTGTTGTAATACATTATTTTCAACATGAGGACAACGATATGGAGACAAAACACAATGGTATGGAGACAAAACATTCTCTTGAAATGCCCTCTGATGTAATGAAGTAAAGTAAACTATTTTTATTTATTCAATTATGAAATGCAAATACATTGATGTATATAAACTATGGAGATGAGGAAGTTGATAGTTACAATGGTTATACAGTTATATGAAGTTGACAGTTGAAATTGCATAACCAGCTTGGTAACCTCCCACTTAAACAATGTAATACTTACGGTTAAACAAGGCATGCTAACATTTGCTAACATCATGCTAACATTCGCTAACATTCCCCCCCTTATTACATTGTTCCTGCAATAGTAACAAGGTACCCCCCCTAAATGTTAAAGTACTAAACAAAGCTGATTACATAGTATGAATACATATTTTATAGAAGATCTTCTCCCAAAGAACAAATCCTGAACCAAGCGAGGCTCCATCATGCTGTCTCGTCTACCCTCGGAAAGGTGTCGCTTCGAGCTGTGTTCTTGAGCTCTTTAGTCCCAAGCTCTCAAATCACAAAGTCTTGAATTATTCGACAATGGTCCCTAAGAGATACGACAGATCTCTGCCATGTTGTCTAGTGACCACGAAAGGCTATAATTCAAGATCATATACTCTTTGAAGCTCGCTAGACAACAATCCATATTGAGTTCAACACCAAACCCCAAACCTATCTCCAAAACAAAATTTTCACAAAACATACATTCTTCAAATCTGTTAGCTCTGTCAACTAAGAAAAACAAAACAACCAAAACCAAAAATGCTTCTCATGCAAGGCATCATCTCAAAGCGAGAAGCTAACTTGAGATGATGGAAAATCCTCCATCCTCCAATATGACCCTGTTACACTTTAACCAACTAATATCTTGGATGAGTATTTGGAGACCTCATCAGGAATAGAAAAAATGGCCCTGAAAGCATAAGCTATCTTTGACATATGTGTATTCATGATGATAATGTCAAATTGATCCAATGATATATCCATACACTAATCAAACTTATACCTCCATAAACACAAATATATCTTTAAAACTCCTTATACCTCTTATGTAATTACTATGATGCAAAACAAATTTCAAACCATAGACATCTTACAAAGCAACCACATACACAATCCCTTATTTCTCCAATTATTAAACCCTAAACTCAAATTTGCATAATCCTTGACCGTCTGCCTCTGTCACTATCCACTGCAACACCCTTAGTATGAAATTAAATCTTAGAAATGGTTCAAAAACACGAACTCAATGCAGTATTACATTCCTTTATGACCAAGTTTATATCAAACAATCCTATAGTAATCAGCAAAACCATACAGAAGCATAGCAATTGCAAATGTATTTATATTTCTTCAATGAAATAAACTATTCATTCCAATACTCCATGTATTTGAAACCATTCCAACCTTCTTTTACACAAATTAAAAACTAGATGAAAACAGTTCAGCCAATGGAAAGAACATTATTAAATGAAGTGGAAGAATAAAAGAACATCAAAAACTTTCCTTTGGAGAGTTCACAATGTCCAGAACATGGGTTGCTCTCCACTACTCGCCCAATACAAGTCTATATGCAATTACTAATAAAAAATGAGGATTGATTTCATCCCAGACTGATCCTTTTCTCTGAATAACTACTCTATTCTTTTGTTGTTCTACGTGAGTTACTTCTGTAATTTCTTTTATCTGTCTTGAAGGACTACCGCCACCATTTCTAATTCTCTTCCTGTGGATTTTTTTAAAAACTAATCTTCATTCCTCCACGAACCTCCAAGAAGAATATTCTAGACACTCTTCTTCAAACACAAGCATACTTCATTCAAAAATGACAGCGATCTTCAGATCCATAGAAGTTGATGGTGTAGAGTGATGGCGTAGAGAATGGAAGACGTCCTTTGTTCTATACACATTTCAACCATTAGAATCCTCACACAGACCATTACTCAACAACGCCATTTCATCACACAAGAAGCTCTGATACCAAATAATGAAGTAAAGTAAATTGTTTTTATTTATTCGATTATGAAATGCAAATACATTGATGTATATAAACTATGGAGATGAGGAAGTTGATAGTTACAATGGTTATACAGTTATATGAAGTTGACAGTTGAAACTGCATAACCGGCTTGGTAACCTCCCACTTAAACAATGTAATACTTATGGTTACTAACATCATGCTAACATTCGCTAACATGATGAAGTAGCCAATGCATACGAAGATAAAGCAAAAATTAATTCCCTAGTGTACATACAATCTATGTTTGAGGATGAAGGTTCTGGTTTGATTTTCTCCCCTCAAAATTTATTTTCTTCTAGGTGTTATTCTTTAGAAAATAATCCTCTTTGGATGGATTCACTTGAGCATGCACTAAACTATGTCAAAAAAGAAGTTCCTATTAGGTCTACTTGTGAAAGTACATACAAGATGTAGGATCTAAAAGAAGGAATAGAAGAGAAAGATCATAAACTTGATAGTGAGGATTTAGTGAAGATTGCAGTGGGTATACAAGATGTTCCTGATGAGGAGATAGTTCTAGACATAAACTTTTTCTCATGTGAAATCATATCGAGGAGTCAAAAGGATATGAAACATTGAAGGAACAAGAAGGCATTGATGATCATTCAAGCAAAAATCAAGAAGATAACACATTTCATGATATTTCTATCTGCTATCTAGAGGTACCAAAATTAGATTTTCTTTTCTTTGAAAATCTTTCTTTTGCTACTCTTTCAATTACAAAAGAAGATTTGCATTCTTTAGCCATAGACCAAAATCATAAAAAATGCATTCAAATGCTTGATATTGCAATACTTCAAACAATCTAGGAAGAGGTGATTCTTAGCTTGCATAAAGATGTTGAATTATTTTTTGATTCATATATCATCCATGAGGAGCAGCTGGTTGGGTTTTCTACCTTGTCCACAGGAGTTGCATATGCCAAAAATGTTATTATTGCTATTCAAAGCACTAAATGGCAGCCAGGTTCAATCATGTTTCATTTCCATAGCCCTTTGTTTTGAAATGGTACATATTTCTCCCTACTGGTAAATAGATTTGCATAGCATGTGGGAGTGATGATAGCTTGTTGTACCTAGTCTAGGTACTTAGGTGTCTTAGGTTGTTTTATTCCATTTCTTGTTGTTTGTTGTTTTGTTTCACTTTAGTTATGGCTTTGTTAAGGTCTCCTATTATTTCCCCCTCTAGTATCACTATTTTGGTGACTCTATTTGTTGAATGGATTTGTAGTGGTCCTCACTTAAGATTTTGGAATTCTCTGCTTCTCATGGTGGAAAGTAGTCCCTAATTAGAGCCTATTGTTGTCCATATTTTTGAACATGAAAATTTTAAACTTTTGCCAATCTTTAAAGCTATCCTATTTCATCAAAATTCAAAATCCTATGTGTATCATGTGAGTCATCCTTCCATTTGTCTAGTTATGTTCTTATTGTTGCACCCTAAGTTCATGGTTGTTGTATGATATTGGTAAATGTATTAAACTGTTTTAGCAAATTACAACTAGCCTTCAACTTGTTAGTGCTAGCAAAAAAATACCAGGTTATAATGATGGATATAGCATAAGGTTTTCAGATGGAAGCATTATGTAAACTTTTGGAATTGATGAGTTTGCTTTGAAGGCTATGGAAGATGGTATTGTAAGAATGCAGTCACACTTTTGGTGTCACCAATGATTCATGAAAATAGTGTGCAATGCTTAACAAGAGATACTGTTGAAGAAACTTATGATCCATCTACATTCCAACATTGAAGGAATCCATGTAACCATGAGCATTGGTTACTCAGAAAGCCTACCTACTCTATTCTTGAGGAAACTAAGAATACTTTATCATTAGGGACAACATTCAGATTAAATGGTTGAGTGTAGATGAATTCTTCATCTCTTTCTATAGTTATTTTTGTTTCAAATGCCACCATAAATGTAGAGTTCAATGATGGGATGTTACCAGTACATTTATTTGTAGATGTTGATTTGAGCTCCTATAAAGTTAAAAGGAGTTACTAACTTATTTGGGTTGCCTCCTATCATCCAAAGTTGTAGGAAAAGTATGGCAATTATTTCTAATACTCTTCTTGGCATGTTATGTTTAGAGAAGAAACTCCTTTGGGTGAGGTTGCTCGCCATCTCCTTACATTCTTGATTGAATGGTATTGTGTGATCTACTCTGGCTCTATATGTTGTAAACATAAAAGGAGTTCTATCGAAAAGAGATGAAATACAAGTTGTTTGGGGTAAGTTGATAGTGCATTTGAGGGATCCCACATTGTAGTTGGGAATTCTCAAGTTGATATACATGCAAGTATGTAGACATTGACAAGGATAAGTAGCTCAGAAGCAAAATCATATTCAAGTTTGGTATTGACTGTACTAGTGATTTAGAGTCTTCTTATATCTATAATGATGGTCAAATTAGCAGTTCTTCTTCTCAATTAGTTTCTAGTGTAAAACATATTTGTGAAGGTGAAGAATGCTCAATTAATTGTGTACAGAAGATATCAAATTTGAAAGATATTGTAGCAGGATTTTGATCACATAATTTAAAATGAAACTGCTCTAATGAATAAATATGCAAAGGTGAAAGTTACATAAGGCCGTGGCCTGCTTTAATAGAGAAAGCAATTTCATCTTAAAAAATGTATTGTTTAATGGAGGGCTCCCTACAGTCAGGCTTGAAAGTACGTATATGGCTATGGGCCTTCTCGGTACAAATACCAATATTTTATCTTCACTCTTCTGTTGATGAAGAGTCAAAGTAACAACATTTCATAACACAAGCTGAATTGAATCTCATTGCCTTGAAACCTCTAATGGAGCTCATCGGATGAGTATAATGGATGAGGCATAGTTTAATTTTGAGTGTCAACAGTCGCCATTGAATTTTCTAGTGGTGGTCACATCTTTCATAAGAGATGTTTTAGGTTTTTGAGTGCAATCCAGAAAATAATGACAATAATAATCAACATTAGAAATCAAGAATTGACTTGTCATTTGGGCACATGATAGTCATATGAAATAGGAGAATCAAATTGAAACAACATTTCTCAAATCCTTACTCTCTTCTACTAGGGAATTCTAAGAAATGCCTCTCAATGTAATAAGAGTTGTGAGTTGTCATGTAAAAATAGCATGGAAATGTTGAGGCATCCACACAAAATAGATTTGGAGCATTTAAAATGAATTTGTTGAAAGGTTTTAGATATGTTAAAATAAATGCCATTGGCATTGGTAACACCAAAGTCTCCCACCAACATAGCAATGATGGATCCAAAATTAGATATTGCCAGATATTATGATTTTGCAACATTAAAGGGGTTAAGTGTAACACCAAATTCTTAAATTCTTATCTTTTACTAGTGCACTCCCAGCCTGCATCAAAATAGAAACAATGCAATAAGTGTTGCAAGAATTTAATCTTCCATTAGAACATTTATTGCAGCCAGCCCCCACATTGGACTTGGGATCTCCTTAATTCAGCCCCAGCAATCGTTGGCCTGCCAGCATTGAATTTGGTAGGTGAGTTTGAATTTCAAATGAGGTTGAGTGCTAGTTTTTTGGCAAGGAAAGAATGAGACAAAAGGAGGGAAAGTTAGTTGACTGAAGAATGCAGAAGTGAGTTATCCTGCAGCAGCAGAAGGAATGTGAAGGAAGGGAATGTTCTAGCAGAGAACAAGAAGTTTGCAGCAGAGCAGTTAAGAGAAGATAGTAGAAGGAATTGTTGCAACAGCAATAGTGAGACACAGATAGCTACGGAGTTCCTACAAGCAGCTCTAGAATAGATTTAGTTACAGCTCCAGGGATTGGGGAAAAATAGGAAAAACAGAGTAGCAACTCTGAATGAAGTTTGTATCAAGTTTGAATGTAATTTTAGAAAAGGAATATATATATATATATATATATATATATATATATATATATATATATATATATATAAAAGATATTTTGCTATCATTTGTGCTTTGTCTTCTGTGTGTATTTGTTTTATGCTATCCATTATTGTTGTAGCATTAGCTTTTTTTGGATAGCTATTAGTCTACCTCCCCTGTCTCCCCTGCTGCTGACAATTGGTATCAAAGCCCTATTTTTTTGGGTAGTTAAAATCCTTTTGTGGGTGTTCTTATATAAGCTCTAATTTGTCTAGGCATTATCAGCCTTCTCAAATTTGAGAAGCATGGCAGGTGGAGATAGCAAAGGATGGCAGTAGCCACCTAGGTTTGATGGGCAGAATTATGATATTTGGGCTAAGAAGATGAAGACTATTCTGGTTGCTAATGACCTATGGGAGTTGGTCATGAATGGGTTCATAGACACCATAGACCCAGCAACCTATGCAGCCCTATCTAATGTTCAAAGAAACTAGTTGAAGGAAACAAGAATGAAGGATGCAAAATCCCTCAGCTTGATTGAGGCATCCTTGACAGAGGCTATTTTCCCTCGCATTGCAGCAGTAAACTACTCAAAACAAGCATGGGAAATACTGCAGAATAGCTATAAGGGAACTGATAAGGTAAGATTAGTCAAGCTCTAGCTATTTAGAAGAGATTTTGAGACCCTTTAGATGAAGGAGAGTGAGTCTATTTTAGATTTTCACACCAGAGTATCTACCATGCTAAATTAGCTGAGGATAAATGGAGAAACCATGGATGAACAAAGGATTGTTGAGAAAATCCCAAGGAGTCTACCTTCTAGATTTGACCCTATTGTCATAACCATTGAAGAGACAAAGGACCTATCCAAGATGATAGTAGATGAGTTGATGGGCTCTCTACAAAGCCATGAGCAGTGGTTGAATAGATCCACTCCTTCCCTTAAGCAAACCTTCAAGGCTCAAACCAATGCAAGAGGTAGGGGAAGCAGAAGAAATAGTAGAAGTAAAGGTCAAAGAGGTAGAGGAAGAAGCAGCTCCGGAAGAGGACTTTCAAATAGCCAAGAAGAGGCAAGCAACTCACAGCCAAGCTATCAAGAAAAGAAGAAGAATAGTAGTTCTAATCAAAGGTATGACAAAAGCAATGTTCAATGCTATTACTGTCATAAGTTTGGTCATTGTGCTAGTGAGTGTAGAAAGAAATAACGTGATCATGGAGGCCAAGATGCTAATGTATAAAATGAGTACAAGGCTGAAAATGAAAAACAGTCAAATATTTTTATTGTTTGCAATCTTGCTGAAAGGAGTAGTGATGAAGTATGGTATTTAGACAGTGGTTGTAGCAACCACATGAGTGGAAATAAAAACTTTTTTGCCTCCATAGATAGCAACATCAAGACTGTAATAAAAATGGGAAACAATGAGCAAGTTTCTGTCATGGGAAAAGGTACAGTCAACATTCAGTCCAAGAATGGTGAAAGGAGGAAGATCCAAGATGTATATTATGCCCTGAGTATTAAACATAACCTATTAAGCATTGGACAGATGGTCCAAAATGGTTATAAAATCTTGATGGAAAATAGAGAGTGCACAATATTTGATAAAGGAGGTAGTAAGAAAGTGATTGCAGCAGTGCAGATGACAAGAAACAAAATGTTTCCTCTTAGGATACACATAGAGTCTCTGGCACTATCTTCAGCACTCACAGCAGTGGGACAGCAATTAGCCTTTAGGACAGTCATCAAAGACCCATCCAAATTGTGGCATTTGAGGTATGGGCACTTAAGTTTTTCTAGTTTGAGTTTATTGTCAAAGAAAGGCATGGTTAGAGGGCTACCAAACATTGTAGAGCCCGATGGAAAATGTGAAGCCTACATTTTAGGAAAGCAGCATAGACAACCCTTTCAATCAAGGTATTCTAGGAGGGCAAGAGCACCATTGGAGTTGGTGCATTCAGATTTATGTGGCCCTATGAAGACCCCCACATTAGGTGGGAATGTATATTTCATGACCTTCATTGATGATTACAACAAAAAATCTAGATTTATTTTTTGAACAAATCAGAAGCCTTCAAGAAATTCAAGGAGTTTAAGGCCTTGGTTGAGAAGCAAAGCGGCCACTATATCAAAGCCCTAAGAATAGATAGAGGAGGAGAGTATATCTCTAAGGAATTTCTAAATTTTTACAGGAATGAAGGCATTCATAAATAGTTCACAACTAGGTATACTCCACAGCAAAATGGAGTAGGTGAAAGGAAAAATAGAACCATTCAAGAGATGGCAGCAAGCATGCTGAAGGAAAAAGGACTGTCACATGATTATTGAGGTGAGACTATAGCAACAACGGTTTACCTATTGAATAGGTGTCCCACAAAGGCCATTCGTGATAGGATTCCACAAGAGGCATGGAAAAATAACAAATGGAGTGTTGAACACCTAAGAATTTTTGGGTGTGTGGCATATGCATTCATACTTAAAGAGAAGAGGCATAAATTTGATGATAGAGGTGAAAAATGTATCTTCACAGGCTATAGTGAAGAGTCAAAAGCCTATAGACTATATAATCCCATCACCAAAAAGGTTGTGATCAGCAGGGATATTGAGTTTATTAAGAATGAAGCATGGGATGGAACAGTGGATAGCACCACAGGTATTTCAGTTACAATACCCCTTGAAAATGAAGAAGCTCCAAAGGATAGAAACTTTGGAGGAGCTACGAAGAGCAGCAGCTCAGGGAGAAACTACCGTAGAACATTGGAGAACAGCAGCTCCAGAGGTGTTCAACAAAGCAACTCTGGAGGTGGACAGCAACATATCAGCTCTAGAGATCAGCAGCTCTAGAGGTCTACAACTCTAAAGATCTGCAGCTCCAGAGTTCAGTAGAGTGTCAGCTCCGGAGGTCAGCATTACAATACCTCTGGAGGTCAGAATAGCTGCAGCTCCAGAGGTAATTCAGACCTCACACTCACATCATTCATGCCACGAAGAACAAAGAGTGTGAAGGAGATTTATGACAGCACAAGGTATGCTGATGATGCTGAGAATTTAAATTTTGCATTATTTTCTTACAGTGATCCAATCCACTTTGAAGAAGATGTGAAAGAAGAGAAATAGTGTAAGGCCATGGATGAAGAATTGGATGTCATTGAGAGGAATGACACATGGCAGCTAACTGATTTACCCAAGGGTAAACAAGCGATTGGAGTTAAGTGGGTCTATAAGACCAAGTCTACTGTTGAAGGAAATATTGAAAGACATAAGGCAAGGCTAGTTGTCAAAGGGTACAAACAACAGCCTGGAAGAGATTATGATGAGACATATGCACCAGTTGCAAGGCTAGAAATAGTTTGGGCAGTCCTAGCAATAGCAGCCCAACACAAGTGGAAGGTATTTCAAATGGATGTAAAGTCAGCCTTCTTGAATGGAGTGCTAAAAGAGGAAGTGTATGTGAAGCAACCACCTGGCTATGAAGTCCTAGGGTAAGAGGACAAAGTGTATAGGCTCCAGAAAGCCCTCTATGGGCTGAAACAAGCACTTAGGGCATGGTACATCAGAATAGACTCATATTTAGTGAGTAATGGCTTTAGCAAAAGTAGCAGTGAGTCCACTCTCTACATCAAAGCAACTAAAGGTAATATTTTGATTACTGTTTTGTATGTAGATGATCTAATTTTTATTGGCAATAGTGATCTTTTCATTGCTGATTGCAAACAAGCAATGAAGAATGAGTTTGAGATGATAGACTTAGGTCTACTAAAGTATTTTCTTGGCATTGAGGTCAAGCAAACAAAGCATGGCATATTTATTTCGCAAACTAATTATGCCAAATAGATTGTGAAGATATTCAAAATGGAAACTAGTAAACCTGCCCCTACACCAACAACCACAGGTCTGAAATTGAGTAAAGAGGACAACAGCAAGGAAGTAAACCCAACCCTTTACAAGAGCATGGTTGGAAGCCTCATGTACTTGATAGCAACTAGGCCTAATTTGATGTATGTTGTAAGCCTTATTTCTAGGTTCATGGAGAAGCCTAAGGACACACATTGGCAAGCAGGAAAGAGGATCCTGAGGTATGTGAATGGCACAATAGGTTATGGCATCTTGTATGATGTTTCTAATGAGTTTAAGTTGGTTAGTTTCATAGATAGTGATTGGGCAGGAAATGTAGATGACCAGAAGAGTACATCTGGCTATGTATTTCACATGGGTTCTGTTGTGTGGTTACACAACACGCCCCATTTTAACTTGGCAAAATAGGGACCCAACTTTTTGGCTTGGCTTGTGTTGTCTGCTTTCTGGCGGTTTGGTAAAAATAAGTCAGGTGCATCATCATCATGAAGGTCAGGATGAGGTAGGTCATCATCATGAGGTCAGTTTGTCAAAGTTCATATTTTGTTTCTATGACCTCATATTTAGAAAGAGCTTGAAATTCCATGCAGGTTTGCCTTTTACATCACTAGAAAATTCGTCCATATGTGGAGGTTATGCACAGTCAAAGTTTTGGTCAAACCTGATATTCGCAAGAGGATCATCATATTTTTATCCTCAATCATGTTGTCAAGATCATCATGATCTTGGTCTATCACCCGATAAAAATCATGCAGTCGCAATATCCAGACGTTAATTTTGGGTGATAGTGTGTTTTACCCGTCAAATGGCCTTATGCTTTTCGCAAGCATCATATTCTGAATATCACCCGACATTTCGTAATGTCCTCCTGCCGAGAAATATGACCTTTTGTAAATATCCTGATGATGTCATCCTGATCTGATAAATGAAGAAGCAAATATTAGGAGGACATCATCATCACATTTCCCTTCGGCAGGATATTTTCCAAAACATGATCCAGTTCGCGAATATGACGATGACGTCATGTTCTAAGTTTAACAAAAGCCCCGGATATCCTGATGACATCATCTGGACATTCGGAAGGGGGAGCATCATATTTCCAAAATATCATGCAGACGAAAGTTTTAAGTCTTGCCATCAGCCTGACTTTGTCTATCGGCCGGGCACTTTTTAGTCTCCTCGATATGTTTGTCTACCCAATATGCTCATCGGCATATTTTATACTGTCGGCCCAACTTTGTTTTTTTTATGCCGACAGTTGTTTGTCTTCCCGATGGAAAGGTTCATCGGCATAAGTTTTGATATCGGCCGAGTCAGGAAATCTCTCCCTGATAGTTGTTTTCTCACCGAAAAGGTGATCGACCTGACATATAGTGTCGGCCAAGTTCATAATTGTCTCGCCGATATATATATCCTCCACCCGATGAAGAGTTCCTCATCGGTATAACTTTCGCTATCGGCTTTATCTTGAGTTATCATGCCGATAGAACATGTCTTCCCAATGGAAGGACATCATCATGATTTTTGGCGTCGGTATAAGTTTAGCCGTCGGCCTAATGTAAAATTGTCATTCCGACAGTATGTGGTCATGCCAAAATATACAAGGGCGGATTCGAAAGATTTTGAAAAGCGATTTAATCATTATATATTTTGCGATGTATATGCACTATTTTGAACCCGATATACAAGGAAATAGGCGGGAAAATGAAGTGATGGATTTTTCAATCCATTTGAAGCCCGATAGCCTGATTTTCAGTCAACGATGGTTGACCAGTGT
The DNA here is from genome assembly GCA_027924645.1 of Cunninghamia lanceolata. NCBI lineage: Eukaryota > Viridiplantae > Streptophyta > Pinopsida > Cupressales > Cupressaceae > Cunninghamia > Cunninghamia lanceolata. The sequence goes on along the minus strand of BSBN01001483.1, from coordinate 1,218,554 downwards.
ATTTTTTTTAGCCCTGTTTATGCATTTTTTGCATGGTTTTCACAGAATTTGAAACCCATTGCATATGTTTGAACATGGGGCTTGTTTTAATGTGAATTTTAACTTCATGCTGTGTTCCACATGATGATGAACTTAATGTTTGTCTGTTTATTTGCAGGAAGTCATGATGCTGTTAGAGCTGTTGCTGAGCATTGTATGGTTGCACAAGGAGGCAACATGAACCAGAAGTGAGGAGGATATTGTCAAATATGCTGTTTGCCAGCTGGAGACTGAATCAAATCAAAGATGCTGGAATATTCTGTGCCAGCTATACATTTGCCAACTAGCAAAGCACGTGCTATTCATCTGGACCATTGATTGTTCTGGGAGGATCCTGATCCTTGGATCATTGTAACTATTTTCTGGCATTTTGCTCTATATAAGAGCTAGAGCTTGTCAAAAAAAAAAAGGGAGGATACATTGGAACATCTGGCACATTAAGGCCAATTACTGTAGAATCAAATATGAGATCAGATTACTGAGACTAATGAAGACTGAATTGTTGAAATGTCAAGGTTCTTTCTTCAGATCACTGTAAATGTACCTGTTCTTGAGCATACTGAATGGATATGAAGTTTCAGATTACATCCTGATTGTAAATTTTACGTAATCTTCCTGTTGATTTCTGGATATGTACTGGGGAATGTTGTGTTCAACTAGAAGCGCTTTCATTTCATTACATGTTGTTGTCAACTTTTCCTTTGAAGATTTGCACTAGATCATGCGGATTTGTGGAATGTCCTGGTGAAGTATGATTCTAGTTTCCTTCTTTTCATTGCATGTATGGGAGCTTGTATGTGGATCAGTGATCTCAGTCAAGTAGTTTTGGGAATCTCATTCTTTAACCCTTTTCCTTTTTTTAATTTCATAAATTCATCACCATAACTGCAATTCATGACAAATAATAAGCAGAAATAGAGAGGTATGCTGAAATCCCGTAGGTAACTGAAAATCATTAGCATATTTGAGTTAAACGCATGTAGTATTGAAAATATCATGCAAAGAATTGCAAATAATGGTAGAAATCATGCAAATATCAGCCTGTAAGCACATTATTTGACTAAATTCACAGTGCAGAGGTATAATTATTGGAGATTTATGCAGGGCAGACATAAATAACAGGATATTTGGAGGAATATTGATGAACTTTGCAGAAATTACTGAAGAATGTAAGGCCCCTGAATGGAAAACAACAACACACATCAACCACTGAGTAACGTCAGTAGATTAAGACCTAATCAACAGAGACTTGGGATCATGAATTCTCTGAATTCATCGTATCTTTCAAGATGAGTAAAGGTTGTTGTGTAACTTTTATTCTATGTTTGTGTATGACTAACATCATGACCAATAGGTTCAAGCGTGATATCATGGGCATCCAAGAAGTAGCCTGTTGTCTCTCTCTCTCGACATTAGAAGCTGAGTATATTGCAGCAAATACAACTGCATGTCAGGCTATTTGGTTGAGAAGGATCCTTGTAGATTTGAATGAGCAGCAAGAAGATGGTACAACCATTCATTGTGACAATGTTTCATCAATAGCCCTGACAAAGAATCTTCCACGGATGAAGCAAGCATAGTGAGATCCATTATCACTTCATAAGGGAGTTGGTAGAATGAGGAGAAATTGAGTTACAGTGTTGTAGATCTGACTAGCAGCTCGTTGACATTTTTACAAAGGTATTGCTAAAAGATTCTTTTGAACGCCTCAGAGATAGGCTAGGCATTGTTGATAGCTTTAGAGGTGTGCAGCTCCGGAGAGAGGACAGCTCCAGAGCTTCAGATCCAAAGAAAGTAGCAGAGCTTTGGAGGTTCAACTCTGGAAGGTATGTGTAGCTTCGAAGATGCAGACAGAGTGCTTCAGAGATGCAGAAAAGAGCTCCGAAGGTGATCCAGAATGGTAGAAACAGCTCTGAAGATCTACTCCGGAAAGGCAAATGCAAAGGTATAACTCCAGAGATCAGTTCCAAATTTTTTTTTTTTTGAATGACATCTAACTTCAGATTAAGGGGGAGTGTTGGAAGAATTTAATTTTCTATCAGAACATTTATTGCAGCCAGTCCCCGCATCAAACTTGGGATCTCCTCAATTCAGCTCCAGCAATAGTTGGCCTGCAAGCATTGAATTCGGTAGGTGAGTTTGAATTTCAAATGAGGTTAAGCTGCAGTTTTTTGGCAAGGAAAGAATGAGACAAAAGGAGGGAAAGTTAGTTTATTGGAGAATGCAAAAGTGAGTTATCCTGTAGCAGCAGAGGGAATGTGAAGGAGGGGAATGTTCTAGCAAAGAATAAGAAGTTTGCAGCAGAGCAGCAGAGAGAAGATAGTAGAAGGAATTGTTGCAGTAGCAACAATGAGACACAAATAGCTACCAAGTTCCTATAGGCAGCTCCAGAATAGATTTAGTTGCAGCTCCAGTGATTGGGGCAAAACAGGAAAAATAGAGCAGCAACTCTGAATGAAGTTTGTAACAAGTTTGAATGTAATTTTAGAAAAGGAAAAAATATATATAAGATATTTTGATGTCATTTGTGCTTTGTCTTCTGTGTGTATTTGTTTTATGCTGTCCATTATTGCTGTAGCATTAGCTTTTTCTGGACAACCATTAGTCTACCTCCCCTGTCTCCCCTGTGCCAACAATAAGAAGATTTTGTCAGATATTATCGTCAAAAATGTCCATGCATGCAAAGTGTTAAAAGATAGACATACAAATTGGTGCTCAACATCAAATGCCATCATCTTGCATCTGCAACTCATTATTATGGTAAGCACCAGATGTGGTTCTCATAGCATCTCATTTCCCATTTATGTGCTTTGCACACCTTGGATTAGTTGTTGAAAGACGATTGAAAGAGATTAGAAACCACATGAATTCAAACATAGTTGTTGGGCTAATGGATAACAAATCTGATTTAAAGTATCTGTGAGGAGCGTCAATAGAAAATGGCACCAGACAAGATGCACAAAATGAATTTGTAGAAACTTTCAAGTAAATGCAATCGACGGGTGTATCGCCATCTTCTACAATCTTTGTCATCATCCTACTATCCGCACCAAAATGGGAGCTTTGGGTCGAGCTACATGTATCCATCAAAGAATAATAGGAGGATTTTTGTTAGATATTGTAGTTGGAAATACTATGGCGGACATGCATGCAAAACATGGAAATATAAGAGGTGTAAAGACCAACTCCACCTTGTAGTGTGCTTGTGAGATATTAACACTAGAAAGTGGATGTCAGAACCATAAATCATCTATGATTTTAGAAGTTGACAAAGCCACCATGTTTATTTTGTGCACTCATGTCGTACGACACCTTCAGATGATAACAATGAATGGGTTTTTGGTATTTGAAACTATAGTAGATGTTCATTGCTATAGTAGAAAAGGGTAATGTGCATGGCATTAAAATCAACCTTTGAAGCATACCTCTACTCTTGCTAAGCAAGTAATAGCATGCCTTAATACGGGAGGACATAGTGAAGAACGTGAGATTCCTATGACTTCACATTGGGAAACTTGCTAATGTTTGAGTTGCAACATGAAGAAATCCAAAGGCTCATTATAGAGAACATGTTGTTTGAAATAACACACGTAGGCTTGCGCTAGGAGCTTACTGCTACACAGGATGAGATACATCGTCTAAATTAGGTAGTGGGAAATGTTAAAGCTGACAAAGATCTCCAAGCTAAGGAATTAGTTGATAGGTGTATGAAAATGGAAACATGATTACATGCAGTTGAGCCTTTGAGGATTGAGGTTATGCAATCACATTCTGATGCTCAAAGTTGAAAGTTGCCCGACAAAGATCTGGCAATTCTAGTTCAAGATTTTTATTAGGAATTGAGTAGAGCATAAGATGATATAAGAGATTCATTGTTTACACCAAGAAATCATATGATCCATGACTGCTATTGAATATGGAAAGAAGACAAACGCTAAGCAAATGGAACAGTGACATGTAATGGAGAAGATTTTAATTTCAATAGCCCATGAAGTTGAAGAACTTAAGAGCAAAACTCACAAATTCTGAGAAAAGAGCCTGGGATACTAGTAATCAAGGTGGGTTGGTATACAAAAACCAAGAAGTTACTAAGACTTGCTCTATATGATTTGAAAGATAGAGATGACATAAAGGCCAATAATCTCAAAGGTGAAGGTAGATGGAGAGACCATTGAAGGCAAGGCTACACATGGAACTACCATATAACATTTTTGAATTCATGAAAATGGAATTTGAAGAGTCATTGGGGGTTTCTTGTTTCTTTCATTTTTGTTTTTTTAGGAGATGGTGGGTTTTGGGATTCCCATCCATGAGAGTATTTAAAAACTCATGCTATTCTTTGCCAGGGGTTCTAATTTTCTGTATTTTTTGCTATCTTGTGTAACTAGGGAAGTTTTGTAGGTAGATTTACTGGAGACTTTGAGCTCTAGTTTTGGTTTTCTTAATATTAATGAAGGATTGTGTTCTTATGTTTAGAATTTCTTCATAGATACTGATTGTTCTTATGTTCATTTAGTTTCTTCATCTATTATAATTTCTTCTACATGCTCTTGATATACAACTATTTTTTAGAGGACTTTGTGTTTTTGTGGTTAGTTATTTTCTTTCTTTCTCTTGGAGATTTGTGCTATATTTCCTAAGTTTTGGACACATATTTCCTCTCTTTTCTTATCCTTTCCCTTTCCTTCCTTTTCATACTTTCTAGTTAAAAGTGCCTAAAATCCAAAAACCCCCATCATACAAGCGAGATGCCCCTCTCAAACACAGAGGAGAATTGTTACATCCACAAAGATTACTCCATTTATTAGCACCTTTTGTTGCTGCCTTTTGGGTGAATCAGGTTATTTCTGCAACAACAAAACTGCATGATAACATCTTTGAGGATATATAGATAGATAGATAAGCTTGTTGCCAGTATGACAACATATTATATAAAGTAGGAGAAAATAATCAATTAGGGAATTAGATGATCCCAGCTATCGAGATCATTGGAAATGATTTCCTCACTTGTTGTAGATAGGCTCTATTTGTGAGTTGGTCTGCTAACTGATTTGCTTGGTGATCATGAGAAGTAGAGATTTAGTTGGTGATCACCATTAGAATACAAGTTTGCATGTGAAAAGAGCATGGGAATGATGGCATAGGTGTAGCAACAGGAGATCTACTTTAACAAGGTAATGTTTTTATGATTAATGTTGTCTAATATGGTCAAGGTAATGGTGTTGGACCTTTGAATGAGATCTTGAAGTGATTGGAAGTGGGAGATTTAGTAAACCCTTGGTTTTGGGTCCCAGAAATAAGGGTTTTGTGTTTAAACATTTGAATGAGCAAACCACCTATTGAAACCTTGTAAATCCTCTGTTTTGGAAGTTTTCCTAAGATTATTTGAGGGTTTGGAGTGTGGAGGTCAAGTTTGTCATAGGGTTCCTTTGAAAAAGTGGGCTAATTAGGCCTTGTAGGAAGGGTGCAGGGGTTAGGACAGTTAGTTTGGTCCAAAACAATAGTACATGAGTTTTGGATATGTTATAGAAATCAAAAAAGGGTATTTGGATCAATTTTTTTGGGAAGTACTTTGGGAAAAAGTGGAGAAAAGTGTAGATTACCTGTTGAATAAGGCTATTAGATAAGGTGCAGGTTTGTGAAGGAACTGTGGTACAGTGTTGTCCAAACTTGAAACTAGTGTTTGACATGGTACATTTGAGTTAAGAGATGACCAAAACCAATGCCATCAGGGTCATAACATTTGAAGGAGTTAATAGGAGGTATTGAGACTCCTAGCACATTTTGTGTAGGTGAACGAATAAGAGGGGTGATAATAGAACAATCCTAAAGGTGTAGAACTTTTGTCAAAGGTTCTTTGTGGCCATCTTTAGAGGGTCTAACATAGTGAAGTTGAATTAAGTTTGTGTTGTGGACAAGGCTCTACATCACTTCCCTAAAACAATTCTGAATGGAAGCTATTTGTAATTCATCCAATAATTCCCAAATCAAATTTGTAATGTTACCTAGCTTCCATTTTAGCACTTTCCTTGTCCTCATGGCATTGATGCAAATTTGTGAATCTCCTTCAATTTTAATGTCACGTGGACCTTTTTCTTTATCTCAATCCTGCCAACAAAGCTAGAATTTGGCTTCATTGTTAGTTCCATCTAATAGCTTCTTTGGAATAGCCCAAACAATTTCCCCCTTTTCATTCCTTATTGTACATCCTACTCTAGATTTCCCTGGATTGCCCTTCGTAGCCCCATCAAAATTAAGTTTTAGGTGGCCAGTAGGGGGTGATTTCCATTTGTATCATGCCCTCCTCTTCATGAATTATGGTTCACTTTCTAAGAATTCTAATGGCACTTTCACCATGTTCCACTTTCTCATTGCTGTTTCATCCACCTTGTTAAGGGCTTCGAACGTTGCTGAGGTTTCCTAACTCAAGCCATCACTATTTCATGGATACCAACTTCTATCTTCCTTTGGACTTCCCCTAAAGATGATTCCTTCTCTTTACAAATTCTAGCATTCTGCTCTCTCTAGATATGCTAATTGATTAGAGATGGGCTGGCAATCCAAATGCCTTCCCACATCAAGTTCCTAAGCCTCAGCCAGCTTGAGAAAAGGGAGTGTATATCTTCTAGTAGAGCACCTCTCCACTCACAATAGTCAAAAAACTACTTCCAAATTTTCTCTACAAATGGGCAAGTAACAAGTAGGTGATTGACATATTCCTCCGCACTTTTTCAAAGGATGCATCTAGGTGGGCCAATAATTCCAATTTTCTTTAGCCTATTGTTTGTAAGGACACGTTTCTGGGTTGTTGTCCAAGCAAATTCACATGGCTTTGGTAAGCACCAGTGACTCCAACATAGCTTGACTGACCAACTTTTCTCTTGTTTGATCAAATTCTTAAGAACTAAGTAATTCCCAAAACTAGTGTCTTTCCCAGAGTTTAGAAATACCTTCATTCAAGCCAATTTCTAGTTGAGAATTGACTTTTCTTCTTCGGGGATGTTCACATTTTCTAGCGATTTCCAGCCCATTATACCCATTATGTTATCCAAGGTTAGGTAGTCTTTAACCTAACTCCCCCATTCCTCCATGAGTATCCTCATATTGTTATAAAGTCTTTCATCATTGTCCACAGAGGGGAAGTTAATTCCAAGATTTAGTCCAGAAAAGGGCACTCTCCCCATTGTTAATGTTCCAAGAAACATGATATGTGATTATGTGTCTACAACTGAGCATGAAATTCCATATATGGACCCCCTTAGTAGGTTTAGAGTCGTTAATATCCTTTCCCTTTTGTCCATGTCTAGATATTTTATTTTGCAGGATTTGGCACCATCTACTTCCTAGGTTTTCATACATCCTCAAGATCAACTTCACCCCCAAAGCCAAATTTTTCTTTTTGATTCTTCTAATACCAGTGCCTGATTTCTACTTGCACACTATATCCCAATTTACTAGAGGTACTCTTTTGGCTTCCTTGGATCCTTCCCAAAGAATTTTTGACGATCCCTTCTATCTTGTTGGTCACTTGGTTGGTGATTTCGATAATTGATAGAAGGTATATTGGCAATGCTGATAGAACCACCTTAATCATTGTGATCTTCCCTACTAATTTCCCTTTCCATGAGGTAGATTTAACCCTATGCTTTTCTACCATATCTTCCCACAAACTTGTTCTCATCACTCCTTTAAAGAGAGGTACACCCAAGTATTTCCTTGGCAACTTTGCTAGTTGGAATTCTAATAAGACTAGGATTCTCCTTCTCAAGATCTTCTTAGTATTGAAGAAGAAAATACATGACTTATGCTTATTAATTTCATGACCTAAGACTTTGATGTATTTTGTCAATAAATCTTTGATAGTTCTTTCTTCTACCATCTCTATAGCTCTGTAGAGTATAGTGTTGTCTGCAAATTGTTGGTGAGTTATCTTAGGGAAATTGTTAGCTTCATGGAATCCTTACCATAATCATGAGTCTACTTTCCTTTTTATTGCTCTACCTATTTCTTCTATCATGGTTATGAAGAGGAATGGAGATAATGGATCACCCTGGTGGAGGCCCTGGGTAGGCTAAAAGAAACCCATGAGAGTGCCATTGACTAGTATCGAATACTTGAGTGTTGAGATACAACTAAAAACCTAGTTAATCCAGTCATCGCTGAACCCAAAGGCTTGCAAAATGCTCATGTTGAATCCCCAATCAACCTGGTCATAAGCCTTACTAACATCAAGTTTCAGGGCCATGCAACTTTGAATGGCTGCATCGATCGAATGTATGAATTTGTGGGTACCATCCATTATGGTTCTCCTAGGTGTGAATCTAGATTGTTCTTCTGATATGATGTTGGGTAGCAGAGTCTTGAAGTGGTTATCCATCTGTTTTGAAATAATTGTGTAGATGGTGTTGCATAATGATATTGGACAAAAATATGAAAGGGCTTCTGGTTTAGGATTCTTGGGTATTATGGCTATTAATGTAGAATTAATATGCCTAATAACACCTCTTACTCTCCTTGAGACCTCTACCAAGATCCACACCGTAGAAAAATGTAGGAAAACCATCTGGACCTGGGTATTTGTCCAGATGCATTTGGAAGACTGCATGCTTTACTTCTTCTTTGGTGATAGTGTTGGTAAGAGACACTATATGGACTCATGATTGTTGTCATTGATGGCAACAAAGTTCATCCCACACATTTGCAGGACATGGTGTGTCTCTACCGGAAGTCAGAGTGAAGAATATTGTGGTCTGGTAAACAAGAATAGAGCATGTGGTGAGGTCCAACAAATAGGTCCGGATCTCTCAGAGGAAGTATCCTGGTGAAGTGTGGATTTGGGAAAGTCAAGAGGACTACCTTTAGTGATAGATTCCAAGGATTTAGCCTCTGGTGATAGATGAGGAAAAAGATATGAGTACTTGAGTACCGGGTTCTTGAGTGACAGTATGAACAGAGGAAGAACTGACTGGCAGAACATCAGACATTATTTCGGATGAGTTTTTGATGATGGAAAAGGTTCTTAAGGCATAAGTTATGTTTGGCCAACATGACTGATGACTTCTACAAGTATACGCTTGATCCGCATTACTTGATGTGCAAGGATTCAGCCGACAAATCAGAGTTTGTGAAAAGATTGACTATTTCGGGTGCTGACTAGAAAGGTGATGAAATCACTTTTGCAGATATATATATACAAGATGGATTTAGTTGTGAGAAGTGTTGTGGCTGTTAATTCTATGTGAAGAAAAGTAGAAGAGTAGGATAGAAGAAGTAAGGAAGGTCAGGTATGTGAAAGGAAAGCAGCATAAGAGAAGAGGAAAGATGAAGTGCAGCAGATTAGTGTATTGAGCCTAACCGGAACTAAACTCCAGCATATGTAGATGCTTCCAATCAATTCAAGTATTGTATAACACTCTTTTTGTAGACAGTGTGTCTCTTGTAGGCAGTGTGCCTCTTGTGAGCAGTGTACTCGAGCAGTGAGCCCTAATTGACAAGTGCCATTTTGTTTTTCCATTCTTCTAACAAAGAATACAATCTTGGGTTAATCACCCCGTGGTTTTCTCCCTTAACAGGGTTTCCATGTCAAAATATTGTGTCATGTGTATTTCCATTTCATGGTTATGTTTGCTTGTTTGAATTAATGATGCATTGATTAATAAGAAAGTTCAGAAAGCAGAAATAATTAGGATAACTGATTCACCCCCCCTCTCAGTTATCAACAATTGGTATTAGAGCCAAGTTCCTCCTAACAAAGTCTAACAGCTTGAGGAAGATCTAGGAATCCAAATGGATGCATATGGTTTAAGGGAGCAACTCAAGACTGCCCTTGATGATCTTGAACAGTCAAACTCTGAAGTCAATGAATTAAAGGAAAGACTCAAGCAGGCTGATGATTTCATGAGAGAACTAAAAGACAAATTAAGTCTCTCTATGAAAAAGAGAAATGAGCTGCTTCAATAATTGGCAAGACAAGGTGAAGCAAATAATGCAAATGAAGAGCTAAATGAGAAAACCAAGTTATGTGAAAAGTTATCAAAAGAAATCATTATGGTGAGGCATGAAATGGAATCAGGGGTTATGAAGTTTACCCAAGAAGTTGAAGAGAAAAGAAAAATTGAAGATAATCTAAGACAATCTCTCAAGGAGAAATCAGAAGATTGCCACCAGATGGATAGAATTATCAGACATCTTGAATCTGATCTTGAAGATGCTAAAGATAAGGAAGAAAAACTTGAGGATCAAATTGTCTCTCTCAAAAGGGATCTTCAAATAGCAAATGAATATAAAGAGAAATTATAAGTTCTGCTCAACTTGAAGTTCTTCTTGGAAGTCAAAAGAAGGTAGATGACAAGTGTGGTTTGGGATATGAGAAAGGAGAAAGCTCCAAATCTGGTCAAAAAAATTTTGGATTAGAAAATCCAAGGAATAGGCCTAGAAGACCTCCGGTAAGGCAGCCTAATGCTCAAAGATATCCATTCTTCAATGGATACTGCCACAACTGCAATAACTTTGGTCATAAAGCTAATCAGCGCAAAAAGAGAATGAGTCAAACCAATTCATCCTTCTCTGGACAATGCTTTAACTACAAAAGGTATGGTCACAAATCTCATGAATGCAGAGATATGCAAATGAACAAATCATTCAATGGAAGATGCTTTACATGCAATAGAATAGGTCATATGGATAATCAATGTGGATCAAGAGGATATCAGTCAAATATGCAAAGAAATGTTATTTGCCAAATCTGTAATAGATCCGGTCATAGTGCAAAATTCTGTAGAAGCAAGAATTAGGACAAAAGAGGTCCAGTATATCATAATTAGAATCAAGATAAGGGTAAACAAAAAGTGAATGCAAATGAAGTTAAAAATGAGATGAACAAGATTTGGGTGAAGAAAAGTATAGAGAATGTAGAGGATGGATCCGTACCAGACTCTAGTGCTGATATTCCTTCCAGAAATTAAAAAGTGAGCTCTGGCTCAGGGGCAGACACAAAGAAAACCTTGTTCCCTCAGCCAGTCAATTGGTGCCAGAACTGGCACAAGGAGAGCTACGGATTAAAAGGGGTCATACAAGAAACATCTAAAAGGGGTATGGTAAAGATTTGAGAGATTAGAAAGAAGTTTTGAAGAGTCTAATCCTACCAGAATTATTCTGGTAAAACAGTCTTCCAGTAAAAATAGATTCTTGAGAAGTTTTCTCTGGTATGATTCAAACTATGGTGTCTTGATCTGCAAATAAATCAAATGACTAATGAAAGGAAGATAGATTATCACTACTCTCCTAGAATAATTTCAAAATCTGTCTTAGTGATCCGGAAGGGTTTTGTCTCTGAACAAGAAAAACAAGGCAAACTGGAATGAATTAGGTTGCGCATTTATTGCTGAATGAAAATTAGGACTTCTCAGAAATAAAAGAGTTCATTCGCTCATCATTTGTACACTCACATGCGAAGAAGAAAGAAAAGGAGATCTGCAACCACTTCCCCCAAAGATCAAGATGATTCTTCATACAGCGCAATCTAGATTTCATCGTGTGTGCCCTAATTAGTGGAAAAGGTACTCTTCGTTCTTGATATCTTTCAATAAAATTCCTTGATGATGGCTACTCTGAATATAGTAAAGATTTCTGATAGACCTCGCCCCATTTTTAAGAAGCATCCATACAAATCCTTGGAGGTAGATCCCCTAGGAGCCTTCTCTAGTGTTCCACATGGTGTTTTGCACACCGAAGATATTAGGGTTTACATACACACAAACATTGAAGAATTTGGGGAATCAAAGTTGGTAGATATCTATCACAAACAGTTGATAGATGATTCTTTTGAGATTAAACCTTAGTTTAAAGCCATCAGGGATAAGCATTTTGCACAGTGCATTCATTTCCCCTATTTTGAAGAAGATGAATGGGTCCGATATGTATTGAGTAGAGTGCATGACAATTTCCTATGGTTGAATAAGCCATTTAAGATCACTAAAGATGCAATTAGGGTAGTAACCAGTCTGCACTCATCCGGTGGAATACCAGTTCTCAAGTCTATCAAGAATCAGATAGTAAGTGATGCAACTAGATCAAAATTTGACAAGAAAGCTATGACAATTGAAGACATCACTGAACCGGATGTCAAATTTGCATCCATGATAATTGGTTACAAGATTTATCACTTCAGTAGGGAAAATTTAGTATCGGGAACTATAGTTTACGCATCCTATCAAATGCTAAAAGAAAATGCTGACTATGATTTGTGTGAGCTTCTTCTAAGCCAACTTTTGGAAAATCTGCAAAAGATTAAGAAGGATAAGAAGAACTCCTTCAAGTATGGAGGCTTGATACTCTACCTATTCTTTTATTACATGAATGAGCTTCCTGGATCCAATGAATGGGTATGGCAGAATGACAGACTGGTAGCCATCCAAATCAGAGACTATTTGCATAGGCTTGGGGATGCTAAAGTAAGAAATATAGCCCTGTGGTGATATTTCAAGAACTTTCAGAACATGATGCAAGCAAGAGAAAGAATTCCCTAGTCTCTTGTTGAGAAATACAAAGACACAATATGCTTTATGGTAGAGACAAATCAGTGCCTAATGGAGGTAGTAGAACTAAGAACTGTGTGGATCATGCCTATGGGGTATGAAGTTGATGAACAAATTGTAGAGTTGCATGTTCAGCACATGCTCAGTCAGCCAAAGGACCCAAAGGCAAAAAGGTTTGGAACCTTTGAAGAGCTAAGTATAAAAGTTCATGTGGAACTCATACAACTAAAAATGAAGAGGAAAGTAAGAAAAGAAGTTGAAGAAATTGCAAAAGGCTTAGGCATCTCAAAGGAGGCGCTTGATGCCAATAGGGAAAAGAGGCAAAAGGTTGAGGAAGAGAAGAAAGAGGCAGAAAAGAAAAGTGAGGAAAGTGTTCCAGTCAAATCTTCCACCCAGACCAGATCACCAAAGAGATCAACACCTGTCCCTGCTAAAAGCTCAAAACTAGAAGTCCAGGCATCTGGAAAAGGAGAAAAGAGAACAAAGAAAAAGGCTACAAGGTCCTATGTTAGCCTAAAGGATGATGAGGAAACTGAATCAGATGAGGAAATAAGGAAACTAAAGAAGAAGAAATCATCCGGTGAACACTCTACCGGTCAAGGAGAAGAAGAGAAGGAAGAGGAATTTGTTGAAAAACCCACTCTATCCTTAGATGATGTAGTGAAAGTAGTCACTGTGGATGGGAACCTGCAACCCTTAACAGAATTCTATGATGAATATAATGAAGCAGATAAAAAGATTCTAGAGGAAGCCACAGTTCAATTTTTGAACACTTATAACAAAGCTTTTATTGAAATTATCTCTCAAATTCCCAAAAGCTTAGAGAAAAGGCTTGAAATGAGGAAGAACAATGCTTGAGCAAAAGATCTCAAGATCCAGGAACAAGTCACCATTCAGCTCTTCCCTTCAATCACTCCGCAGCAAATGAATATGATCTTTAAAGATTGCAAGGATGAGTTCTGGAGCAAAGCCAGGATGAATCAATTCATGCTTAGTGAAACTGACAAAGTGGCAAGAGAGACTGAAGAGATCCTCCAAAATGCTCTTAAAAGATTCAACATTCCCATCATAGAGGACTCTGGTAAAGACAAGGGCTCAGAATCCTCTATTCTGGAAGAGGTGGCTCATGAACAAACAAATATCTCTCCTCCGGTTTCCCCTACAGCTTCCAGATCTAAAGGAGAAGACATAATACAGGAGAAAGAAGCAGCAGTGAAGGAAAAAGAAGTTGACAGTACCAAGGTTGTAGAGGGAGAGAAGACCTCAACAGAAAAGACCACAACTACTAGTGGTAAGAATGTAGAAGGAGAGAAAGCTCCAAGGGACAGCTCTAAGAATGCAGAAGAGAAGAAACATCTATCTCTAGCAAGAGACACTGCAAAAACTATCTAAGAATTCCTTGAACATAGAAACAATGGAGATTGATGAACCAGAGCTTCTACAAGGACCATTTAATTTTGATTCACTTTCTTCAGTATAGATAATGAAGATAGCCTCATTTGCTAATGCAAAGGCTAAAGAAAAACTCCTAAAGTCTCACATGGAAGACTGTGAGTTGATAGAAGTTGCTTCCGAAGTGCTAGAAAAGATTATGCCATCATTTCAGAAGAATACCACAGCCTCCTCATCCGGTAATCTCAAAACTCTAGTCAATAGTGTTAGCACACATTTTGATTCTCTAGAGAAGTCAGCTGAAGAAAAGGTTTGGAAGGAGTTTTTAGATAATAGATTCTCTAAGGTCCAAGGGTTGATCATTAATGATAGGAGAAATATGAATATTAGGATAAAGAGCTTAGAGAATGCTCTTAAAGATGGTGGTGAAGTATACAAATTTTGTATTTCCTGGTCCAAAGCAATAGTGGAGATTGAGAAGAAAATGAAAGAACAGGGGGATAAACTGTTAAAACTTTCTCAAAATTTTGATCCACTTTCTACATCAATAATAAATCAAGAATGTCAAATGGTTGCAGTTTTGAATGAGATTAAGAAGCTTGAAAAAGAGAAGAAAAACATAATAAGCAGGTTAAGTGAGCTCAGAGGGATAATTGTCCCTAAGTTAGAGGCCATGCATGAGGCCATAAAAGAAGTCCAAATCATAGCTCAGGCAAATGATCCAATAGATCTAAAAAGGGCAAATGCGTTTGCATTTCTATTGAACAGTCATATTTTAGTTTTGGACAGAATGAAGAAAAGTTGGGCTACAGAATTCATTCAACTGAAAACAACTTTTGTAGGCATACTACAGTATATGTAAGTATTCCATATGTATATACTTATGCAGCTAAGTATAGTAACATTTTTTGAAAATTTTGGTATGCGGACCCTAATCTTTGCCATTGATGTCAAAGGGGGAGTGAGGAGTAGTGAAAAATGAGGAATCCAACTAAAGGGGAACTCCGAAATATGTATATAAAAACAGAGCATCAGCCAAGGTGGAGCATAGTGTAAACACTTAGTCATTTTTCACTAAGTGTTGCCATCAATGCCAAAGGGGGAGATTGTTGGCAAGAGACACTATATGGATTCATGATTGTTGTCATTGATGGCAACAAAGTTCATCCCACACATCCGCAGGACATGGTGTGTCTCTACCGGAAGTCAGAGTGAAGAATATTGTGGTCTGGTAAACAAGAACAGAGCATATGGCGAGGTCTGACAGACAGGTCCGGATCTCTCAAAGGAAGTATCCTAGTGAAGTGTGGATTTGGGGAAGTCAAGAGGACTACCTTGAGTGATAGATTCCAAGGATTTAGCCTCCGGTGATAGATGAGGAAAAAGATATGAATACTTGAGTACCGGGTTCCTGAGTGATAGTATGAATAGAGGAAGAACTGACTGGTAGAACATCAGACATTATTTTGGATGAGTTTTTGATGATGGAAAAGGTTCTTAAGGCATAAGTTATGTTTGGCCAACATGATTGATGACTTCTACAAGTATACGCTTGATCCACATTACTTGATGTGCAAGGATTCAGCTGACAAATCAGAGTTTACGAAAAGATTGACTATTCCGGGTGTCGACTAGAAAGGTGATGAAATCACTTCTGTGGATATATATACAAGATGGATTTAGTTGTGAGAAGTGTTGTGGTTGTTAATTTTGTGCGAAGAAAAGTAGAAGAGCAGAACTGAAGAAGTAAGGAAGGTTCGGTATGTGAAAGGAAAGTAGCATAAGAGAAGAGGAAAGATGAAGTGTAGTAGATCAGTGTATTGAGTCTAACCGGAACTGAACTCCAGCATATGCAGATGCTTCCAATTAGTTCAAGTATTGTATAACACTCTTTTTGTAGACAGTGTGTCTCTTGTAGGCAGTGTGCCTCTTGTGAGCAGTGTGCTCGGGCAGTGAGCCCTAATTGGCAAGTGCCATTTTGTTTTTCCATTCTTCTAACAAAGAATACAATCTTGGGTTAATCACCCTATGGTTTTCTCCCTTAACAGAGTTTCCACGTCAAAATATTGTGTCATGTGTATTTCCATTTCATGGTTATGTTTTCTTGTTTGAATTAATGATGCATTGATTAATAAGAAAGTTCAGAAAGCAGAAATAATTAGGATACCTGATTCACCCCCCCTCTCAGTTATTAATAGATAGGTGCCATAAGCATCTGATTGTCATCATCTAATGTAGGAGCATCCTAGGTTGTAGAGAAATCTTTCATCAACTAAAAACATTTTTCATTTTTTCTTTTCTTTTCTTTCATTTTTAGCTCAGTTCAGTCAGTAATAGTTTCAACATTTTGTATTGCATTTTACTACATCTTCATTATAGAGCTCATGGAGTAAAGATTAACATCTAGACAACATCATCTACATCATATCCAAATTTTAGGTCATTTGCATTTGCCTGCTAAAATTTATCACTATCAAAAGATCACCTATTTTCATAGAATAGAGCATTCAGACAGTTAGTTGAAGGGGAAGGTTTGCGGAGCACTTCCATGACTTCTGAAGCTAAATGGAATATCATACAAGGCACATAAGGATTAGACTAACCTTCTTTGAGGTCCACACCTTGATTCATGTAGTTGTAGAGTGTTACTAGATATTTAGACCCAACCTATTTGTGTCTACACATTACATTCCTTCATTGGAGTTTGTAACTTTTCTTAGCTAATGTGAAGGATCTATTAAGCTTGGAGATGATATGTATATATATATATATATATATATATATATATATATATATATATATATATATAGGATGCATAGGAAAGCATTTAGTTCATAAGTAGTTCTATGATATGATTTAGATAGCTTTGATTAGATGTTTTGTACTTCAAAACAATATTTGTTGTAACTAGAATTTAGGCCTGTGAGCCCTAGATTGTAGCCTGCATGTTGCCGGCATATATACATTTTGATTATATGATATATTAAACATTTGAATCATTCATTGAATCCTATATTTGAGTTATTTCCATTGTGTTTACTCTTGCTACATGGCTTGGACAATTCATTCTGTGAACCCTCCAACCGTGACTACATCAAGTGGTATCAGAGTGAAGTTTTGAAGTGAAGGCATTCTATAAGATCTTGTGGTGAACCAATCGCTAACCTGAGGTAGTCTACTTGTGTTTGTCAACAGATCACCGAGTGTAAGGTAGTTGATACCTTGTATTCAAATCACCAAAATTGAGGTAGTTGCACCCAATCCTAGGAAGAGATGCCACTGAGGAGAATACCTGATTTAGGCACTATGGCTAGAAGAATGGATGAAATCATGGAGATGATGAAAACAATGAAGGTTCAACTAGATGATGTAGAAGAAGATAGAAGAAGAGGACTAACACCTAGACATGATGATGAAGAATTTCAATCTATTGATCAAAATGAAGAAACCCTAGAAGAAGAAGAGGAGTCAGATCAAGTGAAGATACTGAAATCTATTTTGAAGATGGGAAAAAGACCTAGAGTGGAGTACCAAATCACATTGGAATTTGAATCTGAATGAATTGATTGATTGGATAAATGACTTGGAGGAATACTTTGAATATGAAGAAACTGAAGATCCAGATAAGGTAAGACTTGATAAGACTAAATTGAAAGGACATGCTGCTATTTGGTGGAAAGAAGTTTAGTTGGATAGAAATAGAAAGAGAAAAGAGAAGATCACAAAATGGGATAGAATGGTGACAAAGTTGAAAAATTAGTTTATACCTACTGACTATGATTTGGGATTGTTGAAGAGATTGCAAAACCTAAAGCAAAAGGAGAAATTAGTGAAGGAGTATACTAAATAATTTCATAAGATGATCATAAGGATTAGACATAGTGAAATAAGTAAGGAGAAAGTGGCAAGATACATCAATGGACTAAGATTGAACATTCAAGAACCAAGCTTGGTAAGGATGACAAAAATAGAAAAAGCATATCAGTTCACCCTGAAATTTGGAGATAGGTTGAATAAGAAGCATGAGCAGAGATAGAGAGATAAAGGAGGTAAATTTCAAAGAGGTAGAACATATTATGGAGGAGAAAAATCATATGTGGAGCAGAACAAACAAGAGAGCCCATTCAAGAAAGAAGATAGAGATAATAATGCATATCAGAGAGATGACAAAACTTTCTATCATAGAGGGTATCATAATTCTTACTGGAGTGAAGGGTAAAAGAGAGAAGAAAGAGGGTTTAATAAGAGACATTTAGAGGAACTTGTTTTAAGTGTGGAGGTGAAGGACACAGAGTATTTGAATGTCATCAAGGAAGTATAAGCAAGAAGACAGAGAATAGTGCAAGAACTTATCTAGAAGAACCTGTTGGATCACCTAATTCAATTGGAAAACTAGGATTAAATGATAATTATTAGTCACGAGGAGAGCACTATTTCAAGTAGAGATGACTGAGGAACCATCGCAGAGGAAGATTTTGTTCTGGACTAGATGTAAATTAGGTAAATGTTGTAAGGTTATCATTGATAGTGGTAGTACTAATAATTTGGTTTCAAAGGAGATGATGACTAAGCTAAACATGGAGAGAT